>CM067301.1:16048416-16280916 GCA_034231615.1 Meghimatium bilineatum
AGATTGGTGACTAATATATATATATATATATATATATATATATATATATATATATATATATATTTATATATAAATATTATTATATAAATATTATATATATATATATATATATATATATATATATATATATATATATATATATATATATATATATATATGTACATATTAAAAATTTCCTTGAGGTCATCTATCAAATTTTTTCTGTCTTCTACTTTGTAATCTACTTTGTAATTCTTGTAAATTGTTCACAACTTATTCAAATACGGAATCTCGGTATATTCTTGCACTTCTTCTTCGGCGTTCATTTTCAAACTCCCATTGGATTACTCTTGTAGCAGGGCAATGCACCCTATTATATTTCCAGCAGGATGTAGTCCAGAGAATGGAAATGTGTTGTGTGGATATTTTCTTTGCAGAAATGGTCCGACACATCCGTCGTCTGTGATCAGTATATTCAATGGTTGATATAATTTATATTCTATTTCTAATGTCGTCGTTTGGTACTCTGTCTAAATTTGGTAACTGAAAGCTTTTCACAAACATTTCTTTTCACATATTATCTTTCTCTTGCGTGAAGATATCAACGTCCAAGCCTGGCATTAATAACAGAGTGTTGATCGAAAAGGACAATAATTTCTCGCTGATCTTAATCATTAGATGTTTAATCCAGCTGCCAAATAACTGCGTTTGGCTTATGGAGTTTCCTTCTTCTTCTGTGATCCGATCATTGACAAACTTCTGCAGATTTTCAGAATATAGTCCATAGTTTAGAATGCGTTGTGTCGTGTTTTACAGCTTGGCTGAGATATCCGCACATTTCGGACTGACACATTTGACCTACCTCAACATGACCAATGATCCTCTTACCCTCAATAGATGTAGGAGCATTTTACTTAACCCAAAATTAATTTTATAATACAAAGTTGATGGAACACGTGGTCATCATCACTTGCGACGGACGAATAACTATATATATATATATATATATATATATATATATATATATATATATATATATATATATATATATATAATGTGTAGTTTTATGTATGAATGTGAAGGTTGGAAAAATAAAATACAAATCATGAGAAGAATACTAATTATTGAGAAGAATGCATAGTTTGGAAAAAAGGCTACAGACGATTATTGCGCATCAATTACACAGAACGTAAAACCAGTGTATATTAAGAAACAACATCAACAATCATGCGGTTCAACAAGAACATCTCCTGGCATTGGCTAAACGTGGCAAACTTGTGTGGTTCGGACAGAGTGATGGTGCATGATTTGAAGACTCTCACCTGTAGGAGCTATTGAAGGTGAGAGGGAATGATATCATCAAAGACTAGTCAGGATTACGTTTCCCGATATTCAAACAATAAAATGAGAACAGAGATGCGAGGCAGGATTTGTATGTTAGTATTTCTAAAGTAGCACTCTTACTACACTGAAGGGTTTTGCATTTGAAGATATACCGGTAAGCATAATACCAAGGCGACATGTTGAAATCGTATGTGTTAGGTTATGTGGAGAAAATAAAACCGTAGCCTATGGTATTGAAGAGTCTTCTTCTTCGTACACTCTCAAACTCCTGCAGACTACAGGGTAGTCTACCGATGTATCACGGTTTACATTATTGCAGCGGCAACTGCGTCTGACATCCAATTAAGTCACGGCTTTTGGGTCAGTTTGGCTTATATTATAGGACAGTCATGTTACTAAGGATGTTATTGCAAAACGCTTGGCAGTTCACAATGTTTCTGTTCTCTGCACGGCAATAAACAACACAATTGTCTTTGTAAATAATGAAAAGACAAACTGTTTTAAAATACCATTTTCTAAGAATATTATGTTACTTATGTCAGATATAAACACTGACTTAAGATCACAAATTGGAGTCTGTCATTTGAACATTGAGACGGCAAAGAAAAGCAATTAAAGCAAATAAACCAAGAAGATATGACATCAGGAACGGAGAAACACATTTTCTGGGACTATTATGATATTCAAGGGAAAAATAAATAATCAAATTGTTTGCTCATTTATTGAGGAATGGGTCAAACAAGCCAGAGAATGGGTCAAACAAGCCAGAGAATGGGTCAAACAAGCCAGAGAATGGGTCAAACAAGCCAGAGAATGGGTCAAACAAGCCAGAGAATGGGTCAAACAAGCCAGAGAATGGGTCAAACAAGCCAGAAAATGGGTCAAACAAGCCAGAGAATGGGTCAAACAAGCCAGATCTGCTAGAGTTTATCGATATATTATTAAAGTGTTTTCTGTATAAGACATTGCTTGTAAACTATTGAAGAATCTTTGCGAGCCATTAATAGATCAAGTGGCGTAACCAGAATAGTGTAAACGGTCGGCTTTCGAACTAACTGAAAGTGGACACGGATGTGTTTCGGAGGCACAAACAGTAATAATTCGACCACAGTGTCGTTCTATCTTGCAAAATAATAACAACATTTCATGACATCAATGTTAGAATAATACAAATATTATTTATAGGAATGACTGACAAACATCGCCACATGTCAAACGGTACAATGTAACAGTCCAGGATGTCAATCAGTTGTCAAGCCTACAACACTGTTAAATAATGTGCAGCATAAGATGAAAGAAAGTCTGATGGTTAATGATTGTACAATGACAGCTGTCTAATGTGTGAGCTTACCTGTTTGTAGTTTAGCTTCTGAAAGGATTGGTACAATTGAATATGCAAGAAAGTATACCAGCAGTTTGGGAACCGTCTGAAAATAGTGAAATTAATAAATGAAATAAAACATTCAACATAAGAGTATTTAATATGTTTCGAAAATGATTAAGCAGAAGGGCTGCGAAATGTTAACATTTGTTGACAGGAGGAGGGGTAAAAAATAAGGACTTCATTTATAGGCATATAAGAAAGGTATGGGTCACGCTTGTGAACAATTCGGTTGTCTAGAGATATGGCTATACGTTACTGGTCAATCAAGGAGCAAATACAACAAAATAGCACTCATTCGTGGACAATTTTGACCTAATAAAGAAAGTTATGGATGTGTAATAGAAAATGAAAAAGACGATTCCGCAATTGATGACTTATATCTGCAATAAATGGTAAAAATAGGATGAGCAGGAATGCGGAGTGAAGTGTGTCTTTTCTGGAAAGAACGTATTCATCATCCCACTGGGACTGTGGGTCTGCATAATCTCTGATCTATTCTGGAATAGACAGCGGAACATTTATAGCAATGTTCCATATGTTAGAATGTTTGTTTCTAATCATGATTCAAGGGGAAAATGCATTATTACTGGTTCAAATGGCTGTGCAAAACGACAGTGAAAAGGGGGCATGATAGCGTGTTAACACGTTCTCGGTATAGCATGTCAACTTTGAGCTCAAAGACATGACAGTGTCTTAACACGTCACCCTTAAATATGATGAATGCATTACTGTGATCTAAAAATAACATCCAAGCACCACTCAGATTATCACATGGACAAAAAACATAACCGTGGTTCAACGGGTTATACATGGATGGAACAAGTATGTGACTGACCCAGCTCAGTAGACCTCTAGCATAGCATCTATATTTCAGCTGGACCATGTAGATAGTGACACCAATCACAAGCCATCAATAATAGCATTGATCCATACATACATTAAACCAGCAAAGCACCTACATACTACCATACGTACATGCGCAGATCCGTATATTCACACGTAGACAGCCGATGTAGACACATGCTCTCTCTCTCTCTCTCTGTGTGTGTGTGTGTGTGTGTGTGTGTGTGTGTGTGTGTGTGTGAGCACTAAAACTGCTCAATTAACAGGTCACTACCATCAGATTAACAAGCACACATCACTCATTGTATTATCAGCATACAACTGGTGAAATTGTATCATTCAGCAACCAGATGAAAAGGGAAACATTCACCCCTATCCATGTTAGTTCTCTCTGCGATATATAACACTATACTTTTGTTTAGTGTCTACAGATGCAGTTTACTGAGCCCTTTCGGTATATATTAATATCAACACACTAAATACATTGGACACGAAGATATTTAATTTATAATAGCCATTCGATACACTGTAATTTAGAACTGACTATATTGGTTAAAAGATGATGGGCCTTAATCTCAGCGCAGGTTAACAACTGCACGTAATTGACGTTTCTCCCGCTATGTGCACTCACCCCAGGGGCCATCATTTAATTGAACACTAGCAGAGTATGCCGTAGCTAATTTACTACTACTACTAGAGCTAATTTACTACTAATTTACTACTACTACTATAGAAATAAGTTTTGGGTTATAATTCTTAAATATTTTCTCTAGAGAGAATTAAACACGTTATATTCACAATTTTACAAATATTTATAACTCAAGAGATTCATATTACAATGAAAGTAATATTTTCAAACCATTTACCGGCGCTCAAACCACCATTAACCTCCGCAAATATTTATGTATAGTCTCAAAACACCAACCGTCCACGCAAATATAAAAATCTCAGCTGTAGTCATTCCCAAACACCCACTTACAAGATGAGTGAATTCAAGATGACAGGCAAACAAATTTCTGCACCACAACAACTAATATGCCATGTTGGTTAACAGACACAACTGATGGCCCTCATAATGATCTTCTGTGATCATGTCCAAGTAGTTCTCACATTGTAAAATCAGAGAAGGGGGTTGGAGCATGTCTGTACCACAACGACTAATATGACATGTTGGTTAACAGTAACAGATACAAAAGTTCTCAAAAATATTTTCTACACTCATTCTTAAGTGGTTCTCACATTGTAAAGCCTGGGGTACCTAAGCACCACAACTGTTAATATTCCTGTTTGGTAACACACACACAAAACGAGGGTTCTCACATTGTAAACTAGGGTCATCACTGTACCACGATTGCTAATATTCCTTGTTGGGCAACATGCAAAACGATGGTTCTCGCATTGTAAACTAGAGTTACCATTCACCACAACTGCTAGTATTCTTGTTTCAGTAACACATTATATTATATTATGTTATGTTTTGTTACGTTACGTTACCTCACATCACATCACACCACAATATACCATACCATACCATGCCATGCCATGCATACCATACCATGCCATGCCATACCATACCATACCATACCATACCATACCATACCATACCATACCATACCATACCATATCATATCATATCTTACCATACCATCTTCTTCTTCTTCTGCGTTCATCAGGTGGTCATGCTATACCGTCAGACCTGTCATCACGATGAAGTCCACTGTCTTCTCCAGGTCAGAGCGGCTGCCCCATAGCTTTTGCCTCAAGTCTGTATCCTCTGGCCAGGTCTGCTGTCTTTGCTCTTTGTATGTTGGGCAGTCCTGAAGTATGTGTGCTGGAGTCTGGGTTCCGGATCCACATGGACATTAATCTGTGTATGAGATCCTTAATCGATAAAGGTGACCCAACAGTCTGCAGTGGCCTGTTCTAAGGCGAAATATTGTGGTCTGTTGATATCTTTGGATGAGATGTATTGCATCATGTTCGTATTCCCCTTCCATTTCTTTCTTCCACTTTGCTGAGTATGTGTTGCGGATTATTGTTTTTACTTCTCCGTAAGACAGTGGGTGTCTGTGTTGCTCCATTTCACTTCCTGCCTTTGAAAGAGCATCCGCTTTCTCATTTCCCATGATTCCACAGTGTGATGGTATCCACTGAAGGGCAATAGCTGTTGATTTTTGGATCTGTTTTAGCTCATGTCTGATGTTGTACAGAAGGCTTTCGTTTCTGTTGCTCTGGATTGATTCCAGTAGGGATCTGCAATCTGTGAATATGGCTATCTTCTTTGGTCTTGGCAGTCCTGGTTCAGTGAAGGCTTTCAGTGCTTGATGGAGTGCAACTGCTTCTGCTCTAAAATTAGAGGAGTATTTCCCAGTTGGAAAAGCTTTTGATATTGTCTTCCCATCTTTGAGTCTTATAAAAATTCCACCTCCTCCATTCCTTACTGCTCCTTCTGCCGATCCATCTGTGTAGACATGTGTCCAATCCTTGGGATTGTATTTTATTTCTATCATCTCCAGTGTCAATGCTTTTAGTTGAGGTGGAGTTTGGTATTCCTTATTAATTATTCCAGGAACCTATGTTATTATGGAGACATTCTGGAGACTATTGCCTGACTCTTCAAAGTCCGTTAGTGTTTCAATTTCATTTGGGAGGTTTGTGAGGATTTCTTTATGTTGTTCATGGATATCTTTATGTGATAGTATCTGGTTGCAGAACCCTTCACAGGCAGGGGGTTTCACAGTAAGAAGTGAGAACCCTTCACAGATAGCAAGAAATGGACTGGGGAAACACCACACATTGCATCTCTTGGGTAAATGTTGTCACCACGGACATCTCTGACACACATTGCGAAGGTGTGTTTATCTAAGAACGTGTCAAGCGACGATAAAACACAAACGTGTGTTTTTATAGGAACGTGTCAAGCTATGATCAAGTGCAACGTTTGTTTACCTAAGAACATGTCAGATAATATACAGACGGGAATCATACCAGATAGAAGCGTTCTGGTTGGGCTGAGACAACGTGGGTTTATTGTAACCAGAAGGATCAATTTCTGATTGGCCAGATGTTTTCCTCTGGGGAAATGAAAGCTTTTGATTGGTTGGAAGTTTGGAGGAACTTAGGAGTGGAGGAGGAAGAAACATTGGATTATCGACTGCCGAGCAGGGCGGTCGCATTTTCACTCCTGAGGCAGAGTGTCCCACGGAGGCCCCGACACAATGTCGACAGAGTACTTGTCTCCCCGGAGAGACAAGTCCTAGTTAGTTTGGCAACAGGCAAGTCCTAGTTAGTTTGGCAACAGACAAGTCCTAGTTAGTTTGGCAACAGACAAGTCCTAGTTAGTTTGGCAACAGACAGGCAGAGAGCTGCAGTCTTGGTAGAAGGTCGGTCAGACTTGAAATAGAAAGAAAAATAATAGTCTATAATCTCATTAAGCTTATATTATAACGTGCGCCAAATTCCTGGATGTGCTAGAGTAGTTTGTGAAATCTTGGCATTTTGTATTGGTGATGTATTATACGTCACGGAGATATTAAATACTCCGGAATTTGATATTGATTTGTACCATTGGCTTGATGTTTATATTAAACGACATTTTATTTCTGTAACAAGAAGTGCCTCTGTATTTATTGATGCCAGAAGAGATCACACAATAGAGACAAGCAGATCATAGATCGTCAAAGAGAATACTGTTACATTTAGAGATGTGACAGAAGCTGGTTCTCTTCAACCTACTTGTGGTTGATCTAGAAATTTGCGCATGCATCGGATGGTTTGGCATACCATACCATACCAAACATACCATACCATACCATACCATACCAAACATACCATACTATACAATATTATATTATTATAATTATTTACTTAATTAATTACTTACATAACAGCAGCGGATATTGTATACGCCTTTTGTGAATGTGAAAATTATATAACGTGGAAAAAATACAAAAAATAAGATACACAATAGCAGTCTATTTTGCACTCGGGGAATATAAATTTTGAACAGCAATATTTTCACATCTTTAGTTATTAATTTGACACCATATATTATGTTATATTGTATTGTATTGTATTATATTATATATTATAATATTCATGTATGTAGAAGGTATATTCCATTTTTGTGCAGGCAGACATCCAATGACATGAAAGCCTGAAAATATCTGGCGATATTGACCATGTATCTTTATGACATAATTTATAGCTTCATCATCATCAAGTTCCGTCTCCACAATGAAGATTAGCTGCAACAGATCTTCATCATCCCCTGTCTCTTGTTTTGGTGGTGCACTCTACTAGACTGTAATATGCCCATCTTGTGATGTTACTATCCAACTTGCATCTCTGTCTACCTCTTGAACGCTTCCCTTCGACTTTACCATCGAGTAAGATCTTCAATAAGGTGTCGCGTCTTTTAATGTGTCCAAAATATTTTATTTGCCTGGTCTTTATTTCTTTTAGTAATTCTTTCTTCATATTACGTGATTTTAGCACCTCTGTCTTTGTTTTCTTCTCTTCTCCATATCCTCCTATATACCCACATCTCAAAGGCATCATTTCTGTCTTCTAATTGTTTACTGTCCATGTTTCTGAGCCATACATTAATATAGAATAGATGTAGCATTTTATAATTCTCATTTTTAATGTGCTTGTAATTTGTTTAGATGTTAATATTTTCCTCATGTCATTGAAGGCACTTTTAACCATTACTATTCTCCTTTTAACTTCTATTTCATATCTGTTATCATTTGTGACTATGTGTCCAAGATATTGATGTTTTATGTGTTGTAGTTTCTCTCCATGTATGTTTATGTTTAGCTCTTGTTCTTCTGTGTCCTTGCTGATTATCATGGTTATTGTTTTTTGGATATTTATATATATTCTTTACTTGATTTATGGACGTGATCTATTAGTCTTTGTAGTTCATGTTCACTTTCTGCTAAAAGAACAGTGTCATCTGCATATCTCAGGTTGTTTATTATTTTCCCATTGATCTTGAGGCCTGGCATTTCTTCTATATTTTTGAAAGATATTCTCTGTATAGATATTAAATAGGCTTGGTGATAAAATGCAGCCTTGTGTTACCCCTCTTCTTATTTCTATATATGGTGAGTAGCTGTTTTCACACCTTATTGGTGCAGTCTGTTCCCAATATTTATTTCTAATTAGTCTGATGTCTTTTCCATCTATACCTACTTCTTGAAGACGTTTTATTAATTTTTCATGTTGGACTCTTAAATGTATAGAATTAGATGGGTGGACATATATTTCTAACAGGTCACAGCACAGTACAAACAAGCTTTCTCGGATTAACTCTATGACTACAATTCCAGGTTGTTGACACGCAGTTAATTGATATCATATCACCATGTGTACTACAGGAGAACGAAGACGACACCTTCCATATGGTCTGATTGTAAGTGTTAAATCACGGCATTCAAGCTTTTATTGCAAGATCAACTATTCACAATATATATGAATATTCACAATTCGTTCTGCTGGTAGTGTTACTACAGTACCTCTTACCTTCATACTGGTTTCAAATGGCAAAAGCACTGCTTCCCAATTTGTGTTCCTTTCGTCTTGTGTGTATAACTTGTCGCTACTGTTGGCAACGATATCGGCCAATATATCTCATCTTGGACTCCTTGTTGTGTATAAACAAAGATTAATACGAATGAAGTACATAAAGAAAATATTTATATCATGAAAATAAAACACTATATATATATATCGTATATGTGTGTGTGTGCGTGTGTGTTCTTTAACGGATAATAATTTTGTCATAAATATAAAGCATATCGTGCAGCACACATGTGATGTTGACTGGGAAGAATTACCAATGGAAAACCGCGAGTGCATTGAGGTAAATATTCTTCTAAGTCTTTTGAGTGTTTAGGATATTCCTTTGACACCAGGCTCTTAGTTGAGACGGAGGCAGTTAAGCTATTTACCGTGTGGTCGCGGGCTCGTTTCGTTATTGTATCGTCCCGTTTACAAGTTGATTTTTATCGCAGATCCATATGGATTATTATTTGAAGCTACATATTTACGTGCTATGACTGACACAACTGACAGGCGACATGTAGCTTCGCTGAGAGGGGCGGATTGAGGGAAATACCAGTACAAAAACTTCATAAATTGGTTTCTGAGAAATTTGTAGCTATTCTACAAAACTGTACTAAGTCAGGGGATTTCCTAGTGGTTCAACAGTTCGCTTTGTGTTTAAGAGATCGCGTGTTCGAATCCCACTCGCGAAGTCTAGTTTATAAAGTGAATTTCTTCAAAGATTCCTAAGGATTCTCGATTGAAGCTACAAAGCAACGTGTCGTGAGTGGTACTCTCGGCAGGCAGCTTGGCGCTATGTTGAGACGGACGAAATACAAATGATTAAACCCGATTACAATAAAGTCAATCCTCTATGCATTTTTATCCCTCTTTGTATACTGAGAGATATCTCTATGACGATGAAACTAGTGCTCTTATTCATATTTGTTTTCCTTTTCCTATTGTGTTCAGTGTATCTTGAGCTGTGCTGTAGAGGGAGTACCTAAGATTGGAATCTATTACTTTTAGATGATCCATTAGAAACCTCAAGCCCTGCCTTAGCGATTTTTCAAAATATGTCTTCAGATATCTTGTCAATGAAATTTACATATGAAAACGGTCGATTTTTTATAATTGTGGGGGGGGGGGATAGGTAAAACTCCCTCCATAAGTAATTTTATCTATTGCCTTGATATAATGAAGACTAACTAGTTTTGCCTGGTATGATGGAATCACACGCACACTTCTACCATTGTTGTTCTATTGTGTGTCTTCTTCTGCTTGCATTATCTAGTCTAGCCTGCATACCTCTCCGTACCGCAGTAGAGGTCATTTAGGATATCTTTTCACAGACTAAAATTTTGTTTAAGGAGATGCTTTGGTCATCTTCCATCCTCCTAGTGTTTCCCAGACAAGTGAGTCCACACAAACTGAACATAAAATACTGTGGTATTGCTTATTACTGTTGTTATTATTATTGATCCATAATAGCATCAGAAATGACATGTCTGCGAAGAATACTCGGAGTGTCATTAAGAGATAGAATTAAAAACGATAACATCAGAAAAATAACCAAAACAATACCACCATTGGAACACAGCAAAAAACGACAGATCAAATGGTTTTCACACACCAACAGATAGCATGCCATAAATGGCGATGACACATAGACATCACGGTTAAAAAAGCTAGAGGCAGACCGTGTAAATGGATCATAGAAATCAAAGAAGCCCAGAAACAAGCTTACAAACAGCACACAAGAAGGCCATCGCCACAGAACTCTTCCACCCCTGACGCCGCGAGGCAAACAAGGGCCACAGCGTATAGATAGATATATATTATCTACATCTCCAAACATATGTGTCAAATACATACAAGTTATGACTTGCATAATGTTTAACGAATACTTTTCAGCATGACATTGGTGTGGTGACATACAGTGTTTGCAAAATTATCAATGGTTCAACTAAGATGAGGGACGTGTGTTTCCCATCGCATTACACCGCACAGGACATATAACACAAGAGATTTTTTTTTATAGAACATCGTAAGATCTTTGAACTTGTAAACAAATACCCGGTTACAATATGTCTGTCAAGCGAATGATATATCCAATAGGCCCTATAATTTTACGTATTTGGTCAATAGTACTTTTTGTGATCTAAACCAATGATCAAACCGTCATTTTCTCACTCACGACAATCAAAGTTCTGCCAGAATTAAGCAACACGCCAAAAGAAAAAGCACACATTTTATATATAAATGTATACGCACATTTGCATTTTATCACCCAGCCTATTTAATACCTATACAGTGAATATCTATAATATATAGAAGGAATGACAGGACTCATGATCAATGGCAAAATAATAAAGAACCTGAGATATGCAGATGACACTGTTCTTTTAGTAGAAAGTGAACATGAACAACAAAGACTAATATCGTTTATAAATCAACCAAAGAATATGGACTGGATATACATTTTCAAAAAACAAAACAAAAAACATGATAATCAGCAAAGTCACAGAAGAACAGGCGCTAAACATCATTGAGAGAAACTACATCAAGTAGACCACTATCAAAATCTTGGACACATAATCAATGATGGCAGATGCGAAAAAGACGTTAAAAGGAGAATATGAATGGTTAAAAGTTTGACAATGACATGTGGAAAATATTAATATCTAAACAAATTGCAAACACATTAAAAATGAGAATTATAAAATACTACATATATTGTATATTAATAAATGACTCAGAAACATGGACACTAAACAAACACTGAGAAGACATAAATAATATGCATTTGAGATGTGGATATATGCAAGAATATGGAGAACAGTATGGAAAGAGAAGAAAAGAAATAAAGATTCTAATAACACTTAATATGAAAAGAGAATTATTAAAGGAAATAAAGACCAGGCAAATAAAATATTTTGACACATTATAGACATGATAACTTGTTAAAGACCTGATAAAGTCGAAGGGAAGCGAGCAAGAGATAGGAGAGATACAAGTGAGATAGTAACATCACAAGATGGACCAGGTTACAAAATAGGAAGTGCAACCACCAAAAAAAAGAGACAGGGGATGTTGGAGATATGTTGTAGCGAACCTTCGTTGCAGAGACGGTTCTTGATGATTATATATATATATATAAATAAGAGTAACATGGACTGTGTATAGATGCCATGTGAGGAAACTCAAACCTGTCTCAGAAACGTTGTGAACATCCGATGGCAAGACAAGATTTCGGAAATGCATTCGTTGACAGATCTAATATCCCTATCATTGACACTATTCGATGCAGATACACATTTTTAGGGCAGGTCATTTGGTACATATGCCAGATCATCACCTGACAAAAATATCTCTATGGTGATCTGGAGAAGGGTACAAGATCTCAAAGTGGCCAAAAGACGCGCTACAAAGACAAGTTAAAGACCTCACTGAAAACCTCTGAAATAGACCAAGACACATGGAAGAACTCAGAGCGGCTGCCCCATAGCTTTTGCTTCAAGTCTGTATCCTCTGGCCAGGTTTGCTGTCTCTGCTCTTTGTATGTTGGGTAGTCCTGAAGTATGTGTTCTAGAGTCTGGGTTCCGTATCCACATGGACATTCATCTGTGTATGAGATCCTTAATCGATAAAGGTGACCCAACAATTTGCAGTGGCCTGTTCTAAGGCGAAATATTGTGGTCTGTTGATATCTCTGGAGGAGATGTATTGCATCATGTTCTTATTCCCCTTCCGTTTCTTTCTTCCACTTTGCTGAGTAAGTGTTGCGGATTATTGTTTTTACTTCTCCGTAAGAAAGTAGGTGTCTGTTTTGCTCTATTTCACTTCCTGCCTTTGACAGAGCATCCGCTTTCTCATTTCCCATGATTCCACAGTGTGATGGTATCCACTGAAGGGCAATACCTGTTGATTTTTGGATCTGTTTTAGCTCATGTCTGATGTTGTACAGAAGGCTTTCGTTTCTCTAAAGCGAAAGTGAAACTCTGAGAGTTCCCTGGTAACGGATCGACTTACAAGTACTCTGAGAGTTCCCTGGTAATGGATCGACTTACAAGTACTCTGAGAGTTTCCTGGTAACAGATCGATTTACAAGTATTCTGAGTGTTCCCTTGTAACAGATCGATTTACAAGTACTCTGAGAGTTCCCTGGTGACAGATCGATTTGCAAGTACTCTGAGAGTTCCCTGGTGACAGATCGATTTGCAAAAATACGTCTATGGTGATCTGGAGAAGGGTACAAGATCTCAAAGTGGCCAAAAGACGCGCTACAAAGACAAGTTAAAGACCTCACTGAAAGCCTTTGAAATAGACCAAGACACATGGAAGAACTTGCACAAAATAGATCTACGTGGCACTCTACAGTAAAAAAAAAAGTGCGTATGATCTTGAGAAAAGACAAGAAATGCAGAAGCTCAACAGCAGAGAGTAGCTAGAATGTCACAGAGAGACCAAAAACCGTCTATAGTGGTCATTACATGCCCGAACTGTCCAAGAACATTTTCTACTCGAATATGGCTTATTTGCCATCTATGAACTCATATGCAACGACATATCTGTAACTGAAATGGATGTAACAAATGGTCATCATCTCTTGAGATGAACTAGCAACGTAAAATTAAACATAAACATTTGATTATATGATTCTGTGATTCTGACGACATTAACCGTTGATATGTTGTTGGACAATGAAAACACTGGCATGAATAAAGAAAACTATTGTTTAAAAAATCCTCATGTACTATAAGATCTATACCCATATATTGACTTGTATATAGGTCTATGACTAATATCATATACGTATTGACTTATTTCATCAATATTGCACATGTATTTCATCGATTACATGTATTAACTTATTTCATCAATATTATACATATTCTGGCACACTAGTACACCCTGGCACGCAGATTGCGGAACACTATCTAAATATTGGTGTCTTTTGGTAACATTATTACAAGTGGAAGGGATACATCGTGAGGTAGTATAGATAAAGTCTAGCAGAGTACACTAACTAAGCAAGTGACAGAAGATGTTGGGTATCCGTTACAGTCAACCTTCGATGTGGAGGCGGTACCTACTGATGGTGATTATACAAATTTGTGTTTTCATTGTTACAGCAGTCTATATTTTTAATAGTTTCCTGAGTACTTTTGAGATCCTTACATTTCGTATTTGAAGATATTATTACCGGTATTAAATTATGGTAACTACGGAAACAAGTAGCAATATACTGATGTATTATCCGCACATTAATTAATTCCACTGTAGCCATCGCTTACACCAAACTTCTATGCCGAAAAACTTCAGTTTCCATAGACACTTCTAAAAGCTTTATATATAGCTTTTATATATACATAAGTAAAGTAAAGTAACCCATATCATTTATTAATGCCATATGGGTGTAAGATGTTAGCTATCTCACATTTCAGAGGCTCTGTAAATGAGGGTGGTAGCCATCTCCACTCCCTCGCAGTCTTTACTTCCCAGGTTAATCCGGTACCCATTTAAGGCTGAGTCGACCTGGGAGCCGTTGCGATCTGAAAAACATTTCCACCTCAACTGGGGAATGAACCCAAGACCACTAATATGCGAAGCCAATGCGCTAACCAATGCGCTACGCGGCTCCCAGTATATACATATACACTTTCAGAACAATAATGCTAGAAATGTGCTGCCCTGCAAATGTTGCACCACCACCCTCCCCCCCCACCCCGTTATTTACATACACTAACTTTACCTAGGATGCGGCGATCCTGAATATTGTTTTTATCACTTCTGCCCAGGTCGTTACTTTCGAAGCTATAAACTGGAGATGAATATTTCTAATGAGTGTAACTATGGTAACCAGCCCCAATATACTCAGGGGGAGGTACAATCTGAGCTGGAAGAGGCTACCTCTGATGAATACCACAATGACAACAAGACACAGCATATTCATGTATCACAGAATGCACTAAAGATGTCTCCTTGTGAGAAGTGCGACTCTCACACATACATAAACACTGCAGAATGTGCCCCAATCTGTCACATAAGTGACCCTACTATATGAGGAACACAAACTATGCGACCACTTCTGATACAGTTCCAAGACAAAATGAATACAGCAATAACGTTCATTCTTTATGTCGGATGTCTCTTTTCTATAAATATATTCGTTGATGTCCGAATATGTACATAGAGAAAATATAATGTGCACATTTATAAGATTACAAAGTTGAAGACGAAAATAGCAGAATCTGTATATTATTTAAAATATAATATAACGGTATTCCATACTAGTTTTCAGTCCAGATGTATGCACTAGCTGACCTTTGACCCGAATTTATGTAAACAAGCGGAATTCACGAGGTTGACTATTAAAAATATTACTTAAAATGGACCAGAACAAACACAATTAGAATTTGTAACTTGGTTAGCCTCACCTGTATGATACTTGAACACTGCAATAACTGTTTCCTTGAATCAACTTTTGTGGAAATAAACTCAAAATGTCAAATATCGTAGATTTCTTTTTGGTATCAATAATACAGGAATCAGTACTCAAACTAACAAATATACCGTACGTTATCCCTCTACACACTTCACAGATGCAAATAAATGTCTTACTATTGTATGTACGCCTTGTGCGCTGCTGTTCGTTAAATAATGCAGTCGAAGAGACAGACTGTTAAGTAGAACTGATACGAGATATATCACTAAATAAACGCTTACTAATTCTGGACAGTAAATATCTCAACAAATGTATTTAAATTATGTGCGGAAATCAATTCCGTGTGAAATAAGCAATCTATTGAAGTATCGCACAATGTATACAATCACATGATATAACCGACGTGTTGCTGATTAAGAAACTTGAAGGGTCTATGGTATTCCACCTGCGTTTCCCAATGTAACTGCGGAATTAATACCCGGTGAAAAAGAGTTAGAAATGAATGTGCCGATAACATAGGGAATGAAACCCATAGATTCGATTAGCATTAACAGAAGGGGTGAAACAACAAGAGGAGATAGAAAGGTGTAAAGTTATATAATTGCAGCAAAGAAGTCAGGGGTAGTATGGCAGTGATGTGGTAATACTAACATATACACTATTCTGGGGTTGTCGGAACAATAGCAGTATACTCATATATATGTATATCGAGTGAAACGTCAACAGTTTAACCAAGAAGAAATGAGTGTTACATATTTCAACATACATTCACACACACAGCACATGAGACACACAATTCTCTGCTTCGTTTAGAATGGTTTTATATACATGAGATGAGAACGGAAGACGGTTACAGTGGCATATGAGAGGAGGAATATTTCAGGTCTAGAATTGTTGGCTCCAGAGTGCCCTCCACCCTCTCTCCGGGTCCTACCGCCATTAGACAGCCATCTAGACAACAGGTAGAAATCGGCGCAGGAAAGATCGCAGGTAAAAATCTTCGCAGTAGGAGTGAGCACCAAACTGACGGTGGAATGTTTGATCTCAAACCTGTGTCTAGAGTTTCAGAAAAAATTATTTTGCTCTGAAGTTATATGAAAAGATACAATGGATAATACTGATGTGACTTACGTCCAGGACCGTGTCGCGATATGGTGCAGAGAGGTGGCCACATCAGGGGGCACCAATCACGATGTCATGGGCCACATTTCGAAGAAAAAATATTTAAAGGAGTGGGGAGGAGGGGGGCGACGTACGAAGAAATGCATCATACTGAGAAAACCGACATCACGGCCCTGCTTACGTCCATTGTAAACGTACGTCCAGTGGAAACTTACGTTCAGTATAAACTTTCGTCCAGTGTAAACTTACTTTCTCATGCGTCCAGTGTAAAAACAATACGTCTAGTTTAAACTTACGTCATATCCAATGTAAACTTACGCCCAGTATAAATTTACGTGCGATGTAACCTTATATAATATTTCATTCTATATTTACGTCTAGTGTAATTTTACGTTCAGTGTAAACATACGTCCAGTTTAAACTTACGTTCAATGTTAACATACGTCCAGTGTAAATTTTCGTCCATTGTAAACTTAATGTTCAGTGTAAACATACGTCCAGTGTAAAATTACGTTATCATACGCCAAGTGTGAACTTGCGTGCAGTGTAGACTAACGCTGTCATACGTCCAGTGTAAACTTACGTCTAGTGTAAACATACGTTCAGTGTAAACTTACGTGTAGTGTTAACTTACGTCATACTCCATTATAAACTTATGTTCAGTGTAAACATACGTCCAGTGTAAACATACGTCCAGTGTAAACTTACGTTCAGTGTAAACATACATCCAGTGTAAACTTACGAATAGTGTAAACATACGTCCTGTGTAAACATACGTCCAGTGTAAACTTGCGTCCAGTGTAAACATACGTCCAGTATAAACTTACGTCCAGTGTAAACTTAGGTCATACTCCATTATAAACTTACGCCTAGTTTGAACCTTCGTCCAGTGTTAAAACATTTGCGCATAAGTTTCTAATTATCGGTTCCCTGCGGAATGATATTGCCACGTTTTCAATTGATTAATTATTTATATACTTGAAGTAGCCTTGGCTATTTTTGGCATGCGATTCCAATTAAATAAATAGTGACCAACGAAAATCACGGGAATAATCAAGGAAAGGAACGAATGAAAGTCTATTTAATTCTGAGAACATGTCTATTACTGCCAATCGGTCGGAGTTGCGCCTAGTCCAGTTGCACACTAATTTCCAGAGAGTAGTGATCCAGTGGATACCGTCACACTGTAACATTGAAGGGAACGATGTTGAAGATAGACTGGCCAAAGACGAAGGGAATTTACCCCAAGAACACTATCTGTTCATCTATGAAGAAGTGAAGACAATAAAGGCAACTATAACAAAAAGTCGAAGAAAACCACCCCAACTGTAATGCAGATCCAGAAGTGGCCATGTTATCCTGCTGCGCCTCAGAACTGGTCACAACAAAATGAGACATCACATGTACACCAAATTCAAAATAGGTACAACTGGGCTTTACCATTGCAGCCTTGCAAATATGACATCAGGACATATCTTACAAGAATGTCCCCAGTATGAAGACCTGAGAAACAAGACATGGCCCACCCACCCCCCCCTCCCCAATCAGTGTCGAATAGAAACTGTATGGATCGGTGGAAACTATAAAACAGACAGCAGCCTAAATCATAGAATCCGGAGTACCAACCTGACTGAGTGATGATCGCTAGCAAACGCTTCGTGTTTTTCTTTATCTCCGCGTCATGGTAATTGTATGAAATCAAATAGTTAATCACATATTAAAATGTTGCAAACTGTGGGCATATCATTCCGTATACAACCTAAAATATCTATCAGATACTAGTCATTCCCATCATTACGACGTGCACTTAAATATATACGTTCTTAAACTGTATCTATCAGATACCTGCTAATTTCATCAACACACATGCGAATAAATATCTGATTTCTTAAGCTGTTTCTATCAATTTCTCGCTTGCTTCCATCCGCAGATTGCTAATTATACGAAATGTTTAGAGACTATTGCAAAATGAAAGATATAAAAAAATGTAAACATTCAAATCAATTGTGAACTTCATACTTTTCCTCGTTCGTAGTATTTTAGATATTTCTACAAGAAAGTCTGGTTCCCTTGATTAATCTTGCTATATGCTGTATGTTGTATTCTATATGATGTATGCTGCAGTTGTGGGGTACTTCTAATGTCTCATTGTTGTGTGAATTGTGTTTCTGGAGACCATTGTTCAGTCCTAATTAGTCTTACATGATATGTTCCGTCGTCCGTGCAGTCTGACCACATGAGAATGTATGTGGTGGCCTCTGTCTATATGATAAAAGGAAAAACAAAGTCACAGGTAAATAAGTCACGGTAAAAATGTCACAGGAAAAAACCACAAAAGAAAAAAATGTCTCAGTACACGAAAACAAGCACTGAAAAATGTTACAAGGAAGGAAAATTATATTAATTCTTTCTTTTCGTTATTATTTAGTGGCTGGAGCCCAAAAAGAAGCAAATAATAGACACACTGCAACATTCCCTTTATGTGGTAAGAAAGGGGAGAAAATAATAGACACACTGTAACCTTCCATGCATGTGACTAATGAGATTTTTGTGAATTGAATTGTCCCGTCTCACAAAAATGGTCAAAGTATCATAAGAAATGCTGAATACGGATGTGGCAAATTGAAAGGCGCAAATAAGCAGTTATCCAGACACAACGATTCCGTTTTCTAGACGTCTTCTTCTTCTTCGTCGTACGCCTTGCTGCGGACCTTCTGAAAGCTTTCCGCTGACCGTCCTGAGAAGGACGTATGATGGTGATTTGCGCTGTGTCATGTTTTGCAGCACGCTGTGTTATCTGCGCCTTTCGACCTGACACATCCGTCTACAGCCAGCATTTTTTTTGGCCGGGTTGGCATTCCCGTATCTTCTATCCCTAGTACTTGACCAGGCTACAGCAGGGTTGCTGCACTCCTGTTTCCAGGCCCACTGCGTGGAAGTGTACTGAGGGTATTGGCCAGCTGTGTTTCGCTGACCCTGATGCTCGACCAGCTATGGTCGCCGGCCTGTGCACTCTGGTGTGCATATCATCTCTGGGCCCTCGTTTTCTACACTGAATCCTGCCACCTGCAGGAGTTTACTGGAAAAGTATAGAAAGTAGTTCAGGTCTCACAGGTATAACATAATAAAAATAACTAAATGGATATGTTCTGTCAGCTCCGTGATAGAGCTGTTAGCTGGTCCCACTTCACGAACCCTACTGATATTCATCCTTAGCAGACGAAGATGTGTATGGTTTTGAAATAATTATGCTTGGTATTTGTGAGTCTCCAGATGTTACTTTAATCGTCTATGAAATAAACAATCAACCCACCCCTTAACCTCCATAGTAGTTCCCCCACTACATGCATGACAGGTAACAGTGCTACTATTCTTTGCTCCCATTTTGGGCCCCTAACAACACGCGTGTTTGCTAAGTGTTAAGCTACTCATCATGCATAGAAAAGATAGTCCAAGATTCAGTTACACATAGTTTTTGAAAGAACGAATACACGGTAGGACTTCAGTTTGTTTTCTCGCCACTAGTGAACAAATGCGGCGCCGTGATCAGTCTCCATGAAGGTATGAATAGTGGAATTCTGGAAGACCCGTGTTGTTATGTATCAGGACAACATAATGGAAATCATGCAATAACTAATAAATGACTGTCACGATTCCAGAAAAAGTTTTTATTTTTCACTACTGTTGGTGCAGAATTTCTTCGTGCTGTTGGCTGGAATACTCGTGTAAATTAACAAAATTTAAAAAAAGTTTTATTTTATACACGCTTTCAGCTTCACGTAAAGTTTTATTTTATACACGCTTTCAGCTTCACGTAAAGTTTTATTTTATACACGCTTTCAGCCTCACGTAAGATTTTATACACGCTTTCAGCATCACGTAAAGTTTTATTTTATACACGCTTTCAGCTTCACGTAAAGTTTTATTTTATATACGCTTTCAGCTTCACGTAAAGTTTATGTTCTCAATCTCCTATTAGAAATTGTCTAAAAACAATCTTTCCTAGTCAAAATTGTAACTTTCTTTACCGTAACTTTTATTTTCCTAGTGTCCCCCATATACGTCAGTTTGAATATATTTCTAATGTATCAGTATTAGAAACAATGACTAACATGTAAGGCCAACATATTGTGTAAGCTGTTTTAAAAATGTATAGATGACGTATTGGAATATTTAGTTTCGCTATCTTTCCTAGTCAAAATTGTAACTTTCTTTCTGTAACTATTTTCCCTAGCGAAATTATTTTTCTGTGACTTTATTTCATACCACATAAAACTAATTGTGACTTTTTTCCTTGTTAAATTAATGACTTTTTCCGTGTTTTTTTTCCTGTAACTTTATTACCGTTTACCGTCATTGTTAGTGACTGATAGTCTGTTGTGTTTCTGGCACAGAACACACGATCACTTAGATGTTAGATCATCACAATTGCACATGTAAAGTCGATAAATACTCCGATCTACCCCTGAATGCATCCGCAATTACACGACGACTAACAAGTCCAGGTGGTTGGCATACATTCGTTCAACCCATAATGACAATTATCTATGACAACGCTACATTTCAAGTCCAGCTCACTTATTTTGGACTTGCAAATGGAATCATAGCGCCCCTCTTCTGACCGAGCAGTTTTCCTGCTCTAACGAGATAGTGATAATCGTCTTTTGGGTTGTAGAATGTTGTAACGGCTTTGTAAGATGAAATGTGTATATGGTGTTTATGTTTCTATATCAACGTGCACAAGAGCAATCTACTCAGAGTTACAGGAATTGTTGCATCATCACTACCATCATGTGAGCGTATCGGAGATTCACATTACAAACAGTACGTAGAATACCACATGAATGTCTTTCACAACGAGCATTCTTATCTTGTCTAGACATCTCTACGTGGAAGAATCGTGGCACATTTCTGATCTTCTTGCGACATAACTATCTTTATATAATTGATATTAGCATGACACGGATATGAATAGAGAAGTATGCACAATTGGTTGTTGATTTAGTACAGAGAGAAAAATCAACCAACTACGTATGTTAAAGAACAGCGTAAAGTACATAGTCCACGAATCCCTGATGTTTCCTTCAAAATTGTAGAAAAAAAACCAGACGGAATCGATTTTAGCGCAGTCTACATTACTTTTCATTTTCACATTGCGCACTCATTTTCCGTTTTAGCAAAATACTACACATGTCTTTATTGCACACTATTCCAAGAATGTCAATCTAATGTTTCAAAATTTTTTTGCACAGAGAACATTGCAAAGAAATTAACTGAACTGATACAAATCAATGTTACGTCATACAAGTTCACACAAATCCTATCAGAGTGAGCACAAAACTCGTGTCAGGGTGAACTCACGTCGTGTTGTTTAAAACGCAGTTTCAGCGCAAGAACATAGTCTCAAATACGTATAGGATTGATATCTTTGTAATATAGCTTCACAATATATTTGGTATTATATTGTTCATTAAACAAGCAAACAGTAGAATTTATATATATATATATATTGTGAAAATAGACAGCAGCGAGTATATATATATATATATTCGCTGCCGTCTAGTTTCACCATGTATATGCTCGCTCCTGTCGACAGAAAATCGCTGCTTTCCGGGACTACGAATCATAGCAAATTACTCGGTAGCTCCATGCAAAAACCCCCAGGAGCTTTTAAACAATATGTCACGGTATCGAACCGGTTAACTTGTGGAAATAAGGGAAATGATTTAATCATCATGTAACAGAGATCCCTCCACTGTTCAGTTTTACGTTCAGAGAAACAGTAATTTGACTTATCTTTGAAGGCTGTAAGATAGTATAACCCTCGCCGAGGTAGAAAACATCTCATATTACATTTTCTGATATTGGATGTGATATTACGTTACGGTAAAATTTGGCCAAAATTTACTATAAAGTGATTTTTTCGCTATAAAAATTCTACTTTTTGTTTGTTTAATAAACAATATAATACCAAATATTAATAAGAAGTGTATTTGTTGTAAGCAAAAATGTTTCATTTAGTTCTTACCCAAATATGTTGTGCGCTTGTTGTTTATAAAGCAAATAGACAAGACGCTCCTCTTCTTTTGTTATTCCTAAGGAAGACTTTTCGTAGATCGCTACTGCCAGAGAGACTGCAGTCAAAACAGGTATTTATAGCACAAACCTGCCGCTACTGTCTGGCTGAAGCTCAGGTAAGAATGTGCTGTGGGTCGTTTGGCGAGTCCATTTGGCGCCGTCGGAAGTTTCGGCTCCAAGCCGGTAAGCGGCGAATGGCCCCGGCACAGTGGCCAAGAATTATGGGATGCCGACTGCAGTAGTTTACTCTGTGGGCTATTGACAATTTGAAGTATTGTATGAAATTAATGTGATAGTATTCAATATTTCACAGATTGTAATTGATCACTTTGTAATCGTACTGGAATTGAATGCGAGCAATCAGCGCTGAAACAGCGAATACTTGAACTCAGAGCCGTAGATATGTCCCCCTCAAAGAATAGGAGGGGTTTGCCTAAGAAAAACAACAAAAAAACTCGTCTGCTTTCGTGTCTCAGGTCGCATTTTTTATGAGAAATTATATGACTTTTTGCAAAACATCGCATAGGAGGGGCTTTTTATCCATCTTTTTGCCTAGTTCCTAGTACTAAAAGTCATATTCCGATTAGCTAAATTTGACAGCCACAATTCCACCCCCGTATTCTTCGGGCCTGCGTGATATGCTTCAATAGGATGTTTAAATGTCAATGATAACAATGTTGATGCCACTTAAAGCAATTTCTCATATGATATCTATAGATAGAAATAGGATGTGACGACAATGGAATAGATGGTGTTTGAAGATAGGAATCATAAGTAACGACACTTAGGTATTATCCATATCTTTGCAGATAGAAATAAGATATACGGAGCAATATGAATCTATGTTTTTTAAAAGTTACTGGTAAAAAGTGAATTAGTAACTGTAAAAAAAGTCACAACAGAAAAACGCCATAGGATTTTTTTTTTTTTAAACCATCGCGAAAGAAGTCACAGGAAAAAAAGACTATAAATCATCTGCATCATTATTTAGTTGCCAAGCAAATATTAGCAACAGTGTGCCTTCCATGCATGCTGTAAGAGTCGATCCGACCAAGTAGGTATCTTAATGTTAAGTTGGTTGTCTTGTCCCACAGAGGGTGAAGGGGACTCAGAAGTCATTCTGAAATGGGAGAGATGTTAGCGATCTCACATTTCAGTGGGTCTGTTATATGAGGGAGGTAGCCATATTCTCTCCTTCGTAGTATTTCAATCAATCAAGTACCATTCGGAGTGGCGTAGGCGATCAAATTCCTCCACAACCATGTCTCTTGTGGTGTTAATACGTTCAGTAACTGACTTATTTTTGTGCCGCAGTGACAACCCATTCAGAAATTTCTCTTTGTCTTCCTCTGCCTCATATTCCTTGATCTTTCTGGCGATTACTAAATTTTCTTTTTACTTTCTTACACATATTGTCCTAAATATCGTGAATGTCTGTTTCTAATTTGTGCTATAATTCGCAGATTTACTCCAGCATCCGACAGTGAAAGGCAACAAGGATTCTGCGAATAGACTCCAGCATCTCTAAGAACTTCTACTTTATTTTCCATTGCTGGCCATTTAATTTTCATTATTTAAAAAAAAACATCTCATTTGCCTGCACCTTATCTTAGGTACTTTTGTACGTCTTTACTTCCCGGATTAATCCGGTACCCAATTAAGACTTTGTTGACCCAAGAGCTGTTGCAGTTTGAACTCCCCTCAACTGGGGACAGATTTCCAGGATCACTCATATGCGAAGCCATGGCGTTATCCACTGCGCTACGCGGCCCTCTGATGTGTCAGGTTCAAAGGCGCAAATATCGCAGTCATTCTGTAAATCCATACACAACGTTACCCGTTCTCTGGACGTCATCCTGCTAATCTGTAGACATGTACTAGAGAAATATGTGTAGACATATACTAGAGAAATATGTCATAGACATGTACTAGAGAAATATGTGTAGACATGTACTAGAGTAATATGTGTAGACATGTACTAGAGAAATATGTGTAGACATGTAGTAGAGAAATATGTGTAGACATGTAGTAGAGAAATATGTGTAGACATGTACTAGAGAAATATGTGTAGACATGTACTAGAGAAATGTGACAGAGTCGTTAATGTGACAGAGTCGTTAATGGAAACTTCTCACGGACTCCAGAGAACGTAAAAGATCTCTTCAGGTGTGTGTCATGTGACATATATTCCAGAACGTTTTCTTCCTTATAAATGTCCTTAAATTCCCGTGATCTTTGACAAGTTGTTCCGCTTCCTCCAACGAAATGTGCATGTGTTCCTCAATATCTCTTTAGGTAGTCATTGAAAACTACTATTGTCCTCAGTCTAATACCTACACCCACACATAGAACACCATAGAACAGTTTCTTTAGAAAACGCTCGTATATCACGATGACGACCAATAAGTTTTCTCAACCACTGAAGGTACAGAATTAAGCTGCTTTGTGTGCCTATTAAAGACAGTAAGACACAGGTGAATATAGCAACAAAGAAGGATCGACTGCATGGCACTCTACAGTTTTCTTTCTAGATTCTGAACTCGCCAGATTATACAGATGCGGCGTCGTAATCAGCAACAGTGAAGACAGTGGAAATAACGGAGTTCGGTGCAGCTTTGGATCAACAAAACATAGAAAAGATACATTGAATAACAAATTACTGTCACGGTCACCTACCCAGACCAATCTTGTCTTTCACTACACCAGGACTGGCATGTGTCAACACAACTGGAAAGTAAACAAGGATTAATTGGGCACATTAATGTTTCACTAGTCCAACTACGAACTTCTTTCCTGTGACCTTTTTTTACTAACGGAAATCGTGGCGGTGGTTGAAATATTGGTCTAAATTATCATCATTAAAATAATAAAGAGTAATTTCAATGTCAAGATATTGTTCAAGCTGTTCTCTCAATATCTGCAAACGACTGAGTTGAATGTTTATGTTCGACTTTCTTTGCTAATAACAATGGTAATTTTCTTTCCTGTAATTTTTCTAGCAAATTTTCTTTTACTTTTAATTAGCAATCACCAAAAATAAATTGTTCCTTTTCCCGCCGTGCCTTTTTTTCATTGTCGAAATTTTGAACTTTCTCAGTGACTTTCAAACCTATGACTTTGTTACCGACCGCACAGAAATATATATTGTAATAGTACAAATAATACACATATTATTGCACGTGTTAGGAACTATAGAAATATGCGTATTAAGTTTGTTTGTTTGTTTTTCGTTCGCTCCATTGTAACCATCACGGATATCCGTGCGATTTCCGCCGGGAGCGTGATTACGTTGTGCCACCGTTATGCGCCTTGTAGGCCTAGCACATCCGATTTCGGCATGCCTTGACAATTCGGGTGGGCTACCCTTAGCCTGTGACAGCCTCTATATCTGTCTCCAGGCACGCGTAGTGGAGACTCTTCGCCCAGACGATTTTCTTGCTCTTAGTCTGACTCAAACGAGGTGTTCCACTGTCTATGAACTTGCCTCGTGTAATTGGACGTGCTGTGCCTGTGCCCATTGGGTACTGAACCGTTTCTCATCCGTGAGCCTGGTTCCTTAAGGGGAAGAACTCAACAGAGGAGTTGGACCCTGGCTCTTTCGCCCTCTTAGCCGAGGTGTCATTCACCGACGTGTACCCCTTGTCCAAGTTCGAGTCTCACACCACGCGTTTGAGAGCAAGGCGTTCTCGAGCTGAGCGTCCTTGTCCCAATAGCGCCTGAGCCCATCAGGTACTGAACCCTTTCTCTCTTCAAGTGTATTTCCGGTGTAGGAAAACTTGACAGTAGAGTTGGGCCAGGGCTAGGGTTGCCATCCGTCCCGCTTTTTCCGGATTGTCCCACTTTTTCATCAAAAATTAATTGTCCCGCCTAAGGGTCTGGGGGACAGCAATTTGTCCCGCTTTTTAATCCAGCCAAATTTTTCACCTACAAATTTTAATATTTTCTTAAATTATTTATTATTGGTTTGAGTTTTGTTACAAATGAAGCTTCTTTGTCCGAAACGTCTATTTGTAGAGTCCTGCGCTATCGCTGTTTAATAATAAAGTTTGAAGATACAACTCATAAATTTGAGAATATCCAGCACAAAATTGTTAGTGCGGAAGGCGGTATTATTTAAAAATTTACAAAAGATGACGTCTTCGGCTTCGCGAGGCGCCGAGCCTTACTCTACCCATCTCACCGCCGCTCACGTGATCTGTGCCTACGTGACAATCTGCATGCTTTTGTCCTTGTCGTATTCCTGTAGGCGCTAATAATTCATTCAACAACATCGCGCCATCCTCACCAGCAGCAAGAAGAAATTTTGGCTTCATTCTTTCTTTATGTGTTGGAGGCTGGAGGTTGCTTCCAGGAATCCAGTCTGTTGTTACCGGTGGTTGTGAAATATTAAATTTGTTCATTTTTAATTGAGCATTCTAATTTTGTGAATTCTTTTTTTGGATTTATTTTTATTTGGAAATGCCGAAGAGAAAGTGTTTTTTCCAAGAAAACTATTTGGAAGAATGGTCTTTCATAAAACAAGGTAGAAGTGAGAATGAAGCAGAATGCAAAATATGTCAATGTTACATTTCTATCGCGCATGGTAGGAGAACTGACATAACAAAACATATAGGAAGTGTAAAACACAAATCTAGAATGTATTCTGCAAACACTTCACGTACTATGGACAATTATTTTTTGACTAAATCGTCAGAGCAAGGTAAATTAGTGGCAGCGACAGAACTGACAATGTGTTATCATATTGTAAAACATCATATGTCTTTCAAGTCAATGGACTGCATAACTAAGCTAAACTCAAAACTGTTTAAAGATTCTCAAACTACACAAAATGTGGAGCTCGGAAGAACTAAAACAACAGCAATAGTAAAGTTTTTAATAAAAAAATTACTGGTACAGGTATTAGAATTATAATGTAATAATAATTAGTCTATGTGTGTGCTATCTCTGACTTTTCCTATGGCTATTATGCTTTACATGATGTGTCCCGCTTTCGCGTCTAAAAAAGTACCATTTGTCCCGCTTTCTGCTTCGAAGGTTCTGGCAACCCTAGCCAGGGCTAAATCGTTGTCCCTTTTGTGCCTGAGCGAATCGAGTACGGAACCCTTTCTCTCTGCAAGTGTACTTCCGGTATAGGAAACATTGACAGTAGAGGTGGGCCAGGACTACCTTCGTTGTCACTTTCTTGCCTAAGCCCATTGGGTACAGAACCCTTTCTCTCGCGAGCATATTTCCGGTTTAGGAAGGCTCGACATTAGAGTTGGGTTAGGTCTTCTTGCTTTACCAAACGCCAGTGTATGGGTCTGGGTCTCTGCCTGTAAGGAACTCAGGTAACTAGAAGCCCGTCTCGAGCTGACGGAGCTTGTAGCTCCCCCTTTCCTAGGGACTTTTCACTTTCTATTTGCAGTTCGCGCTGCCCTCTAGCGCTGTTCTGCCCTTTCATTGTTTCATTGTACTCGGTATGAAATCTATGTCTCTCGCCATGTATCTACCTTTAAGTGCATTTTACATTGGCCGCCCCTCCAATGTTTGGACTGGACTGACTAGCTTCACTGTATGTCGACAGTGTCGCTATATGTGGTGATGCTGGTGGTGTCGGAGATATGTCTGTCCGTGTGCAGGCAAATCTCTTTCCATCTGCTACCTCCACATTTTCGGACACGATCACCAAATGATTTGGCCAGAATCAGCTCGAGCTGCTGTATTTCTGTTTCCAGGGTGCACCGCGTGGAGGTACATTTGGGATCTTGGTTATCTGCTAACCCTGGGTCCGCCTAGAGCAATTCGTTCCCTTTGCACCCCTGCGTATTAAGTGAAACAGTCATCATCATCATCAGGTGCCATTCCGGGTGGCGTAGGCGGTCATGGCTCTCCACAGCTCTCTGTCCACAGTATTATGTATCAAAGTCGTTGTTGTTTCTTTGCCGTGCCAGGTTGTCAAACTGTCTAATATTTTCTCACGTTGTCGCCCTCTGTCTCTGGTGCCTTCAATCTTACCTGTTGTGATTATGTTCTCTAAACCTGCCTGTCTCATGAAGTGGCCAAAAAAAGAAGATTACCTTTTTCTTATATTGTTGATTAAGGTCCGTTTCGCATTTAACTCTTTTAACACCTCTAAATTAGTTTTTCTGGCAGTCCATGGTATTCTCAGCATTCTTCTGTAGAACCACATCTCTGTTGCCTCCAATCTCCCACTTTCCAGTTTGTTTATTGTCCAAGACTTGCACTCATATGTTAGTATAGGGGTTATATAGCACTGCAGAACTCTCCTTCTCACCTCTAATGACAAGGTCATATTACACAGTACATTAACACTAACTGTAGGCCTACTTCTGTGTGTCGCCATGACTTTCATCTTGGGAGAATAATGTGGTAGTTTCCCGTTGCTTTCCACATCCATATGGGGGATATCCATTTGTATCCGCTCCCTTTGACAATATTTTATATCGGGACAAATGGGTGCCCCGCCCTGCCCAGTTGCAGAGCTACCACTTATACCGGTGGTATAAGTGGTAGTGAAACAGTAAGAGTGTGTAATTCGTTTCTCGGGCATCGTCTGCCCTGTCATGTGAGTGAATTATAATGGCTTACAACAATGAAGATACTTGTTGATCGGATAGCAAATTTTGCATGAACAACTGTATTACTGCTGTACAATGAGACATAAGCTGGAGGTTTCTTGATTCTAGATTAGAAACTGGCCTCACAGCACGTAGGGCATTACCATAAGTGCTCCGCCCTCTGTTCCAGCAGTCATTCGACTCAATGGTGTTTCGAGTCTAATGCTGCCGAAACAGACGTCGACATCAGGGCACAACTCTGGCCCTTGCGACAGGTTTCTTTGATGTTCCGCCCACCCACTCCGTGCCCATAACTAGTTCAAGCACTACGTCGGCCTGTCGGAACGACATGGCAACTGTTATAGAAGGTTACGACTACGGGATTGTACAGATGACGTGCCACGAAGCTTCTATAATAGATAACATCAATATAAAGGTATGTAAAAGCTGGAGGTATTCAACAGTACTTTGAGAGAGGTTAAATTCTTGTTGACTTCAATTTTAGAAGACATCTGTGATGTAGAACGTGAGAAGATAGCTTTACGTGAAATGTTAAGTATACGCTGGACAGACCAGAGCGACAACATATTTATTAAGTTTGGGTCCTTAGATTGAAAGGGGTACCAGATGTGTGTGGCTTTCTTATCGAGAGAAGGTTAAACTTATATTTGGGGATCTTAGGATGCCTGTCACTAATAATGGGCGGGATATCAGAGTGTTTGTAGATGTTCCTCAATCAGTTTATGCCTTATTGAAAGAAGCGAGTGACAGTTGACTAGACGAAGAAATAAATATTTCTATGAGATGAAACTTTAGGAAAGGTGAATAAGACTGAAAAAATACTGATGAGTGTGTTTTATGTGAGAGACAAAAGCGTGGATGCAAGACATCTCGGGCATCTCAACACAGTTGGTAATACTCACAGACTCTCAAAGCATGCTGCGCAAGATAGAAAAGTACATGCTAAGAAAAGAATGCTGAGACTTATTGAACAACTCAATTGTCCAGAGCATTACATGGATATACTGTCTTGGTCATGCTGGGGTCAGCGGATACTAAAGAGCCGACTTCTTGGCATGCAATGCGGTGATAGACGGCACGTTGCTGAGAAGAGATAAAACCGACTTGATGAAGGCAGTAATAAACTCATTTCAAGATGAAGATAATGTCAATGAGGCTGAGAGAGTACACATACAGAGAATGTCAGAATGGGAGTATCTAGAGGAGAGGGAAAGAAAAGTACATTTTTTTTAAGTCCCGAGGATCACACAATCAACATCTGACCGGGACTCTGAGTCTACATGCACTGGGATGGCTGCTGGAACAGAGGGTGGAGCACTTATAGGAATACCTCGCGTGATGTGAAGTCAGTTTCTAATAAAGAATCAAGATACAGATTGGTGGCATGGTAAGCCACTTCATTGGCTTTCTGACATATTGTTTCGATATCTCATTCGAGTTTGGTCCATGACTGACATTGATAACACAGAGTGGGTATACACATACTCTTTATCAATTGTCGTGTTGTAGCCGTGCAGATTGGTTCGTGTTTGAGTATTCGCGAAAGCTGGTAAGTCACAGCACTGACTTTCTGATACATTGTTTCAATGTTAAGTTTGGTATCCTCTGTAAAGAACTCTGTAACCTATTTACATTTTGTACCACTGACAACAGCTATAGACATGTTTCAAGTGAAAGAAAGAAGAAGTACCACTGATATATACGTTTAACTAACATTATATCACAAATTTTATCACACATATTTATTCGTACATGGGTCGGTAGCCAGTATATGGTTAATAGTGCAACATATGTACGATATATATATATATATATCAAGTGACATGCTTTTCAGAACGTTGTCTTCGTCGTGAACGCTTCTCTGTTCCGGGCAAGCAGGTCTGCATTGGCCAGAGAAATGTGCATACATTCTTCCATGTCGTTGGTCCATCGTCTTCTTGGTCTTCCTCTTCTTCTCTTGCCTAGCACTCAGTCCTCTAGAATCTGCCATACATACATACATAGATTCACACATATATATATATATGATGCAGATGGCTTCACATCTCGTTCGATTTTAAAGAGTAGCGCAAATAACCATGGCGAAAAAAAACCCATGAGAAATCTCCTCGTGTAGCATCCTGGTGATAACAGATCACCTGGAAACCAATGCGAAACACATGGAGATACTCTCCGGGCTGTATAGACAGACAGATTGATAAATTAATCCAAACAAAAAGAAGAAAAAACATATGATCACCACCATCCAGTCCGACAGCGAATAATACTGTCCCAACGGTGACCAGTAGCAGGGTTGTCAGGTAACATAGCACATGAGTCATGAAAGTAAGTAAATGTCTCCGAAGAAGTGAATCAATGCCGTTTCATTAAGTACATTGTCTACGGTGAAAACTAGTGTTGGAACGCCGACCATCCACATTGTACTGGCGATACTATTAAATATGTTAGTGGCGTCTAAATATTTAACATCAATTGAATAGAAATGTCATGTACATGATTTTATTTCAAAATACTGAAATTAAAAATTGACTTAATGGGAGATTGCGGTAAAACTGTAGCATAGATGCTACCCTATAGGTTGGTTTTCTTATTGTTTACCCCACACGTCTTATGTTACCTGTCTATTGTGGATATTTTATTATTAATTGTAGCGTTGACATATCGAGCTAAGACCCCAGCATTATTATTCTCATTATTATTTGTAGTTTTGTTTTTAATTTTACATTTTCTGTGCGTGTTTCATTTTCTTGTCATGTGTGAATATATAATTAATAATAATATATCGTATATATAACTTTACATATTTGTATTGTTTGTCTTTTTTTTCACTGTTACTTGCCGTTTCTGATATAGTATTTAACTTTCTGAATGGCTATATTATTTTTTCTATTCTGTATTTGTTTATCCCTGGCTTAATAAATACCGTGTTGCGAAACCTTTATTTGTCCTATTTTGTACTTGCTACACCTAAAACTATTCACTAAGTATTACCTGCAAATTTCTATAAAAGAAAGTAAGAATTTAATACAAAATACTTTAGAACAAAGAAATGAGCACAGCAAAATGAAATACAGTTCTATATATACGTCTTTCAACTGAGTGCAGAATAATAGTCGTCAAAAAAAGGTTTTTTTAGGTTTCTTTTCCAGCAATTTCCACACCCTACCTATGTCTTTGTCTCTCTGAATCGAAAACTGTTCTCATGATATTCCTTGATTTTTCGCTGCATGTGTTCAAAAACATATCTGTCGTAGTCTTCCATGTGTCGGAATCATGCAGCAGTACGGTTCGAGTTATGATCAATGTTGCAGGTTATCATCAGCACACTCCCAACAAATCCATATGTGCTCCGATCCCTGTCTCAATAAATCCATTTCACGTCCGACAATTCCAGTTGGATGTTGATTTATCAGTCTCTTCGTATATACATTATGTTTCTCTTTACATTATGTTCAAATTTGTGCATCAATCTCGCGCAGTCTTGACAAGATCCCCCATCGCATTAACTATTGTTAGATGGAACAATTCATACTTTGGTCATGCTCGCCAGTGTATCACCCAGCTCCTTACTTCGAATACCCGAACGTCAATGCGCGAATATAAAGGTAATTTTGGTGGTCATAGCTTGTGACAAAAATCCATTGACAGCGGACGACTCCTGATTCGAGTACTTTGCTGTATAACCAGATCTAGCCTACTATCTCTGTTCTTCTCTAACATATTTCCTTGTCTAATCTCGATAACCACACAACAGAGCTTGAATGGAGATAGGAAACATCTCTGCCTTGAATCGATCCGGCCCTGATCAATGTTCAGGCTGTGGAGTGTTTTGTAAACTGACACTGTACCCACAGCCAGAACATGTCCTAATCTTGAGATAATGAAAGCAGAGTGGGAAAAGGCTAATGAATGATCTAGGAATTAAATGCTGGTGAAGAATTGTGAAAGCATAGGATGCCGGATGTGATACGGTTACAGAAACTGCTCGGCCACAGAATGATGAATCAAGGTCTGCCTCTTGAGAGATAAATGTTCCAGTGTTGGGTAACAACCCTAAACAGGAAGCAGGTGGCTGGAGTAACACCGGGCAAATGTCAAGATAAACAAAAATAGGTAGATGTGTTACCAAAATAAAACATAACACAACCTAACAACGAGATACAGGGACAGACGACGTTTCGACTATTAAGCCTTCATCAGGACAAACGAAAGACAACGATACAACGAATCTTACCTGGAAACAAACGTGGTTGATAGGGAGGAAAGAGGAGGAGAGATAGTGAATGGATAGTAGAGGAAGTAAATAAGGAGCGGCATATTGGGGAGGAAGAGAGTATGGGGAGAAGAAGTGAGGAGAGAAAGTGCACGGAAGGAGGTGAGGAGCGAAAATGGATAAGGTGTGGTAGTAAGTAAAATAGATAAGGTTACATTAAGATACTTACCTCAAAAGTGGGTTGTTACGCCTTGGGACTGGGACCGGCAGGATTTCATCCGGGGTGGGCCTAGTGCGGCTTTGCGCGTCGATTCTATGCCTCATCTGTATCTCTTGCTATCCTACTCCACTCTCTTTCTACGGGTTGTTTTACCCAGGCTTCATTCTCCTCTTCCCCGTTCGATTCTTCGTCCTACTCTGTCTACTTTCTCCATTCCCACTACTTGAGGCTGTGTCCTCTGTTTCTTCTGTGCCATTCTCTGTGGCCCGTGGGCGCCACCACGTACCTATCATCTTATTACTTTTGGCCTTTTGCCGCTCTCTGGTTGTCCTTCTTTGGTCTTGTTGGGTCGGCTACCCTTACAGCTACTTAGCATGCCGAGGCTGGGAGACCTTTACACCGACTACATATATATGTATATTTATTTATTTAGAATATACATATATATTTATTTATTTATTTATTTATTTTTTATTTATTTATTTTTATTTTTTTCTTCCACACGACTTGGATGGCTCGGATACAGGGGTCCCCTATGTATAGTTATGGAGCCAGCGTGCGGTACGGGCAACACCTTCAGTGGGTTGCAATGTACGGTTGGTCTCACTCAACTACGAACATCGTTTCATCTGACATGTTTCTCACCACGGTACATGGCCTGGACTAAGGGATCGTGTATCGGTGGCTCGAGGTTCTGTCCGTTGATCGTTGTTCCCATAGATGGGCTAGTGTACAGTGCGGGCAATACCCACATAGGGATTGTGACGTGCGGCTAGTCCATCCTCTTATCATATTCGGTTGATGCGACGGGTCTCACTTCCGAACACGGGGCCTAAAAGGTACTTGTCGTTGCGGTTGTGACCTTGGTCCATCTTCCACAATATCTATTTTATCGGAACCTCTGTTACACCGACCTCCAATTACAACGACATTATGGACTGATGACCCTTACTTGGTCACATACGACCCCCCACCACCTCACATGCTTTGGCTGTAGTTCTGGGTCTGCCTCCATCTGACATTGCCTACTTTCCCCTTTTCTCTCCTACTCTGGTACCCTTCTCTTCTGCACCTTCTTTCTTTATCAGCCTGATACCTTTGCACGACGCGCCTCCCCGTGTTAGTCCCCCACCCCACCTTGCTGTGTTTGGTGGGCTCCTTCCTACTTCCACATCCCGTCCTTGCGTGGCGTATTTCCGGCTCGGGGCCCACGTCCATCCACCGTTTTCTTCTTCTTCTTTCTTCTTTCTTCTTCTTTTTTCTTTTTTCTTTTTTTTTCCTCCCTTTTTTTTCTTTCTCTTTTTTTCTCTTCTTCTCTCTTTTCTTGTTCTTCTCCTCTGACTATTTGTGGGAGTCACGGCTTTAACTTTTACCCGCCTCGGGTTTCTCTCTACGGCCCTGCCTATTATTTCAGTCGGTCTCTCGTCATAATACTGGACCGTTATACTTATCGATCAATCTTCCCTGCTGCCATCTCTGGAGTCCTCTTGCTTCCTGTGGTGTGACAATCTGGCATGTTGGTATTTTATTGTTGCTACTTGCCTTACTAGCTTTCATTGTCCATTGACCCTGACCCACCAGTGTGACTGTTGGTTTCAAGCTAGCCAGTTCTCAACGTTTCAGATAAGTTCTTTTTTATATATTATCACCTATATTTTATATTTTACTCTCACTTACATACATCATTGTATTATCACTGTATTTTCTTCCCACTATTATCTACTCCTACTTATAGTCTCTCTCCACTGCCTATATCTGCTCGGTCGTTTCTTTCTTTTCTCCCTTTTTTCTCTTCTTTATTCTTCATCTCCATCTCTCTCTCCCTCATCTGATCTCTCCTACCATCCTCTTTTGCGTTTCCATGACGACTGTATGCTAATACTCATTGCCTGTTGCCATTTCAGGTAAGTATCTGAATTTATCCTCATTTATCTTAGTTTACTTGCTATTACACCTTAACTATTTTCACTCCTCATCTCATTCTGTGCACTTTCCCCTCCTCACTTCTTCCCATACCCTCCTCCTCCCTGCTAGGCTGCTCCATCTCTGCTTCCTCTGCTATCTATTCGTTATACTCATTGCGTTTTGCCACTTTTGAGGTAAGTATCTTAATGTAACCTTATCTATTTTACTTACTACCACACCTTATCCATTTTCGCTCCTCACCTCCTTCCGTGCACTTTCTCTCCTCACTTCTTCTCCCCATACTCTCTTCCTCCCCAATATGCCGCTCCTTATTTACTTCCTCTACTATCCATTCACTATCTCTCCTCCTCTTTCCTCCCTATCAACCACGTTTGTTTCCAGGTAAGATTCGTTGTATCGTTGTCTTTCGTTTGTCCTGATGAAGGCTTAATAGTCGAAACGTCGTCTGTCCCTGTATCTCGTTGTTAGGTTGTGTTATGTTTTATTTTGGTAACACATCTACCTATTTTTGTTTATCTTGACATCTGCCTCTTGAGAGCATGTTGTCAGCAGGGAATACATCTCTGTGAATCTCACATTACCTCCAATAAACAAAGTTCATTCACGGAGACATCATGTGAGAAACTGACCATACGATCAGTTTCAGAGAGAGAAAGACATTTGCATGTCATTTTTGGGAGGAAGATGTCTGCAGCAAACAACCAATACTACAATGCCATTCATATCAAATTTACCATACAAGATCAGACGTCGCCTAGATTACCAAGTCAGCGCAATAGAGACCACCCCCCCCCCCCTATTCCTTGCGAATTCCAGGGTATTCTGAAAACTACCATAGCAGGAGTACAAAATAATATCACTGAAGTTACCAAAGCAGTACAGGAACACAATGTACAAGTATCTATCCTGCAAGAAACAATACTAACCACGTAGAGAAATCCACCTCATGGGTTACGCACAGTACAAATCTAAATGTTTGAAATATAAATGTATTATGATATCCAGCAAATAGCAGCAAACAGTTCTGAAACAGAGATAGATTACCAGACAATAAAAATAATGGACAAAAATAGCACCTGGTACACACTGCACAATATTGTTGGTACAAACGTTATAACAAGATGACTAAAATTCTTGAGACTAACGGGAATTGACCAGAAGACAAGATGACCAGAAGTCGAACATATGTGCAATCATCATCATAGACCAGCATGGCGTTACAGCATTAGAACGGGAGCACTAGCGGCGGAAGAATTCAGACAAGATACTGCAAGACAGAAACGGACACGTAGAAAAGAAAAAACATCTCAACCTCACACAGCTACCTTATATTGTTGTCAATTCTTTAAAAGAACATTTTGTGCGCGCATTGGACTTGCTAGTCATTTAAAAACGCACTATTAACTTTATTATTTTTATTATTTATTATTATTATTATTATTGTTGAGTTTTTGGTCATCGTCGATCACGACGGACGAACATCATCATCATCATCAATCATCATCAACAAAGCAATAACGATTCAGGAACGTAAGAGTGAATGATCACAAAACGATTCAGGAACGTAAGAGTGAATGATCACAAAACGATTCAGGAACGTAAGAGTGAATGATCACAAAACGATTCAGGAACGTAAGAGTGAATGATCACTAGACGATTCAGGAACGTAAGAGTGAATGATCACTAGACGATTCAGGAACGTAAGAGTGAATGATCACAAAACGATTCAGGAACGTAAGAGTGAATGATCACTAGACGATTCAGGAACGTAAGAGTGAATGATCACAAAACGATTCAGGAACGTAAGAGTGAATGATCACTAGACGATTCAGGAACGTAAGAGTGAATGATCACTAGACGATTCAGGAACGTAAGAGTGAATGATCACAAAACGATTCAGGAACGTAAGAGTGAATGATCACTAGACGATTCAGGAACGTAAGAGTGAATGATCACTAGACGATTCAGGAACGTAAGAGTGAATGATCACAAAACGATTCAGGAACGTAAGAGTGAATGATCACTAGACGATTCAGGAACGTAAGAGTGAATGATCACTAGACGATTCAGGAACGTAAGAGTGAATGATCACAAAACGATTCAGGAACGTAAGAGTGAATGATCACTAGACGATTCAGGAACGTAAGAGTGAATGATCACTAGACGATTCAGGAACGTAAGAGTGAATGATCACAAAACGATTCAGGAACGTAAGAGTGAATGATCACTAGACGATTCAGGAACGTAAGAGTGAATGATCACAAAACGATTCAGGAACGTAAGAGTGAATGATCACAAAACGATTCAGGAACGTAAGAGTGAATGATCACAAAACGATTCAGGAACGTAAGAGTGAATGATCACTAGACGATTCAGGAATGTAAGAGTGAATGATCACAAAACGATTCAGGAACGTAAGAGTGAATGATCACAAAACGATTCAGGAACGTAAGAGTGAATGATCACAAAACGATTCAGGAACGTAAGAGTGAATGATCACTAGACGATTCAGGAACGTAAGAGTGAATGATCACAAAACGATTCAGGAACGTAAGAGTGAATGATCACAAAACGATTCAGGAACGTAAGAGTGAATGATCACTAGACGATTCAGGAACGTAAGAGTGAATGATCACAAAACGATTCAGGAACGTAAGAGTGAATGATCACAAAACGATTCAGGAACGTAAGAGTGAATGATCACTAGACGATTCAGGAACGTAAGAGTGAATGATCACAAAACGATTCAGGAACGTAAGAGTGAATGATCACAAAACGATTCAGGAACGTAAGAGTGAATGATCACAAAACGATTCAGGAACGTAAGAGTGAATGATCTAATGAATGAACACAAAAAATTCGCTATGCTTCTCTGTTATCAGTTCTTTGTTTGAGTGGAGAATCTTAGTCATGTCCAGTATTTAATATTGTCAATATATTCTTTCCTCTGCGCTCTTCTATGTCTTCCACCCTCAAATGTTCCCTGCAAGATATTTTTGGAAAGATAATCGTGCCTCATCACATGGCCAAGCCATAATAGTTTGCGACGGCTTACCATTCATGAGATGTTCTCGTTGGCCTGCAAGAGTATTTTTTTTTAATAAGCACAGCTCGTATTTTATTTAATTATAATTTATTTTTAATTTTTATTTTTATATATTTTTCTTTATTTATAAAAGTAATTATATAAATAAGAGTATCAATGTGTAATAGTTCCAACCTAATCCTATTACAGACCTTCGAGACTCCACAACGCTCTTATGCAGGGCACACTATTCGACAAGCCGACCCGATCAGACATTTATTTCAGCAAACATAGAAAATAATCTTAGTAGATGTGGGGAGTTTTTACCGTCCAATCTTAACAACTATTTCCTCGCCACAGATGACATAGATCGGGGGGGGGGGAGACCATCTTGTAATGTTTGTCAGTAAAATATTTGTCTTTTATATAGACCAAATAAAAGGGACTCACTAATAACTCTTTTCGGAGAAGTCCAATAGGATCGTGACAAGAAGGGGAAATGGTCCTGGAATAATTGTAGAAAATAAACTGTGTCTCGTTGCATGCCTAGAGCAAACAATGTTATGCCGCTTCACCACTGCCGAATGCTGTTCTTGATAACATGCAAGTTTGTTTACCTGCTGCCAGACAAATATTTTTGATTTGTGTTCTATATAGCTAATTATAAATAAACGTTTGTAGCATTTGTTTTCAAGTCCATAATTATTTTGTCTGTGACCGCATTGAGTGCCAACTTTCACATCCGTATAAAAGTACACTTAACACTAGGGATCTGTATTTAATCTTTACTATAATACTGATCTTACTTTTCCACATCATATTCAACCTTACCATGACAGCCATCAGCATCTCATTTCCCGAGTTGCCATCATCACATATTTGGAACCCGAGATATTTGAAGGCGGTAAGTGCTTCAATTTTGTGACAGTTTATCCGCATATTTATGGGATCTTGCTTGGTATCACTAGTCACCAGTATCTCTTATTTTTTTATCAATATTAATGTCCATGCCATATTTTCGAACATTCTTGATAAATGTAGCTGTATGTGAAAGATCCTAAAGACTCCCATACAGTTTCTATCGATGTATGCCTCTGTGGGCCATTGGTTCCACCTCAAGTGGTATAGTGTAATAAGGTCTTACAGGATATATTTCGTGGTCTATACTGCATTTCCACAGAGGTAATGGACCAGTCTTAGTCAATTTAGGTGGCTGTTTAGTGTATTCATCCTGTCTTGATGTGGATGATGATAATTTTCTCAGCTATCTCGAGATTGTGATAATTCTCTTTTCGGTGGTCAACTTTCCTAATAGATTTCACATGAATCTTCTTTACCTGGTAGTTGATTTCGTGGTCTTTTGTGTGTTACTCTATATTTTGCTTGCATATCTGCCTTCGATGTATCTAAGCGCAACACTAGATAATCGATTAACACAGAGGCCTTACATTGATGCAACAGTGGCTAGGTAATAGTCAAATGTGTCATTTTATGAGGTATGATTCTCATTAGCCAATATGTCTTATATAACGTGACTTTCAGACAGCTTTCTGATATGCTTTATTTCCCGAAGTAGACGTTTGCTTTGTCAACGGCAAATTCAGAACTTCATCATGAATCTTCTTCTTCTTCTGCGTTCGTTCTCAAACTCCTGCAGATTAGCAGGATGTAGTTCGGAGAACGGAATGCGTTGTCATGGTTTACAGCATTGCTGCAATATCTGCGCCTTTCGACCTGACACACCCGACTTCAGCATGGCTTTGGTCACTGATCCTATATGGGATAGGACAGCCAACTCCATCCCATAACCTTCTTAGTCGCCTTTTACGACATGCGCGGAAGGTAAGCCGTGTTGCTATTCTTTGCTCCCCTTTCGGGCCCCGGCAACACACGGGCTTTCCTCATGAATGAAAACATAGTTTTTGATGTTTCACTTAATTAAACACAACAGACGGATTATCATAAAGACTAAGGGGTTATGTGGTATAAACACGAAAATATACAAATTACAATACACAAAACATTTTCAACGTTTCGAACGGTTAGGTCTTTCTCAAGAACATATAAAACAAACAGTGAAAAACAATGAAATCAGTAAAAATAATATTACCGCCACAGAGGCACTAAATACACTGTTGACATGTAAACAATACGAAGTCTGTGTTTATACCTCATAAACCCTTAATCAGTGATAGTCTATCTCTTGTGTTCAAGTGAAACATAAAAAACCTGTGTTCTACGTCAGTACTATTGTTGTTCCGTTTCACTGCAGTTATTGCTTTATATAAAACTTTCCACGAAGATTATCAAAGTGAAATTACGGAAGAAAGGAAAAGAAAATTCGACTCAACAATACTAATATCGGCTACTGGAGTTGTCTCAGTATTCGGCAGCGTATGTAGTGCTGGGACGATTGTTGAATGGTTTTGACAGTATACTACTACAGAAGGGAGCCGCGTTAGCGCACTGGCTTCGCATATCGTGGTCATGGGTTCATTCCCCAGTTGAGGCCGAAATGTTTTTCAGATCGCAACGGCTCCCGGGTCGACCCAGCCTTATATGGGTACCGGATTAATCCGGGAAGTAAAGACTGCGAGGGAGAGGAGATGGCTACCCCCCTCATTTGCAGCCTCTGAAATGTGAGATCGCTAACATCTATCTGAGATCCCATACGTCATTAATAAATGCTATGGGTTACTTTGCTAATTTTTTTTACTACAGAAGATGCAAGCCGAACAATAGAATTTTCGTGACTGTGGTTTTATTAACTCTACAGAGTTTTATTAAGCCCAATACATCATGACGAGTCAACCCTCGTCAGACAAGGTGTACCCCACACACACATGGTTAATCTTCAAAGTTTGGGATAAGGAAAGTATGTTTGTTTGAGAAAACCAGGAATTACGAACTATTAGCTCGTACTGCCTATGTGCAATGTGGAGCTCTCTGTGCTTCCGTTCATACCCAGGAGACTTCAATTTTGGCTAGAGTACATTGCTGCAGCAAGTCAGGATAACAGTTTGTGACAGGCGGTGGGAGTGGTGGAATATTGTCAACATGCACATATAGAATTGTTCACACAACTAGCAGTTAGGGTGACTAACAGTTTATCAGTGAACTGGAGGGCGCATTGCTAACCTTAGACATACTGGAATAATATGTGTGTTTGACAACTAGGTGGGACAACTAGCTCCACCCCGCAACATCCTTAGTTACAACTAGTCTCGGTACAGGCAATGTACAACAGCTGTGGAGAGAAGTGCTCGATAAGTTTAGTTATTCTGTCTGCAAGTCAATGGAAAGGGTGGTCAACAGAAGATTGAAATGGTACCAAGAAACAGAGATGCTATTAGTGCCAAAACAAGCTGCATTAAATAACATTCCTTCTTCTTCTTCTTCTTCCTCTTCTTCAGCATTCATTCTCAAACTCCCGCTGGATCTCCCTTACAGCAGGACCACAGTCCTACTAGATTTCCATCAGGATGTAGTCCAGAGAATGGAAATGCGTTGTGTCGCTGATTTATTTGCGCCAATGGCCCGACACATCGTCTTCGGCAGGAATAACATTCCTGTCCCACATCATTTAAGATACACTTCAAGAAAAGAAGAAAGTTGACACCCTATGGATAGATATCCAAAACGCGTTTGACAAGATCTGGAAATATGGACTGATAGTAAAGCTGCAACGAAATTAAATTAGGGCGAATAACACAAAGGCCTAGCATCAATACAACAGTGACAAGGGAATATTCAAATTAGTCATTTTATGAGTAAGAGGAGATGGTCCTTTCCACATAATAGGAAAGGAAAGAAAGAGTCACTATGGAAGGTCATATATGGATCAAAGCATGGACTTCAGCAGCCAATTCCCATCTGGATAAGGTACAAAATCTAGCGCATAGCCTTATCACAGGTGCCATGAAGATCTCTACCATAAATAAAAAGGAAAATATTACAGGTATCACCACCTTACCAATCAGGGAGAACACTAAGACCATAATCCACGCAGAAAAATACAAGAGAACGCCAGACCAGCGTATCCAATGATGGCCAGATTCGGTGACTTAGTCAGTGGAAGGCTGAAGAGAAGCAGTGTTATTCACCGATCAAAAAATTTAAATAGCGAATATAAGGAACAATTATCTGATATAACAAACAAAATAACACCAACACTTTTCCCAGTTTCGTTGGAGCCATATAAAAAAAATCTCACTATCAGAATCATCATAAACAACAGTTACAATATAATAGAACTGAATACTTTCAAAAAGAAAACAATATTATGCTACATGATTGAAGATATGCACCCAGAGAGTCGTGGATACAAGTATAAACCGATGGATCAACAACCAGAGTAGTGAGGAATGGAAGTGCCGGGGTGTACATAAAATATCAAGACAAAGAAAATAAATCTACATGTTCACTAGTGGAGTATTTTGCTTCAACTACCTTGCAGAAGTACAGGCTCAAAAATTGCTGCAGAAATAATTTAAAATACAACAAGCCAATGTCAATAGGTTGTGTTTCTTACTACTGCAATGTCTGTCCTACAAGCCCTTGACAGGGACAAACTCCCAGACCTGAAAGAAGCGATTCGAGAAGTCAGCATCCAAAGAAGAGTAGTAATGCAATGGATACCATCCCCACTGTGGTATACCAGGAAATGAAGAGACAAATAAGCTGGCGAAAGATGGAGCAACACAGGAACAAAAAGACCAAGAAATCATCTACCATGAAAAGAGGACCCTCATGAAAGCTGTCAACCACCTAAATACCCAAAAGACAACTATCACTATGTTGACAGAGCTGACCAGGTTATTATCTTCCGCCTCAGAAAAGGACACAACAGACTAAACAACCACTTAAAAAACCTAAGAGTGGTACCACCACCTTTGTGTCCATGTGGGCAGGCAGGACAGAACATATTCTTCAAGACTTAATTACACTAAACTAGTTAAGGGAGGAACACTGACACACAGAGATGGATATCCACATAAAGTTGTATGGAAGCACAGAGGAGCTTTCAAATATAGCAGCATTTATTAAGAAAACCGTACTTGCTGTGTAGACATGTCAACTGCGAACGAGCAGAAGTAGAACACCCTTAGTCGTCTCTTACTACATGCATGAAAATTAAAAGTGTTGATATTCTTTACTCCCCTTTGGAACCCTTCAACATATGGTTAGTATAAATGAGAGCAACATTTAGACTAGTAATCCTGTTGCTTGGCACCAACTAGACTAATATATCTTGCGGAGAATGATGGGACGCAAGATAACAAGACCACCTGAACATGACAGTAACAGAAGCCGACAGACAGGCCCAAGATCGTCAGTAGTTTCAACAGCCTATGGTGACTGCTACATCTTGTTCATGGTATACTACCTAACGATTATATATATATATGTATATATTCCATCGGTTCCGTCTATCTTTATGCATGCCTGTCTGAATATTTACCGCTATGTCTGCTTGTCTATCTATATTTCATATTTATTTGAAAACCTAAATTCTGATTGTAGATTGACTTTGTTTCCCCAAGAGAATGTAGTGTTGTATTATAAAAACAAACCAGCGAATTTCTCAATGTTTGCGCAGGCTAGACCGAGTTAAACCACGCAGTTCGAACTTTCAGTTCTTTTGGTCTAGACCAGGGGTTCCGAAAATAGTTTACTATGTCTCTCAGGAACTTCCATGGTCGCATTAAGAGAAAGCAACTATGTACTTAAATGAAACATATCAGTAAACAATGTCAACATTAACGAAAAATATGAATGTCAACATTTCAATGTCAACATTGAAGAGAAATGTGAACGTTAACATTTCAGTGTAAATCGTTCTTTACTGTTGTTATTGTGAACATGTCCGTAGATAGTCCGTAGTTGGTTCCTTCTGCGTTCATTTTCAAACTTCTGCAGAATAGCAGAATGTAATCCATAGAAGGGCCTTATGTAATGGTTTTCAGCTTTGATGTGATATCTGCCACTTTCGTACTGATACATCCGACTTCAACATTGCGTATATGTCTCTGTTGGATGGGACAGCACAATATCCCCTAAAACTTCCTTAGTCGCCTCTTACGACATGCTTTGCAGATAATATTATCGATATTCTTTACTTCCCTTTCGGACCCCGACAACACACAGACGATTATTGTACCTAACACACACTTTCCTTTTTCGCTTTTGATTTTTAATTAGCTATTTTAGCCGTTATAGCAGTTTTTAAACCGATATTGGGGATGATGAGGGGTGGTACCCTCTAACTGATTCTTCGCACTAAATACTAAAAATTGCATGTTATATTTCCCCAGTAACGTGCTGGGAACAATGTACCATAGAAACCCGCGTCAACATAATTTATTATGTCCATGGTATACTGAGATGGATTAATTCAGGTTTATGCCTATGGTGTGAGAACAATTCATTGAAATTAATATATTTTATAAATGTAATTGTACTATTGTATTATTGCTAAACAATTATTTAAGGAGCTTATTAGAATTAAAGTGCCCATAACAATTTCGTTAAATATGTGTGTACACAATCACAAAACATTAGAATGTGTTATATGCATGGCATAGAACAACATATACAAGCTAGGTATTGAATACATTACAGTGGGAGGTAATACAAGATCTAGAAAGTGTCTGGCTAGAACACATTTGATTCTATCATGTTGGAGACGTTCACAGTGTAAGAGGCACCACCAGTAAAACCTATCTTCCACTAAAACGGTACAATGGCTAATCAGACAAAGAGAACAATAAACGTTTCATGTCAAGACTAAATTTAATTTAGACAAGCAACATCAGTGTCAGAATGGAAATCACACTGTATAACTCACTAGTGCATTCTATTGCGTTGTATGGTTGTGAGAATTTGACACTCAATGCAGACATGCAGAAACCGCTACTGGCTTTCGGATACAAATATTAGAGACAAATTCTGTACATCTACAGAGAACATAAGAAATGTGTACGTATGAAATAATATAGAAATGTATGCAAAGCTAGTCCACAAGAGTCATTACTTCCAATAGTCAAGCAAAATGAATTAAACAGGTTACTAAAACACTTACTTTGTCTATTAATAAAAATATATTTTAAAAAAAGTATATATAAAAAAACATACAATAAAACTAAACAGGACAATTTATTTTAATAGGCAAGGTAAGTGGTTTAGTAACCTATTTAATTCATTTTGCTTGACTATTTGTTCATTAGGTTACTGCGGCACCATCCACTTTGTCGGACACCCTCTGACCATTTGGTTATTTATATCATTACTTCCAATAATGAATCGAAAAATATGTACATTGTTTGGGTATTGATGCCGACATTATTCCTTGTAAACATGGATACTACAGGGAATAGTCGAAGGTGGAAGAAACAGAGTACATAAAACAAAATCATGGACAGACATAAGACTGGACAGCTCGGAATTTTGCCTCACTCGCTTGCATGTTGCATCGCTGAAAGCTATAAATAGGTGGAAGACTCTGTGTGTCCAATGGGTGTTGGTGCGTCCAATTGGGTACCCCTTCGACCCTGACTCTTTGTGTTAAAGAATACAATGTGGTACCCCTACAACCCTGACGGTCATGTGCTTATAGATGAATGTGTAATCGAAACAGCCTACACATTAATGCATCATTTATTTATAAAGGCAAAAGTGGGGTGTTGTTTTTAAAAAACAACAAGCCTACAGAAGCGTGAAAGCTGTCTTCCTGGAGTGCTATTTAAAAAGTTACCATTCTGCGATTGATACATTTTTTTACATTTGAATTTAAGATTGATAAGTGAAACGGATATAGTAATACAGGATGCCAAGGAAGTATGCCACGGGCGCCACATAGTCGGTGGGGGCTGCGCTGGACAGTGCCACCTACCCCGTGATAAGCTTTGGAATTACCTTTAAATGTCCTTTTCATTTTATTGGCGGTGATACATGTTAGTCGTTAGAAACACTTAATGTAGCGAACATGTAGCGAATGTGGGTTGAGGAAATTCGTATACGTTACTGCTTCCACCTAGTACTTAATAACCTACGGCCTGATATAACTAACATAGACTTTTTTATGGTTGAAATGGCCTTGCCTCGGCCAGAAGCTTTAATCCCGAATTTAACAAAATTAGTACATTTAATTAACTTAAATAACCCAAATGCCAGAGAATAGCCGATAAAGTGGAGAGTACCGCATTAACAAAAATAAGAAGTGAGTTAGTAATAATAATAATAAAATAACTAGTAATAGTTGTGCTAGCATTAGTTGGGTTAGGAGTTGTAGCAGCACAATTAGAAGTATTAATAGTTGTAGTAGCAGTACTAGTAATAGTAATATTATCTATCACTAAATATTAGTTAAATATTACAACTTTACTGTTACTAAACAACATTTCACTGTTACTAAACAACATTTTACTGTTACTAAACAACATTTTACTGTTACTAAACAACATTTTACTGGAACACAAAAATATTTTTATGTTTAATAAAGGCCTGTTGCTTGAAATGTGGAATTTGTGATGTTATTTTTTTAAATATTCGTACAATTTTCCTACTATCAGTTTTCAATGTTGACAAATTTATTAATATTCAAGAGAGATACTATTGTTACAGGTCTGCTCTAAACTATGGTTGTTCGTCTTCTTTCGTTTCTCGAATGTTTTTCTTCTTCTATGTGACGGGTCCTCTACAGAACACTGTCCTCACTGCCTAATTTGTAAGTTTCTCGGTTTTGTGCATTCATCCCTGCTTTGTCCAGTTCCTCGAATTTGCCTTAGATATACTTTGACCTCATTCTCTACTATTTTCTCTAACGACTCCTCGGTCTCCCTAATCGTCTTCCATCTTGTGTGAGGTTACTCTTGTTCTTTGGTCTCCCTACTTGTCTTCCGTCCGGTTAGGTTACCCTCATTAATTTGGACTCCCTCTTTGTCTACTAAATTGTGTCTGTTTACTCTCATTCTTTGGTCTCCCTACTTGTCTTCCATGGTGTGTCGGGTTACCTTCATTCTTTGGTCTCTCTACTTCTTTTCTATCTCATGTAGGGTTACTTTCATTCTTTGGTCTGTTTACTTGTTTTCCATCTTGCGTTGGATTATCCTCATTTCTGTTTTCTAGTATTAGGTCATGTTATATATTTCTATGGTGAAGTTTTAACACTACTTATCTACTTTCCCACTTAAATGTTTGGGAGAATTGCAATGACCTGTACAGAATATGCTTCAATTATAATTTCTATTTACACGAAAATGTATACTTTTTTTCTTAAAATCTGTTGTCATCATCCATATTCGAAAATGAATTCGTATCAACAAGGTTTGTATTCTTTGCCACCAGATTATGAAGCGTCTGCACTGACCACTGCGTTACCATGGTTGCTATATTACATGCAAAAAGCTTGATTGGTGTCTTCATCATGAATAGGATACGCTACAAATATAAGTTGTTATATGTATCTAATTATTTGTGTAGATTGCTCTAGTGCTTATAAAGATGATTGCCATCAGTCTTCATTGTTAATATTTATGCTAGCAGTAATTGTTCCATTCGATATCACATTTCACACCTTCCCATGAGTTTCTAAATTAATTATTTTTCCAGTCAGTGTCGTTTTCCTCTGTACCTACCATTGCTTTCTGAGCCAGTTAAAATTATTGTATCCATGAGAAGTGTTAGGTACAGCTATTTAAGTATTCCGTTAAATTTTATGAGTCAGGAGTGTATTGCCAATTTTCGTGTAAATAGAAAATAACAAACCATGTGATAGAAGGTAGTGTACTAATTTACAGTATAAGTATGTCTTGTTGTCGTACATAGCTGAAACAAATATGTTGATAATTTTTTGCTGAAACAAATGCTTACAGAGACATTTAGAATAAATTGAACCAATAAATTTTTATGACTTCAAGTCCAGCACTGTGTCCAGTTACATTAATGACAACACCTGCATCAATACGGTGTGAAAACAACTGCTCACCATACATGGAAATAAAAAGAGGGTTAAGACAAGGATGTATTTTATCACCATCCTATCTAATATCTACACCGACAGTATTTTAAACATATAGAAAAAATGCTAGAATTCAAGCGTAGTCTGTAAGTAATAAAGAACCTGAGATATGCAGATGATACTGTCGTTATAGCTGCAAGTGAACAGGAACTACACAGACATATATCACGTCGATAAATCTAGCAAAGAATGTGGACTAGATATAGACATTAAAAAAAAACTATAGTAAAGAACATTTGCTAAACATAAAAATACATGCGGAGACTCTACAACAAGTAGAGCAATATCAATATCTCGGGCACATAATTACCGTAAAAAACCATAACAACCAATGATAACCTGGTGGAACATTGAAAAACAAGATGATGGTTTATACGAGTATCATAGAGTAGGACAAATAGAGGCAAAGGATAGGCAAAGTCGTAACTGAGTCCATTTGCCAATGCTAATATAGCATATGTAAGGAAAAAATTGGAGGGGTATGGTGGTGTAACACTCCGAAGAACGATACTTAGAGAAAGTAAAACAATCAATATCCATATTATTCAAGAATTGCACAGAATACATTTGAACAGACAAAATTGGAGATATCTGAACCTATGCGCTAACTTCTGCGCAAAAGGAGAATGAATAAATGAATGAATGGTGGTGTAGAGAGGTACACCATTACCGATTACATTACGGGACGATGAAGTTTTTAATCATATTTTTTATTTGTCTCTGGCTTCATGTCTCATATTGTAAGGTTCCTATGCTTGAAAGCACGCTTTTACCAATAATTTATATATTTTCATATTCATAATATCAGGTGTCTAAACATTCAAGTACACTCTTTTCAACCATTACTCGGCTTTATATTGCCTATTTATCCATTACATACGTATATTGTTCTGTTTCTAAAAATTTCACCTCATCGGTCATCCCTTTTCCCGATCCTCAGGTTGTCATATCATTAAATAATCACATATGAAAAGCAAACACACATCCCCACATACACACAACCACATAATTCAACTATAGGACAGACATAAGCGAAATAACTAATCTATACTCTAACTACAGACCAACAATACGCCAGACATAACGCAACTATCTCAAACATACTTCAACTATGACCCAATCACACTTCTCTAAGTTCACTACCGGGACCAGCAGGCGCACATCAATTTTCACCAATTGGCTGAACTAATTTTCACCTTTCAACATTCCCTACGTGTCGTATTCCACACCTCAAAACACACTACCTACACCAACTGTTATCTCTAAATATTCACCAATTGTCTCAGCACTCCCCAACACGTCATCCCGCAACATTGGCCATTTTTTATTTTCCTCAACTCAAAACTCACTAACATTCTCAACATTCCCTTCTCAACTTTTACCACTAAATTCCATCAATATGTCTCCTCTCAACATTTACAAAATGCCGCTCTCTGAAAAGGACTAACATGTAATAAAGATGTAGGAGCTCAAACAAACCCAATCAACTCTCAGTGCAATTTCCGGGAAACTCACATGGAAACTCCGTACAAATCCCCCATACAACTCCAGTTCAAGCCCCATGCAAATTCCTATAAATATCCCGTGCAGCAGCTTTGCAAATACCACGTGAAACTTCTTACCCCATCAAACATAAAGATTCCCCAATTCAACAAAACAAACACAACCTCATATATATATATAAACTACAGAAACTACAGACTGAAATTTCTCTCCGCCACAATGACATCTGACAAATCTCCTCTCCAGCAAGCAAACGACAGCTACGTCACATTACATCTACTACTATAGGCCAAAAGCAACTCAAATATCACAACCACGTCCCAACAATGCCCGACTATAGACAGAACATTATTCAAACACATCAAGCATACACCAACGAAGCTCCTCTACTCTATCTCACCTAGTATTGTTGGCATACTCATCGTCATGCTAACTCAGTAACGATTTTCACAAGCTTTATATTCCTTGGTCGACAATTTTATGTATCTACAAGCTCCAAATTTTCACTTGTCTCTATCATCATGTATCTTATTGGAATATTTCCATGTGGAAAATTGTGCACTTTGTCACATTTCTTGATTATGCACAAGCCATTTTCACCGTATTTATAAATGTTCATGTCATAACAACTCACTTCTCACTAGCAACATTTCGGATATTGGGATGTTTACCTGTGTCAAAATGCACTCTGTCACTTTTCCAGACTGTGAACAACACTTTTTCATCATATGGCTTTCAAATTTAGTTTCTGTCATTTGTCTACATTTTCGTGTCATAAAATATGTCTCCATCATATCTCAAACTTCATATTTTATCACTTTTTCAACACATATTTTAACACAATTAAAAATTTCAAGTAATAGTACTTGTCTGTTTTCTAACTGTTCATATCATACCAATTAATTCTTCTCTACCAACATGCGCATATTGGTACCTTTCCATTTCATAACAGCTCACATCTCACTAACAGTATATCTCTTGGTAGCAGAATTCCATATCATATACTTTCCACTTGTAGACCTTTTCTAGTCTCTGAGCCTAGTCTAGTCTTTTTAATGCATTTCTATGTTTTCAGGTACAATATTTGTCTCTTTTCTAGTTTTTCATGTCTTACGAACTCATTCTTCTTCACTAAGATCTCGCGCATTAATATGGTTCCATTGTCAAACTGCACACCGTGTCACTTTTCAAGAGATCGAACATCACCTTTACATCTCTTTCCATGATATAACAATTTACTTTTCACTAATAGTATGTTTCATATTGGAATGTTTCCATGTATCAAACTGCACTCTTTATAACTTTTTTAAGACTTTGAACCAGAAGTTTGCACTGCATATATACATTTTAAAATTTAGTGCTTGTCAGTTTTCTGCGTTTTCATGCCATAACACCTCGGTCTTCACTAACAACATCTTTCATAGTCGGATATTTCCTGTGTTACATTAAACTCTTTGTCCTTTCCCAGATTATGAACCACACTTTTCAAGACATGTATAGGTTTTCAAATTCAGTTTGTTTCAATTGTCCAAGCTTTCACGTCAAAGCAACGCACACTTCACTGGCACAATGGCTCATATTTATATGCGTTCGTGTATCAAACCGCAACCTTTTTTACTTTTCTAGTCTATTAATTAAAATGTATTCACAATAGACTACTGAGAATTCTAGAATGATCTTGACCTGTTTCTGTAATTTATTTAGGTGTATCTGGAGTTAACTGTCGTTGGACTATTTCTGATCCCTATTTAACCCGTGAGATCTATAAGTAAATGATGTTCTTGACCTTTCTCTGAACGTTGAATAACCTGTGAGTTCTGTAATATTGTTAATCTAGTTCTGACCCAGATTTATCACTGGAAACATTTCACATTTACTTTCCTGAACTGTTTCAGACTCATAGATCTGTAATTATGTGATTGTGCGAGGGGATCTTCCTTGTGATAAATTTGTTCGTTGTATTGTAATATTCACCCGATAAGCTAATTCATAATAAAATATGAGACATTGAGGGGACAGAAGTAAAAAAATGTAACAAATCATTATCCCGTAATATAATATTGGTCATCATTCACCTCCCTAAGCTTCTAAGTTTTTCCTTATATAAGCTATATTAGAATCGGAAATTGACTCAGAACGACATTGCCTAGTCTTGTCAGTTTCTATTTGTCTGTTTATAAACTATATAACACTGGCTTCGCATATGAGTGGTCATGGGTTCATTCCCCAGTTAAGGTGGAAATGTTTTTCAGATCGCAACGGCTCCCGGGTCGACCCAGCCTTAAATAGGTACCGGATTAATCCGGGAAGTAAAGAGATTGCGAGGAAGAGGAGATGGCTACCGCCCTCATTTGCAGAGCCTCTGAAATGTGAGATCACTAATATCTCACACCCCTACCTCATTAATAAATGCTATGGGTTACTTTACTTTTTTTTACTTTACTAGTTTATATATAAACTATCATTTTGCTCGTCAATGTTCCTCCATGTTTGCCATTGTTTTTCCTTGCATAAGCAATATTACAATTGGCAAAGTGACTCAGCACGATCTTGCTTGTCCTTTACGATCTCATTTTTCTTCTATAAGCTATATAATTCGTCACCGTACGCGTCATTATTCGTCCATGGTCGTCATTGGTTGTCAAAGCTTTTCCTTATATGAGGTATAAATACCACGAGAAAAGGGACTCAGCACGCCTCTCCCAGAGTTGTGCAGCTTTATTTTTCCTTCTACGTGCAACGTTAACCACGACTGTGCTTTTAATTGTTCGTACATACTCGTCATTCATTTTCATTGTTTTTTTTCTTATATAAGGTGTATCACCCTTAGCAAAGGGACTCAGCTCGATCGTGCCTGGTTTTTTGTGTGCTTTTCTCCCTTCTATTTCTAAAAACTATATAACGCGTCATCTTGCTCGTCATTGTTATTGGTTGTCATATATTTTCCTTATATAAGCTATATCAGCCTTGACGAAATGGACTCAGCTCGACCAGTGCACGCACTTGTCCAACCTGTCCATGGCCTTGTACGACCAATGCTTGCACAACTTTTCTGCACGATCTTTGCACGAACTTACACGACCAGTTTTACCCTTATAGACGCTATATTAGAAACACCAACAACGCCAGTGGGGCGACGGCGCCAAATATCTAATCATCCCTTTTCTACTACTGGCGTGCTGTTTTATACCTATGGGAAACCCAGTACAGTGAAGTCAATCCTCTACGACTTTTGAACCATTTTTATGTAATGATATTCTGCTAACATCTGACACGTTTTTAACGTTCACTCGCACATTTTCGCTGGATACTTCTTGAAACAGGGCAATGGTCCTGTTAGACGTCAGACGGAATGCATTCCTGATAGCGAAAATGATTTGTGTTGTTGTTTATTTGCGCTTATGGTCAGACATATTCGACTTTGACCGTTGGATAGAGATGCTTCTATTATTTCTTTGTTGGTAGTAGATAAAGGAGTTATGTAACAACTGTTAGACGATGTATGTTTGATCATATGTTGACTTATTTGTTCCATATGTTCCCTAGACATGTATTACTAAAATTTCGGAATTTTCATACAGAGTCGAAGTTTCGAACAACAGATCTTTATCGAATTGGCATTGATAGAAAGATCATTTCCGCGTTTTTGATCGCGGTAAAACTGCCTTTCAATCCATGTTTTTTTCTTGTTTTTATATTTCTTTACCATATGGTAGTCAGTTTTACTACAGTTCCTCTTATATAATTTGGAGTACATTTTCGCGTGAAAAGAAAGTTACATTAATGGTAAAAGATGAGAAAATTTCATAACAAATGAATTACATTAGCCTCCAGCAAGTATATTTGCTTAGAGTGTCTGTGCAGATATGCATACTGTTCACAAAACAAACGCAACATTATTGTAGTGTTAATGGACACCAAATTTCAAATGTGTACCAACATTTTATTTTATAGAATAAATGTTTCAACTTTGACATGAAAAAACTTTCGGACTTTAACAATGAAATTATAGTAATAAAATTTGGTCTGGACTTATTCTTTGCTATTGAAACCTTCGTTTCAGTATCGTGTATGGCCTTTTCTGGCTTCTATCAGAGAACAATATCTCATTGACATGGATCCAATTAGCAGTTGGATCTGTTGTTGTACTATGGCTGCCCATTCTTCCCTCAGTGCAAGAGAAAACTCAGATTCAGAGTTTGGCTGGAGCCACGTCTCGCTGGCGGAGTCGTTTGTCGGGTTCATCCCATAAGTGTATTATGAGGAACATGGTCGCATGCCATGGCTGGACACGGAATGGTCTGGACGTTGTTGTCAGGGAGGAACATAACTGGGAGGTAAGTTGAGCCACATGTGGTCGAGCGTACCTGTTGAAAAATTGACCCTCGTGAAGCCAAAATTGGAAGACGTGAGGACGAACAATTTCAGCGCCGTATAGTTCGGCTTTCAGGCGTCCTTCAATTTGCACCAGGTCACGCCTTTCAATGAAGTTGATCACATCACATCAGTACACCTCCACCACAAAGTGGAGGAGCCTCATCGACGCTGTTCTGGGAGTATCGCTTACGGAAAATTAGGTAAACTCTTTTTCATCTGTCGTGTCACTGTAGCATACACAAAAAATGATTGATTACTAATCCAAACCCTTCCCAACGATCCATTGACGATGCTGGTTCGCCCACTGCAATCGGTTCTGGCGATGCCGGTCCGTAAGAACAGGACTCCAAAGTCCAGCGACGTGAGCCGGTTTCTGATCGTTTGATCTTAAATTCTCGCATCGATCGGACTGTGGTGGACACAAATGCAAATCGACCCCTGGGTCTATAGGTTATTCCACTGTACGAACTGTCTACCATTGAGTCAGTTTGTTGAAATATTCTCCAAAGGTGACTAATGGTGCTTCTAACCACATTAAATTGACTATTCACTACACTTTTTGATTGTCCAATCTGTAAACGACCAATGTGATGTATCGTTGTTCCATTGTGAGACGAGCCATACTTGCGCATTGACTTTTCAATTGAATGCATTCAAGAACCATCAATCTTTTATAGGGATTCTATAATATGGTCAGAGAGTTTTGTATTCAGTAAGTTTCACGGGAGTCTCGTGAACCTGTAACGAGTTATTGTCAAAAATGTTGTTTTGCATTTGACCTCTTTCATGAAGGTAGTACAATTCAGGTAACTACGAGAAGTAAATGACCAGGTGGACACGGTCGATAGGTTGAATTATGTAGAATTAGCGCATATCTTTATAAAAGTAACTCCAAAAAGTTGCGTTTCTTTTTTTGAACAGTAGGCCCTGTTATATCTCGATCGTTGTAGACTGTTCTATAAACAATATTCTATATTATTCTGATAACAAAACCAAATGCTATATGAAAACATTTTTTTAAATTGCGAAGTATTGTTGAGGTCAACTTTTGTCAGACATCCCTCTTCTTTTCAACAACTGGTAATATTGTTCAGACCCTGTTCCCCCTTATAGCTGATGTAATTTCTGGATTGCACCTATCTATGGATGTTTTTTATTTCATGGCACTAGTGAGGGTCATATTAATCTGCTTTTATCTTTAGAAGCTGGATAACGTTTTGTAATCTGTGCCACAGTCAAATTAAAAAAAAATTATAACTGAGACATTCCTTGATCAAGACATATAGTAATACTGCGAGATCTACATAAAATAACATGACCAGCCCTGGATTAACCAATAAGCATTTTAAACATTAGCTTTGAATTCTAAAACAAATAGTTTTTTTTTACTGTGGGGCTAGTTGTACTGAAATGTTTTGGAAATGTCCTTAGAATATCATGGACACAATTGGGATGGACAAAACACAGACGAACAAATGCAAAAGTTAGCAAATACTCGTGCATAGAAGAAATATGACTGCTCCAATCTATCAAGAAATGCAAGCTAACATATTTTCGACACATAAAGTGACAAAATAGTTTAGAAAGATTAATATAAATAACCAAATGGTCAGAGGGTGTCCGACAAAGTGGATGGTTCCGCAGTAACCTAATGAACAAATAGTAACGCAAAATGAGGTAAACAGGTTACTAAAACACTTACCTAGCCTATTAATAAAAATATATTTAAAAAAAAAAAACATACAATAAAACTAAACAGGACAATTCTCAACGTACCGGCTCAAATTGAACCTTTTTCAAGAGACAAACAACAGAAAACGACAAAATAAAAAACAAAATAGATGTCTATATTTCATCAAGCCCCCGTCTCCATAATAGCGCAGGGATGGCAACGCATCTAGTAAAAGTGAAAATGCGTGCATTCATTATAAACAAACCGAAAGTGGGAAATTAGAGACACTATAGATGAGTGCAAGAATAATAAAAGAAAAAGATAAGAAAAATACCCCTTTTGTCACTCTATCAGACAGGCAGGTTTTAAGAACATAGTCACAACAGGCACGACTGAAGGGAACAGAGACAGATGGGGACTTGAGAAAATATTCATGTGACAACCTAGCAAGGCTTGGAAACAACGATCCTGATAACAATACTGTGAACAGAGAACCATGGTCACCTACGCCAACAAGAATGGCATATGACAATGATAGATGAGTAATGATGAGGTTGTGTGGTGGTGGGGTGAGTGGGTTTGGGGAAGGAAGGATAGAAGAAGAATCAACATTTGAAAACGCATGGAATGAATGTGAAACCAAATATAGACATAAACATATATATAAAACCATACCTAAACATACATAGAAATGTTAAACACACCAAGAGTCAAGAAATAAACACATAACAAGATGGACACAGATGTGTGAAGGATACCCACACAAAATGCACAGGCATGTAAATGTATCCACACACAGGAAATGGCTCACACCAGAATAGGTATACACATTGACACAGAATGAAGATACGTGCATTAACATAAAAAAGCGCTCACATAAATATACATATATATATGTATACACAAATATGAACATTCATGCACATAAACACTTTCTCGCATAAATAATAACATGAACATTCATACACATAGAAACATATACATATATTAATGTAAATATAAACGTTCGTTCACATAAAGATAATGCTATAACAACTGCATATGTATACATACAAATGTGTGGCCCAAAGTAATTGTGTGGATACATAGAACCATGTAAAACGAAATGCATATACAAATAACTATATATGTGTGGGCACCCATCGAAGAGACAACTGCAATAAAAACGAGGAAATCAAAATCTAAATATGTAAATGATTTAACAATAACAAAATGGCAGAGTACAAAATAATCACATATTGACATACACAAACGAAAGAAGACATAAAGGAATTATATAGAAGAACGGCAAACACAAAAATAATAATTATTCACGAAAGTGTACAAAGACAAATAATTACAAGGACTCAGTGCAATACGGGAGTAGAGGGTATAAAGAAAAGGTGGGTAACTCAAACAAAACGGTGATTAATGTTCATTCCGTTTGGTTGCAAGACTCCCATATGACAAATGAGACGATATTCCAAGGACTGACGTTGCCAGTCACCGGTATAACAACGTAACAAACCGGTTACAGAGACATCAGAGCTACCATGATGTGACGGGCTGTTAAAATGATTAGCCACTGGGGAGTCACGATGATTCGTGATATCTCTCAAATGTTCGGCGAATCTATCAGCTAAACGTCTACCAGTCTCACCAATATACTTCATATCACAATGCTTACATATCATATAAGGTCAGACCTTCCGGCATATCATTTCCATATTTCCGTTGGACGTTGTGATAATTTTTCTATTCGTCGTCTTTTAATGTTTTGTTTGTGTCTTGATAAAGACCTTTTGGTTGAAACGTTGAATATGATTTGTGTGAATATGATTTGTGTATTGTAATTTTTATGATTTCTTATGTGATCATCATTGCCCATCATTACCCACTAGTGTTAGATATAGTCTATGGTGTCCCATTGAGACGATATATAAACCTGTGTTTTACGTAAGTCTAATTGTTGTTACGTTTCACGCAGTTACCTTGTATTAGTAAGTGTTTTAGTAACCTGTTTACCTCATTTTGCGTTACTATTAGAAAGATTAATCTTGACGAGAAAAGTTTCAGAAAAGAGGGGGGGAAAAGGCAGACCAATGGTGCGATAGACATAGGATATCGAAGACCTGAACAAGACACTTGGGCGGCCTGCACAGAACCGAGAGACTTACAGAGTGGCTGTGAGGGCAAAGTTCTGTAAAGGTTACGTCACATAGACAGATAGATAATTATAGATAACATTTCTATATAATTGTTTCATCATCATCATGATAGAAATAACCCTTCAGTACCGCAGACATGCCGCTATGGAAACATCAATAGAAAAATCCAGCCACACCTCTCTGTTCTCAGTTCGCTAAGTGTGAAGAATATTAATCCTGTCCGGTATTTAATATTATCAATACATACTTTCTTTTCCCCTCCTTTCCATCTTTCATCCTGAACTGTTCCCTGCATGACAGTTTTGGAAAGAGGCCCAGTAATGATTTCAGTCTATGTGTGCATGGTGAATCTGTGTGTGTGCGTGTGTTTGGGGCGGGGGGGGGGGGTAACGCTAAAATGAAATGGAAACACAGTATACTAATCTTTTTTCATCACTGTGTATGTCTCTCTCTTTGTGTGTGTGTGTGCATGCGTGCACGTCGCGTGTGTATGTATGTGTGTGTGTGCGCGCTCGCGCGCGTATGTGCGTGCGTGCACGTTGTGTGTGTATGTGTGCTATTGTATATCATCATCAGGTAGCATATACTGAATATGATGTACAAGTCATTACAGCCTTTCGAAACTTATGTCGATCTTGAGCTAGTATTCCTGGTTCTGTTACTAAACAGAATGGTGGTCATTGATATCTTGCATAGATATTCTTGGTCTGCCTCTTTTTCGTCTTCCAGCTATCATCACCACCATTATGGTCTTATTAGGCCGTCATAACGTTTGAAATGGTCAAAATATTGTAGTTTTCCTAAAACAACCATTCTGTTCAGCCAGTTTTCTTTTATATTCATTTCTCTCTGGATGGCTATATTGGTGATATTTTTGGTCCATGGTATTCTGGGTATTTTTCTGTAATATTTTATTTCAAATTATGCAGTTTTATTGTTCACTTTCTTCGTGATTGTCCAGGATTCACACCCATATATTGCCACTTGGAATATGCAAGCCCTTAGGAATGTTAGCTTTGTTGTTTTGCAGCATCTTAGTCATATGTCTTCATTTGCATCAGCTTCTTTGACGCTATAGCCAACCACATTTCGACTTCTTCATAGCAATCATTGTTTCTATTGATAAGAGAACCAATGTATTAAAAAATGTTGACCCTTTCTTATTCGCTGTTGTTGATACTGATTGAGAATTTGCAAGTGGTTTTGCCACCTGTCATACTCTTGGTCTTGTTTCCATTAAGAGATAGTTTTTTTTTCACTACGTTCTTTAGAGGATTTTATTAGGTGTTCAAGACTGTGTGCCAGTAATGTTGTATCATCAGCATATCTTAGTTCTGGTATCTCGTGACCTCCGATGTTGAGTTGGTCTAAGTTATTTCTCTGTTGATCATTTCTTACATTCCTCATTATGTTCTCTGTATAAATTTTGAAGAAATATGGTGTTAGGACACATCCTTTTCTGACTCCTTTTTCCACACTGAAAAAAATCAGATTGTTCACTATCTACTCTGACGGCTGCATGCTGGCCTTGATACAATGTGTTGATGACACAGATTATGTATAGCGAGTAACTCATTTTCTTCATGATATTCCAAAGTTTTTGATGTTGTACACATTCCAATGCTTTGGTGTAGTGAATAAAGCATGTATAGATGTCGAAATCAAACTATCTGCATTTCTCTATGATGTTCCGCATATTACAAATATCGTCTCTGGTGCCTCTGACCTGTCTGAAACCTGCATGCGCTTCGTTTCTCTTCTTCCAGCACAGAGGGTCTATGTTGTAGTCTTTTCATGATGATACCAAGTAGTATTTTGCTGGCGTGACTGATCAGTGCAATAGTTCTGTAATTGGTGCATTTCGTTAGATTTCCCTTCTTCCCATATATATACATATATATATGTGTGTGTGTGTATACATATATATGGCTATGTAGATGTGTACGAATAGTGTTTATTAAGGGGGCCCCAAAATCTGTAAGTACTTACTGCCCCTGAAGATGTTAATCCAGCCCTGGACATGGCCTGAGTTGTGTGCCGAACCAGGATCAATTTTTCGCTAGCTGTGAGCATTTACTGTATCTCTTGTCTTTACGCCAAAAAGAATGGTGGTCACACTTTATAGAAAAAAATATATTTAGCTGTTTGAATAGATCGGTCTCTTGTGGTATGTGCGATATCGTATTATGCGTTGCTTGCCTGTATGGTAAGCTGTGTGGTATATTCGCTTGTGCATTTTATTGTGGTAAACCACTTTGCATGTTTTCATATTTATAACTCGTATCACGGTACGGTCATTTCTCATCATTCTTTGCTAAACTTTCGAAAATATTCTTTTTCACAAACGCACATTTTTTTAAAAAGCACACCCTGTTTATGTTTAATTTCTTGCATAATTAATTTTTATGTCGTTTATTTGTTGTGATTTAGTTCTGAAATTGTATTGCACTGGTATATTATTATTGCTACGAATATTAGTTGCATAGAAATTAATTGTTCTTCAGTAAAATCCAATAGAATAGGTGGGGATGTGGGAGTTAAAAGAGTTTCACACCAATCCCAGTTTTATTAGTTTTACTATCAATAAAGTCACAAAAAATCGCGATAACACAAGAATTACCCACGAAATCAAGGAATTCTTATAAAATCGGTAATCAACCTCACGCTCCGTTAGCCAAAAAGGTATCGATGGGCCTGTCTCGGTGAGTTTACCATTGCAATATATTCTCTGCTTCAGCTATCAAAACATTGGCTGCTCCAGTAAAGTTGCTAGAAACGTTACTGTGCGCTGTTGCTTTTATTCGGAAATATTACTCTTCCTCCTTTTTTCTATTGCATTAGTTATCGATGCATAATGTGCGACTGTCTCTATATTCGTATATATACATAGGTAATAGAGACTACACATATTCCATACCCTGAATATATATAAAATATTGAGCATAAGATAGTTGGACAATGCTAATAACACGAAGTCATGCATGCAATCCCTCTTCTCGACTTTCAGACATGCATGTTTATGATGGCTTGGCAATGTGAAAAATGTCCTCATCTATGATATGATAGGACAAAAACAGTGATATAAGGGCATCTGCAATGTGAAAAATGTCCTCATCTATGATATGATAGGACAAAAACAGTGATATAAGGGCATCTGCAAAACAGCCTGGAAACTTCTTATTCTTCTTTCATTCACGTGAAACAAGTCTATATCTGTAGTTGAGTCTCCTGAAATAAATTCACTGTCTTTTGTAAGGTCACACAGTGGCACATAGAGTTTTCATTCCAGTATTGATTCCTCAGGCCAATATGTCTATCTCAGCGTTTCATACCCAGAACACTCTTGAATTATATGTTTGGCACTCTGTGCTGCCTGTACACATGGTCGTGTTGTCAGTCTTGAATTTTGTTTATATGCGATTGCGGAGTCGATTGTGTCCCAATCTGAGGCGTAAAATTGCAACTTGTTCTGATGTTCAAAATGTGATAGTCATTTTGTGATAGTCAGTTTGTGGTTTTCTTATTGACTTGATCATCTGTTTTTCTAATGATAATCTGGTTGTCTTCGGCAACACCTTCCTTAGCCAGTTGCTCTGCTCTTTCATTTCCTGGTATTCCACAGTGAGAGGGTATCCACTGCATAATTACCTTATACTGGTAAGACAATTTATTAAGTAGAATTTGTAAATCTGTTAGTTTTCCAGATTGGAGAGCTTGAAACACTGACCTTGCAGGGGTCGGGAATATCACGAATGTGGGCCAGCGTTGGAGTTCAACAGTTTCTTCAGCTGTCACCCTAATTGCCTGGAATTCTGCATCATAATTATTCTATACTTTCCCTGATGGTGTTCTGATCGTATCTCTAGGCTTGTGTAGATATTATATATATATATATATATATATATATATATATATATATATATATATATATACATACATACACACACACACACACTGCACATCCATTCATAATTGCATTCTGTGCTGACCCATCGGTGAATACTCTGACCCATATGTATTGTAGATATTCATTGTCCAGAAAACTGAGGGTGATTGTCCTTCGCTGCACACTGTTCTATTCGTGCATGCTTAGTATTCCTTTTCCGTGAGTCTAAATATTTATTTGTATTTCATGCCTTTCACTCCAGGTGGTTTGTTCTGGTACTGACCTACAGGTTCTGTCAACATCAGGTAGGTCTGTAAGTTGTCTAGGGAGACGATTAGCATGGTGGATAAAGCTGCTTCTTTTCAGCCACCCAATTGTTAGATTTTGGAATGACATGGCATGCACTGAAATTTTCTGCTTCTATTAGTATCTTTGTGTTTCTGCGTTCGTCGCCTTTCTTTTCTTTCTTTTTTTGCCAATTCAGAAGGACCTCCGGTAATTGGAGTTGGGCGTTTTCGGGGTATAGGGCCTGGCACCATTGCTGCCTGAACTTCCGTAACAGGGCAGGCACGATATCTATTATTGGATATAGGCATATTCCCATTGTGTTTTGTACGTGACATCCGGGTTAATTGTGCGCCTTTTGGCTGGCTGCCTCCGTTCAGCAACCCTTACTTGGCAGGAATGTGGTCCTGCACGGGTGGGGCTGTCCGACCAGTATTAGTTTCCAACCTCTGATGGCTGAATTAAGCCTCATCACGACTTCAATGTTCTGGTCTCAATGGGGCAGCCTTGAACGATATCATAATTATTCCAAATTCTTGACACGTCAGCCTTATGTGACATATCTCTATTGTATTTCGTAGACCCTTACCGATTCACTACTACTGATTGTGACTATCTTTCCTCCTATATCTCTCTTTCTCTCACATCGCTTTCTCTATTATACCTTCTATGTTCATCCGACTTCCTATCTGTTCTGTTATGTACTTAGTCGCGTCATGGTTGGTTTGTTAGAAGATTGCGATATCTGCGCCCTTCAGTCCTATTCGATCCCCTCATTGGTAACTTTGATCCCCCTGTGGGAAGTCTATGCCTTACTCAGTCACTTTTTGCTTTCACCATCTACGGGCTTTGTCTTATGTCTGTTTTTTTTTTTACTTTTATTTGTTACTTTTATTTCTAAAGGCTGACGGGAACTACACTAGGTCCGATCTAGGGGCACCGAATCGCCATGCAACTCAAGTAAATTTTATTTGTATGTTCCGCCGTCGGTTCTCGCTTATGTCCACGCGCGATCTTCCCAGACACATTGTTCTCTGTAGATAAGGGTGTAAAATAATCCATTTTATTGTTACTGGTCACATGTCTACATTACGCTATTCAGATCGGCCATTGAACATCTTCATTCCTCTTCTTATGAATTTTCCAGCATATCACTCAGTTAAGAGCTATTTTTATTTTAGTTTCATTCCACCCATTCCTCTACTTATCATTTTATCATTTTCATTCCATCCTTTCTTTTACTTTATTTTTCCCTCCACATGTTACCACTTTTGTCTTCCTCTCATACATTTTCCCTTGTCGTGCCTATCTACTTGTACTTCTCCCATCTGCTTCTTGCTTCTCACTTGGTTTTATTCATTTCACTATCATACCATATGTGTTTCTTTATGTAGAAATGGTTTTTAAGTAGTCTGTGTTCATTTATTTATATGTCTTGATGAATGCTTTGTAGTCGAAACATAGTTTGTCTACATACACTGGGATGGCTGCTGGATCTGAGGGCGGAGCACTTATGGGATTGTTCCACGTGCTGTGAAGCCAGTTTCTAATCAAGATCAAGAAGAAGAAACATCGTCTGTCACTATGTCTCGCTGCTATGTTGTTTTATTTACTTCTATTGGTATATTTTCTGTTCATCTTAGATTTGCTTTGTGCTACCTCAGCTCCCACCCCCCCCCCCCCCCACCTATTTTCATTTTCGAGCTCTTACATGTCACATGTGCTTTATCTTCTTGGGAAGAACTGGCTAATGATGGTAGAGCATGGAGTGCAGCGATTCGCAGTGACATCCAATCGTCTGAGGGTGCGCTGGGGAAGACGTTAGAGACATTTAAGCATACGAAAACACCACCACACTTAAACACAAATGTGTTAAGTAGCCTATATTCTGTTCTCAACATGTTGATCAATAATCGACAAAAATCAGCCACGAGAGAAGCTGAAGTTTGAGGGAATAGTATCAGTCCGTTTGTTTTTTCTATATTGACCGCCTGAAAAAGATTCAATTTCATCATATTTATTGGTTTTATATATATATATATATATATATATATATATATATATATATATATATATATATATATATATATATATATATATATATATATATATATATATATATATATATTTATAAGCAAACACACAGAGAGGGAGAGATATAGAAAGAGAGAGAGCGAGAGAGAGAGAGTGATAGAAAATGTTTTTCACACTAGAAAATGTGTATAGTACAGCGCCAAAGTATTCAGGGACGTCAGGCTGCCAGTCAGAGGCAGGAGTGTCATAAGCAATATCAGAGACGTCACAACCTCTTCAGGCGTCAGAAAGTGAACTTAGTTTATGTAAAAGGGGGGAGGGTGGAGCTTGCCCAGAGAGTAAAGTTTGATGTCGGCGCTGGTATGAAGTGTGTATTGGCAGTTACTAATGATGTATTGTTTTGTCCGCTGGAAAATTTCTCGTTTATTTCGTTCTAAAATAAGTATTCATTTTTGACCTCCTTCTCGGAAACCATTTATTATTTGGAACATTGATTTGTTAGTCTCCTGAATATTTATTGATCAGCTCAAATGTATTTACAATTGTTCACTGCAAGAAGGTATTTGGTTATTTGCAGAGCAAAGAGTACAAATCTGCAGGGTGCGGGACTACTTACAAATCATCGCTGATAAAGAACACCCTGAAATTCTCAAAGTGAAAGGCAGTCGACTTAAGAGAGGAAAGTCGTGGATGGGACGCGCAGAGGATATTATACAGAGGGCGTGCATATTGGAAGATGTGCTACCTGGTGCGGAATGGAGTCGTGCGCCATTAGATGACATCCTTCAAAGTAATAATAATACTCAATAGATAATGCAGGGAATGGTGTCCGACAGTGGTGGAGTCGGAGGTATTCGCTCTAATAGATGAAAATAGACGACAAGCAGCAAGACAATGAAGATTTTGGCAGTAACCAAAGCATTGCAATGGGTCTGCTCGCAGACTATCTGCGAGCATGCCTGCATACTCAGTGACTCGATGAGCATGATTGTGAAAGTTCAGGCGGGATACATTCGGGAACAGTGACTGGATACCGTGAATAATTCCTGTATGCGTAAAGTGACTTTCATTTTTGTGCCGGGACATGCGAGAGTTCGGGGTAATGAGAGAGCAGATAGGTTTGCCGCACACGCTGCTACTACGTTTGTTTGTAGAGCGATGGATCGAGCAGAAATTTTGCAAATGACTGCATAAGTGACGATGACTCGTTCCATGACTAGAATAAAGGAATTTGGTTTGAAATGTGGTGTCGCTAGAAAGGAGCGGTTTCATGGGCAAGAAAGAATGATGGTCAATCAACTGCGTACTGGGACCGTTAGTCAACGTGTAATGGCAGCTACAACATTCAAGGATAGATCTGAGCACCTATGGACTTGTCCGGAGTGCATTTGGTTATTCACTGTCGTGAAATGGCAGGTGCATAAATTGCCAGTTTTTTTAATGTATTTAATGTATCAAACTCACACGTTAGTATATATATATATATATATATATATATATATACTCGTATATCCCCATTTAGCATTCTCATCATTGACTCACGGTCAGCGAAATAATTGTTTTCATGTTCGCAAAGTATATATTGTGTCCCCATTCTACTTTCTCTAATTGTCTTCTTATGCCAGTCAGAAATCACATCTGGTGCCTGGATACTCATGATTGTCATCCAGCACGGTAAACGGAAACAAAGTCACAGGAAAAATGTCACGTAAAACAAGTCACAAATTTAACTAGGAAAAAAAGTCACAATTACTTTATGGGTGTAGGAAATAAAGTCACATAAAAAGATTTTCGGTAGAAAAAAGTCACAGGAAAGAAAGTCACAATTTTGACTAGCAAAGATAGTGAAACATCAATATTATATGTCATGTGCACATTTATAAAACAACTTACGCAATATTTTGGCATTACATTTGTAGTTCATGTTTTGAAAATACAAACGAATACTCCAGCTAATACCACGAAGAAATTCTGCCACAGTCTTGTGGTCTTCACGACGAGCAACACACAAGTTGCGAATTTGTTCCTGGAGGTGCAAGCCTCTGGAACACACTCTTTTTTCGGGGGATTACCAACAGAATCTTGTTGGGCAATAGTGCTAGCTTTTACTGCTTCTCGTTGAAACCATTCAATGATATTCAATCCAAAAGATGATAGTGACCAACAAGGTTGAAAAATTTGTTATTCCACCCGTCAGAGATGTTGTTGGTATGGGCATTGTTGTTCAATGTGACATCATGAACGTTCTAAAGGTGGAGAGGAAACACTGGTGGAACGTGACATACTTTTAGAGGCAACATGGGTGTTGCAACCGATTGCTGAATCTCTCGAAAAGAGCAACTAACATTGCAATCGAAATACATAAGCAACTCCTCGGCTTCATGTGGATCGTGTGGTATGACAGTTCTGAGACATTGCATACCTTCTCTAATGTCTTCCAGTGGCAGAAAATATAGAGCATAAATTATGCCACACAACAAGCGAAACTCAACATCAGAATGATATTAGACTATCAAACACAGTCCCTGGATATTACTCCATGTGGATTGCGCAAGATTATAAAAACAACCTTTGCTCTCTACGCCGCCGCCAAACACTGTAAGAACAACTCATCACACTCTTTCGCTAGGACATCCCAATTAAAATTTTACTTCAGAATTTCCCTAAGAACATTCAATTTAAGGGTTTCATTTTTTACTTTTATATGCTGGTCACATTTCACGAGAATTACAATATTTATGTCTTCATAGAGACTGATCACGGCGCCACATTTGTACGTTACTGGCGAGGTCTAAGTCTGGAAACACATACTCGATGCAATCGACACATCCTACTTCAACATTTCTTATGAGACACTTTGACCATTTTTGTGAGACCAACTCCATTCTCAAACATCTCCTTAGTGGCCTCTTACCATATACAGGGAAAGCAACAGTGTGTCTATTATTTGCTCCCCTTTCTTACCACATGCAGGGAAGGTTACAGTGTGTCTATTATTTGCTCCCCTCTCTTACCACATGCAGGGAAGACAACAGTGTGTGCCTATTATTTGCTTCCCTTTTGGTCCCGTAAACAAAATAATAATGCAAAGAAAGAATTAATAACTTCTATTCTTTTGTGACTTTTTTCCGTGTTAGTTTTTTATACTGTGGCTTTTTTACATATGAGTATTTTATTTTGTGACTTTTTTCCTATATTCTCCAGCTCATGGACACCAGCAGCATACATAGAGGGAGATCAAGTAGACAAAAAGTGATGACGATTGATTGTAATCTAGTATGTTTATTCCCATGTAATCTTTGTCCTTTTCAACACAGTTGATATTTGTTTACTGATAACATTCACGGTAAGATAGTTATCAATTGTTCTCAAATTGTCCACATTTATTGCTAGTTATCATTACACATATCAGTTTTACTCAATTATGTTGAATTATTAAACGTTATCATCACTCACAAAATATTTACTAACTTTCTTCATTAATCGGGTGAAGTTTAATATGCTCCGTAAAATTACCTCTTAAGGTGAGAACGCTTCTTTTCGAGCGCGGATGTTTGTCCAATTTTTGTTATGTCAGAGCTTTTAATCATTAAAAAGTAATGGAGACCGTAGTTCAGGTAATCCTTTCACTCCGATTCCGCGGTTTACACAACATTCATTCTTAGTTAACATATCTTATAAATGAAATGCTTGCAATGAAAGTTAAGAACCGCTGGTCTAGACAAAACACGCATCAGTTGTCGACGTCTCACGGGAAGATACGGAGACAGTAGTTTTGCCGTCAGCTGCTGGCGCCACTGGCCAAGTTTTCCCGCTCAAGCCGCCCCGTCCATAAACCACGACTGTTGGTGAGACGACTTCAGACATTTATTTCTGTAGATGTCACCCACAGGTCAGGATCCTCCCTCTTTCTGATACTTGTAATAATCTCTCCCTTATTTGTTGCTTGTTTTCTTCAATGATTTTCTGTTAAGTCTCAATTTATGACACCATTTGGTCCCACTATAAAAGAACACACATTTTAAAAAAATGGCAATTAGACTGCAACAGTTTCTTTCACCAGAGTATAACAGTGTTTGTTCGGCACTGTGGCGGTGTGGTACAGGACGTATCTGTGACGGCCAAGGTACCGGGTTCGAACCCCGTCATCGGAAATTGTGCATCCAGAAATTTAAGAAAAGCAATAGCAAATTACTGAAGGTATTTATGTTGCATAGAAAATCACTACAGACACAAAATGTTGATACGTCCTGAATAGGATACAGTATCAATAACTGGTTATTTCGTTGCTGGGTTGGAAATGAATGCCTTTTTTGTGCGAGGCACGTCTTATTGGTGTTAGTACTCATAAGCACTTATGTCAAATTACTTAACCCTATTCCACTAGCTTTAAACATAATTTACGAGTTGCAATGCATCATCATCAGGTGGCGTCACCGCATGAGGACTGGTTGCCACGGGCCTCCAGCTCCTCTAGACCATGTTAGTGCACACTGCTAGATTTTTCCCTCCCATTTGTACCTCTTGCTCCTCGCCCTTTGGCTTTGCTTTCAACTGTCTTCAACAAGGTTATACAACTCCGCATTAAAAAAAGCGGAAAAATATATAAATGTATATCATAAGTTCATTGCCGGAGCCAAGGGGAATCAAAGAATATCAATACTGTTACTAGCCATGCAAATACTATTTGCGACTAAGAAGGTTTTTCCGTTGGCTGTGCCATTCCTTAGTGTTGAGAGATAAAGTGTCGCAGAAACTATGATGAAGTCAGATATATTTAATTGAAAGCGAAGATATTGCAGCTAAGTTGTAAATCAGAACACATCGCATTTCGTTCTTCGGACTACATTCTACTAACAAGCTCTGAAGAAATGGAATATGAATTTCAACAATATTGAATTATGTGTAACATTTTTATTACATCTATATTTCAAATTAACGTTAAACGTTCGGGATTCAGTGGTGGTGGGAAGGGGTGATAGACGTTACAACCCAATCTCCATCTCCCAGGGCAGATGTAGCATTAAATGTTGTACTAAGAAGCGCGTACAATTGGAGCACCACCGTCGTTTTCAGCGGTTTTCCCTTTAAAAAAAATCATCAATCAATAAAAGGTAATAGTACTAGTAAAACTATGAAAATATTACTGACGTAAGAAACAGGTAATGAAGTGTTACTGAACAACGACTAACACACTATCACTGTCGGATGCTTAAGTGAAATAATGCACACAACAAAACACATGATATAATCACATAAATAACAACAGACATGAAATAATGGCGTGTCTAACCAAAAGGCCTTTATCAAGATACGCACAATACATAAAAAGACGACGAGTAGAAATGACTACATCACAACAAACGTGTCCGAGTGAAATATGGATGTGAGATACCGGAAGAATAAGAACAGGACGTACATAAAAATGTAAATATAGGTGGAACCGAAACGAACAAAAAATGAAGTAATTAGTGGGACAAAATGAATAAAGACAAAGACCACTCCGACCGAGAACTAGACAAAAGAGTAGTCGGAATTTAGTTCATATGACTTGAGGGTGCCCAATTCCAAAATAAGACGATTTTCTATAGTGTACCTAGATCTATCACCGGTGGTGCAGGAACTGATGGTATTGACCTAAATATCAAGGACACGATGGTCACCATCGCCGTTGAAGTGTGTGGCCACATGAATTAGTTTTCTGTGCTTAACAGTCAAGAAAATACAACCATAAAAAAATATAACCAAGATGAATGGGACAATGTGTACTAATTTCTTTCTCTATCCTTTCCCCTTTTATCTCCTGCTCCACTTCCCCTACCCGTTCTTAGCATCGCTAATTGGTGTTCCCTTTATTTTTGTATATTTCATGGTTATTTTTCATGAAGATGGTTATAAAAGCGATAGCTAAATCTTAAGCCAGTTTTACCGATATATTGCTTGCCACAGCGTTTACATATAATCACGTAAATTACATTACGAGATTCACATGTAAAGGCCTCATCGACGCAGCAACTGGCCTTGGGAAATGAAATAGAGCGCATGTGAACCACATAAGGACATGTGTAGCAACGGCTGCGTGAGCAACGAACGCCACCGAAATGGTCAGGAGCAGAAGACCTAAGGTGACTGTTGACCAAGATGTCTTTCAGATCTTTGTCGCGCCTATATGCCACCAGAGACAAGCCGTGGAAAGCGGCACGGGTGTTAGGATCAGACTGGAGAAGGGAATAATGTTTAAGCAGGATGCGACGGAGTTATGGGGATGAAAGGTAAGAACAAGTTTAACTCTATCAGAAGAACGCTGGGAATTATATGTTCAAAGTATCGAGGAGAGATAATTGATGTACACGGAGCCAAGCCAATGAAATGATTCATTATATGAAATTGTCAGCAGAAGATAAAGTACACATTGGAAGAAATTCCTCCAATTCTTACTAGCTGATTATTATTATTTTATCCCCAATAATTACAAACAAAAGAGCAAACAAATCCCGTTAAATCTGTAAAGCTTCATTGCATTTTGTGCTTATCGTACATCTTTCTTAGCGTGGGTAAAAATGAGATATTTCGAGAATATTTTTCTTTCGTTGCATTGAGAATATATGCAACGAGATATAAAGTTAGTAGTGAAACATTTATGAAATAGTATTATTGTTATGTGCCTATCTTGATAAAGGCCTTTTAGTCGAAAGACTGATTATGTAATCTGTATTGTTATTTGTATGATTATATACTGCGTATTGTTGTGAGTATTATTTCATGTGAGCATTGGACAGCCAGTGATAGCGTCTTAGTTGTCGTTAAGTAAGACTTCATTACCTGCATCGCACTATTTTCGCACTATAAAGTACTATTTTCATAGTTTTACAGCAATATTACTTTTTATTGATTGTCATTTTATATCAACTGCAACCACTCGTCTCGTAGATACTGTTATGTTTTAGTAATTAGTTTACTTTCATTTCCACCAATATCTTCCTTCACCATGCATTCGCTGCAGCACTTCTTTAACTGCGTTCGTCCCTACGTCATTTTTTGCTCGGACACGTGTGTGTGTCGTCATTTCTACTCGTTGTCTTTTGATGATATGTGCATATTGTGATAAAGGAATTTTGGTCGAAACGTCGATTATGTCCTATGTATTGTTATTTGTATTATTATATACTGTGTACTGTTGTGTGTATTATTTTACGTGAGTATCGGACAGTCAATGACAGTGCGCTAAGCGTCGTTCAGTAACTTGTAAGACTTTATTACCTGTATCCCACGTAAGCACTATTTTCATACAGTTTTACCCAAGTATTATCTTTTATTGATTGTCATTAATTATCTTTAGTAAAATGGCTACATATGTATGTTGAGTTTGCCTTCGACTGACAAAGACGCAGTACATTTTCTGCAGTCTCCAATTAAATACCCTTCCCTTTTTTTCTTCCTGATATTTATATATACAAAACAGCCCAATCATTGTTAAATATTCCCACGGGAGGTAATACATAAACAAATAGTAAACAGAAACCCTTTCAATGTAGTTACCAACTTCAATTTATTAAATTGAAGAGGGGGTTTCCGTTAGAATTAGTCATAACACCGAGTCTATCCCCTCCCCCCTTCCAATCTCCTAAATTCTAGCAAGTAATTCATATCATTAAAATACAAAAACCATGAAATCGTTGCAAGCTTTAATCTCCACGATTAGCTACTAATAGCCATTTTGAATTCCGGCGACAAGATCTACAAATGACGTCATTTCATTGAGCTTCTAAAGGTGAAATATATATATATAAGTTTGTTTTACATCCCGTTAAATATATATGGACCCTGGATCCCGTTTTGTTCCCGATGTTCTTATTTATTATTTTAAAGGCATTCCTCCAAATCAGAGTGTAGGCCTATGTTATGTCATAGAGTTAGCGTGAGGAAACCAGGAAACCAAAACACATCAAAATCATCAATAATTTATAAGAAAAATGTTCGCATCTGTTCTATTGTTCTTTTGTTTTTAATTCTCGTCCGGGCAACACCAAGCATATAGGCATATATGCCATAACACACACACATACTATATATATATATATATATATATATATATATATATATATATATATATATATATATATATAATAGCCGTGTTCTGCGTCTATATATATAAATACACACATTTTCACGAGAATATTCGATATTATAATAGCGCTCTTTCTTTCACGTCAATGGCGGCAAAAATTATGGATTGTCAAGGTAGAGTTTCATATATTTAAAAAATTCATGGACAAATTTATGATCGAATTTCTCATATATACAAGAGCCATACAACATAGTTCCACAGTTTGCTCAGTTGTATGTTTTGGATAATGCTCAGGCAACAGACGTTTGACAAGCACACGCAGCATATGCTACATGATTTATTTACATGAGAAATTCTTGATAAAACTGATTGATTTTTTCGTAAACACAATAGACAGTCGTAACAGTTAATGCGTGATGTCGAAAACAGAGAGATTCAGAATGCTGCTCAAACTGTAGGAGATCCCAATAGTAAACATGATCTTCAATCGTGATAGTCAATCTGATCAACGTCGCTATAACGAACCAACATCTAATGAGGTTGCAATGGTTTTCGTCAATGAAGACAGAGAACCACCTTTTAACCGCGACATTCGCATTCACCCTTTGAATCTAGAGAATCCAACAAAACAGTTCATTAATATCAATCTACTTAGCTCGAATATGGATCCAATGTCATACTCAAGTTTGTTTCAATGCGGTGAAACGGGTTCTTCTTCTATCTGCTGTAATCGTTGCACCTAAATACTTGAAATGGTGGACATGTTTTAATACTATATCATTCACTTTTATCATGCAAGCTGTAGTGTTTTGTTTCTATGAAATAATTATGACTTCTGCTTTCTTGATGCTTAGGAAGAGACCTTTCTCTTTATTGTTTGTCACTACTGCATTAATTAATCCTTGAAGGTCTTCCTAATTTTTATCAATTAGAGCAGTGCCATCCGCATATCTTAAATTATTTATGTTATTTCCTCCCACCGATATTTCTGAGATCTCAACTATTGCACGCATTATATTTCCACTGTATAAAGAGAACAGATCTGGTGAAAGTACACATTCCTGTCTAACTCATTGTTTTATTTGTTCTAATGAGCCAAGTTCAGTTTCCTACTGTTATTTGTTACCACTGCCTGGTCTTGATGATTCTTAAATCCTTATCGTTAGTTTTCAAATTCTCTAGCATGTTTATAGCTTCACTATGTTTAACTTTATCAAATGCCTTTGCGTAGTCTATAAAACACACACGCTTATATATATATCATCAGGTGCCATGCCGGCTGGCGTAGGCGATCTTGGCTCTCCACAGCTCTCTATCTCCAGTATTATGTATCAAGCTCGCTGTTGTTCAAACTGTAATATTTTCTCACGTTATCGCCCCCCTCTCTCTCTGTTTCCTTCAATCTTGCCTGTTGTGACTATGTTCTAGTGGCTAAAAAAAATGAAGATTGTCTTTTTCTTATATTATATTTTTCTTATATTAAACGGGACTTATTGATTAAGACCCGTTTCGCATTTGACTCTTTCAAGGCCTCCGCATTAGTTTTTCTGGCAGTCCATGATATTCTCCGCATTCTTCTGCAGAACCACATCTCTGCTGTCTCTAATTTCTACTTTCCAGTTTGTTTATTGCCCAAGACTCGCATCCATATTTTAGTATAGGAGTTATATAGCACTGCAGAACTCTCTTTCTCACCTCTAATGACAAGGTCATTACACAATATATTTTTTATTTTTCTGAATGTTGTATTTGCTTACCCTATTCTGCTTCTTATTTCTGTTGAACTTATTCCATCTTCTGTAATCGTTGTGCCTCAATATTTGAATTGGTGGAATTATTTGGTGGACTATAAAGATATAGGCCTATATATGAACGTGTCTTTTTTGTCTCTGGAACTGGACTCTTTTGAAAATGTTGAGTGGTAACGCCGCTTACTACCTAGTGTAAATGTAATGGTGGAAAAAGGTACATGATTAAATTCTCTACCATGAAGGTACAACACATTTATAAGGAAATTATATGAATGCACATGTCGGGAGACGGGACATCTTACCAGAGATCGCGGGGTTTTCAGGAGATCCACAAGGAACACTACGTTATAGAAAGAATACGTCACATCACATGACAACAATCAGGAAGTTACTTATTAATATTTTTTAACTTTAACTTAAGAAAGAAATGGTTTAGCCGTATCCTAAACTTTAGGCGTAGGCCTACTGGAAGTACATGTATGAGATGAAACTATGAAGGCGAAGGTTTGTATAACAAGGCAATGCCATGCCCAATGTAAGGTTTTGTGTGTTCTGTTAATAATGTGATTGTGATACATTTTTCTCGGTTGTTAAAGATTAAGTTCCAAATATTGAATACAATATTCAATATAATATATTATATTAGGCATTAGCACAAAATTTTCAAAATGGGTTTACATCATTATAAATACCACAGTTAGATAGCCCTTGAAAATTGCAATTCAATGATACCTCAATCAAGTCTGTACGTCAATTCTGAAAAAAGTTATGAATTTTTTTGAATTAATTTTGCATCAAAAAAATTTACATGGAACATATAAGGAAATATAAGCTGATTAGTGCACAAAGTTGTGACCAAGAATTGTAGTTTAGCCAATAATTCATGATAATTCATGACATATCAGAGTTACTAATGATAAAAAATAGAACAAACTATACATTTTTGTGTTCGGGAAGAAAAGACGAATCTGGGGAGTACATTAATTATGCTAATTTTCAAATTCAATCAAAGCTAATTAATATTCAAAAATGGCGGTTAATTTACATAATTAAAATTGAATTGAATAGCCTAATTATTAAACATTTCTATTATTTATGATAAAATATGTTGCAAACTATACATTTCTGTGTTCGGGAAGACAAAACGAATCTGCGGATCACATTGACATAATTTTCATATGCAGCCAAAGATTAATATTCAAAATGGCAGCTAATTTGCATAATTAAAATAATTATATTCAATATATTTGTGAATTATGATAAAATATCCTACAGGGTTTTTGTGCTACAAATGTGATAACACTTTCATGGATTATTCATGTAAATAGTGATGTGATTTGTGTTTAGTTTTGTGAACTGCTTGTTTATGGAAATGTTCCTAGAATGGTAAGAATAAAGTAGACATTTTTTATATTTTTCTTTCTCATGTCATACATGTCTTCCCCCATCTAAATCCCATTGTATATATAATTTGTATTATTATGCATAGATCATGTTCTAGCAAAGCTGCTACTTGCAGGCAATGCAATACCAATAGTCCAAAGAGTACACATTGCAGCACATCAGTAGTGTAGTCACAAACCAAGTCGGACAGTTGTCATGACAACACACAACCTTTTGTAAGGCTTGTAAGCAGGCAAACAAACAAACTCCCATTCATATGCTTTGGCTTAGTTTTTTAAAGAAATTAACAATTTTGTAAATACATAAACACACAGAGCATTTAATATTTTAAATAGATGGCAATTGTATTTCTTGTTAACCAATATGTCTGTAAAAAACAAGATGGCGGACATGCAGCATGGACTTGGTGAACCTTTTTAAAACATTGTAGGGGACAGAGGGATGCTCATAATGTCCTTCATACTTGGTATACAACTGTATAAATGGCTAATATAACATTTAGACAGTGGGTAAAGTTGATTGCAATAGTATATTAAAAATGGATAATGAAAATACTCAATAAGTGACAATACCTATTGTTAAAATACAAGTTACTCAAACAATATCCGCTATTTTTGTCAATTAGATGCCCAACTGTGTACAGAAATGCTTGATGTCACAAAAATGTCCACTTCTATATGCCAAATAGTATCAGGGACACTGGAAATCTAATTAAAATGTGGTCACTGCCTACTTGCATGGTCAGGAAATAGACTAGTGGCCATTTTCTTCAAGGGACATAATTTGATAAAAAATTTTGGACACAGAAGAGCTCCTTTGTGCTAATGCCTAAAATATATAATTATATATAATAATAATATATACATTATATAATATATAAATATATTATAATTTATAGCCCTACATCACGTTTAGTTTGTTTGATTGACGTCTTAGAGTAGCAGACGACTTAGCGTAGCCTAATAATAATAGGCCTACTAGTATTAGGCTACTGTGTGTTCGCTCATCACAAGTGATGATGACCATTATTTACATCCACTTTTGAATTTTAGTTACATAAATATCCATGCCTATTGGTTCCTAGATGGCTAATATAAGCCCTATTCAAGCTGTAGTAAATGTCCTCGAATTGTTCAGACGTGGAATGACGAATGGCCACTAGAAGGATTTTGTTCTATCGTGACTTTCTTTCTGGGTACTCTCCGTTGAGCTGCTGCATTTCTCCTCTTTTCACAAGATGATGTGCTCGCCATAGAGAAGCATCTTTGGCAGGTGATGGTCTGGCATACATACCAAATGACCTGCCTAATGAGTCTGTGTCTGCATCAGGATAGGATAGTGTCAATGTTTGGGATACCAGATTATTATATGTCGAGGACAGTGGAATCTGAAATATTGTCTTGCCATCTGATGTTTATAATATTTCTGAGACAAGTTGTGTGAAAGTTATTGTCAATATTATTAAGTTTCCTCACATGACATCTATATACCCATTTTTCACTAGCATATAACAGCACTGGAAGTACGACTGCTCTGTAAACTTTCAACTTAGGCTGTACGTTAATGCCATTTCAACGCCACACATTTGTGTACAATCTGCCGAAAGTGCTGCTTGCCTTGGTGATTCTTGTATACACTTCATCATCAATGTTGTCATTGTGTGCTTTCAGTGCTATGCCATTTACCTTTATACAGGGTTCGAGATAGCTTTTGGCAAGTGCTGGTTGTAACATGACATAGTTTCCTCTGTGTTAATAGTAAGTCCAAAGTTGGTATGTACATTCTATGCTCCTAGAGTCAGTGGTAAAGCCTTTTCCCTTTGGTGAATTTTCGTGGATGTGAAAATGATTTGTGCTTGGGATTTTGATTAAAGTGAGGAGTTGTGCAAAGCATCAATGTCACTCTCTTGATGGGCCTCATTTGAAACCTGTGGCAAAACAAAAAGGACTTGACAACTGGAAAGGAAGTTTGATGCAGTGGATGATCATGGTTTTCTATGTGTCTCTCCATGCCGATGCGGTCAACATCGAGTTGCTGGTGTTGGCCTGCATTACCTGGTGGGCCGATAAACTATTGTACCTCATACACGTAAATTAGCAGAATATCAGACTTACGTGTGGAAGCCTATACTACATACTGTGTAGAGAGGCCTATGAGTTTCAGTTTTAAAGGCCAACCAGTATGTAGGTAGTTGGACATTGTAACTTTAGCATTATTATAAGTATGAACTATCAGTATGATAACGATGAGTAGGCCTGTGAACTGAAAGATAATTACAACTGAAATGTGATAAGCCAATTGGCAGTTCACGTGACAACTTGTCAGACAACAATAGTATAAATAACCAAAATAGTGGAAAATGTCCGACAAAATGGAAAGTGGTAACCAGTCAAATAAATAGTAAATACTAAATAAAGTAACAAGTTACTGTAGATACATAACTATCAATATAAAATAATAATAAATAACAATAAAACATAGAATAAAGACAATTATCAACGTTTCGGTCCTATTGGGACCTTTATCAAGAAACAAATAACAGTCAAGAAAATACAACCATAAAAAAATATAACCAAGATGAATGGGACAATGTGTACTAATTTCTTTCTCTATCCTTTCCCCTTTTATCTCCTGCTCCACTTCCCCTACCCGTTCTTAGCATCGCTAATTGGTGTTCCCTTTATTTTTGTATTTTCATCTTTATGTCATGCCCATTACTGTCTGTCAATATTGCGCTAATTTTAGCCAACATATTGAACGTACTATTTTGCATCTCCTTTAAGACATGCGCTAGAAATGATACTGGGCAGCGATTTTTTAGAGAGGAAATACTCGTTCCCTGACAGCATTCTTTCATCCGCTTGATTCCATGTGCGCTAGTTGTCTCGCCTCGATACCTTGACTCTCTCAGGGTTCTTATCCTCTGATAGGGTTAAACTTGTTCTTACCTTTCATTCCCATAACTCTTCTGTCCGACGCATCATGCTTGTACATTATTCCCTTCTCCAGTCTAATCCGGACACCCATGCCGCTTTCCATGACTTACCTCTGGTGGCATATAGGAACGACAAAAATCTGAAGGACATCTTGGTCTATAGCCACCTGTTCCCGATCATGTTGGCACTGTTCGTTGCTCATGTTCGTTGCTATACATGTCCTTATGTGGTTCAGATGCACTCTATTTCATTTCCCAAGGCCACTTTCTCCATCGATGAGGCCTTTGCATGTGAATCCTGTAATGTTATTTATGTGATCATATGTAAACGCTGTGGCAAACAGTACATCGGGGAAACTGCTTAAGATTGAGCGATCGCTTTTGTAACCATCTTCATGCCATCAAGCACAGAACACCTACTCCTGTGGCCACACACTTCAACAGCGATGGTCATCAAGGTGCTCTTGATATTCAGGTCACTGCCATCAGATCACCACCGATGATAGATCTAGGTACGCTCTAGAAAATCGTCTTATTTTTGAATTGGGTTCCCTCAAACCTTTTGGACTCAATTCTTACCATTCTTTTGTCTAGTACTGGGTTGGTGTGTCTTTATTCATTTTGTTCTGCCATTTACATCGCTTTCTTTTTTCGTATTGTTTCCACATATTTACGTTTTTCCTGTCCTTCCGGCATCTTATTTCCATATTTCCGTTGGATACGTTGGTGGGTTGTAATAATTTCCATTCGTCGTCTTTTGATGTTTGATAGTGTATCTTGATAAAGACCTTTTGGTTGAAACGTTGAATATGTTTTGTGTATTGTAATTTATATGTTTTCTTGTGTGCACATCATTACCCCCTAGTTTTATTGATAGTCCGTCGTGTCTGAGTGAAACTATTATAAAAACCTGTGTTTTACTAAGTAAATGGTTATACAACCAAGTCTACAGTTCAGCTAGATATTATATGTTAAACCCTGATTTTCTCCCAGTCGTCTCGACTTTGTCTTGCCACTGGACCAAGATAAAACTCAGGAGAGAGAGTGTGGTTGACGATTAGCGCAACTCTTCCACACTATAAACCAACTTCAGCGCTAGTCATTTCTCAACCCATTTATTTACTTATCTTTACTAATGAAATATGAATAGAACAAAGTGTGAATCAATCCTAGTTGGTTCATGGAATGTTCGGACACTTACGGATATCTCAGATGTAAACAGACCAGAAAGAAGAACAGCACTAATTGCTAAAGAATTGGCCCGTTATAATCTGGATATTGTTGCACTTAGTGAAACGCGGTTTGCAGATGAGGGTCAGTTGACAGAGAGAGGTGGAGGGTATACATTCTTCTGGATAGGACGTAAAAACACAGAGAGGCGTGAATCAGGTGTTGGTTTTGCTTCCATCTTACCTGCCTACGTAAATTACTAAACATCCATTGGTGGGACAAAGTACCAGACTACGAGGTGTTGGAAAAATCAACATCAATAAGCATCCACACAATACTTATGAAGGCGCAGGCACGCTGGGCAGGCCATCTTGTGCTTATGGAGAACTCTCGTTTGCCAAAACAAATATATTATGGAGAACTCAAGGCAGGATTTCGAAAAGCTGGTGGACAGAAAAAGCGTTTCAAAGACACGCTCAAGTCATCCTTGAAACATCTTAACATTGACGTAGGCGCTTGGGAGAGCCTCGCTCAGGATAGAACAGCATGGCGTTACAGCATTAGAACGGGAGCACTAGCGGCAGAAGAATTCAGACAAGAAACTGCAAGACAGAAGCGGACACGTAGAAAAGAAAAAACATCTCAACCTCACACAGATACCTTCTATTGTTGTCAATTCTGTAAAAGAACATTTTGTGCGCGCATTGGACTTACTAGTCATTTAAAAACGCACTATTAACTTTATTATTTTATTATTTATTGCTATTATTATTATGGTTGAGTTTTTGGTCATCGTCGATCACGACGGACGAACATCATCATCATCATCATATGTTAAACGTTTAGATGCCAACCCTTTGAGGTTGGGCTTTATGTTTCTACTGCCCAAAAGATTAGTACTGCATGCATTTCCAGGTGAAAAAAAAATGATTCAATTTTGAAAATTCTTCTAAAACATCAAAACTAGGTTTAAACATAGTAAAAAAGTATAGTACCTTTCTATGAACTTCTGAAGGTTGAAAGTACACATAAATTAGGTTTTCTAATGAATTTTTAGCAAGCTGGTTTAAATTACAAACTCTTTCCAAGAAAGTTTCCCCTGCCACTCTGTCTTTTTTTGAAAATTGTCGTAATTATTGGTGGATGTTTTGAAAATGGAAATATGTTTTTGTTGTTAGAGATGTTAAAATAATGTTTGCACATTTTTTAAATAACGAATTGCATACTGCTAATATGTCAATTTTTTTTTCTTTGCATGTGTCATATGAGAAGAATTAATAAATAAAACAAGCCATAACTTATCTTGTCCAAAACAAGTTATAGAATCATAAACCTAATGTTGATATGTTGATAAATATTTATCAATTTTTTAGGTATTATGTATTAGGTATGTTGATTATCCTCTTCGCACACCAGACATGTCCATAGGTGTGCAGATCTCTTCTTCAGTAAATTTCTCAGAGTATACAGACTGATGGTTCCGGTTCTGTGTTGCTTCACTGCTGTTTTTGAAATTTTTGTCAGGTGTTCTCTATGGGCCAATCTCATCCTCATTCCCAATTCATGCATTCTCGATATTGACTCATGCTTTTTCATCTCAAAATCCTCTAATCATGAAGAATCACGAAGAGCAATGAGCATGTCTGCTTGCTTCAAAGGCTGACCATCTGTTGTGGTGGCGAGGCTAGCTAATTGATCTGCCCGTTTGTTTCGCTCCATGCCCACATGTCTTGTGATAAGCATGAGTTTTTGTAGTAATGCCCACATTTTGGCTCTCTCTAATGACTCCCTCCATCCCCTACGTATATCATCTGTTTTGACTTTCTGAATCATATTCATTGAGTCACTTATTACGCACGCATGTGAATAGCCTTACGATTCCAGCCAGTTAAGTCCCTGCGATTACTTCCATTGTTAGACTGCTCGTTGTTGCGGTAAATGCACCACTTGCTTGGTGTACTGTTCTTCCTTTTGATCTGGCAGTAAAGGCCCATGTGCATCTGTGGTGACGGATGACCAACCTGTCCACAACAAATCACAACATCTGTATCATCGGCATGCTTGCAGATGAGTGCCTTGTCCTATTTATACTTTTGTTCTATATTCTATAACAAATACTTTTGTTCCATGCTTGTTCAATGACAAAACCTATGTGTTACTATATCTACTTGGTAACATTATTCCCAAGAATTCCTCACTATCGAAATCACAATTAATAATGATTTTATGTCAAGTATACATATTGATGACCACTGTAGCCCACCTATGGATTCTCAACTTGATGTTTTTAGATTTTAAATTTTTTTCCACTGTCAAATGATCCTGTTTACAGCATGCCAGGTTCAAAATTAATTCAGACAAAAAAAATCTGGTTTGTGATTTCTTGCCAGACCAGAAAATTGCTCTTCTCCAGTCGACTCAGCTGTAATGGTTTGTGAAACACATGGGTTGTAAAAAGTAAACACAGTAAGGAAGGGAACTGTTCACCCCCACTTAATTGTTGCTGTGGCTTAGTGCATAAAGAGTTATCTTCATTTCTGATGGTAAGGTTCCTGCCATGGGAATTAAGTTTATCAATCAATTAATTTGGACCAAAATAAACTTGATGTGAAATCAGATTGGTGATGAGAACTAGACCAGAGGAAAGATATTCTAGATCAGAAGTGGACATTTTTTTTGGTTGGTGGACCAAATAAAATAATTCTGTACTATTTGGCAGGGACAAAGATTTATCTTCGGTATGGGGGGGGGGGGGTGTTCTAAAAAAGTGGGATTCACCCATTGCAATTTTCGTGGGTCAATGTTTATTGCAAGTCGTTTTTTCATAAGATTTGTGATGCACCATTTGCAGAATATATTTTTGGGGGGAGGGGGGTGTTATCCTATCCACGTTTGGGAAAGTTACTAGTACTAAAAGTTATGTTTTAATTTCCTAATGAGGGTTTGAACCTCCTTCCCCTCCCTCTATATATATGGGTTTGCAAAATGTTTTTCAGATCGCAACAGCTCTCAGGTCGACCCAGCCTTAAATGGGTAATGGATTAATCTGGGAAGTAAAGACTGCGAAGGAGAGCAGATGGCTACCGCCCTCATATAGCAGAGTCACTAAAATATGAGATTGCTAACATCTCACATTTCTATGACATTAATAAATGCTATGGGTTAACTTTACTTTTACTTTTTTTGAAACTGTATGTATGGCCTTTTGCGTCTTGCAGACAGTCATTAGGAAAGAGAAGTTACACTCCATTGATTATTTTCTCAGGAATGGGGACTGTCCATGCAATATGTCACTGCAACAGAAGATTTTTGTTTGCATCTTTTTCTTCTTTCTTCTATCTTTTTAAACCTATTGTTTCTTAACACGTTGCCCCAGCATGCAGGTTATGCCTCCAGAAATCCAGATTTTGATGTCTATGAAGAAGCCTTTCATTGAAAATTTACAGATGTATTTATATCTCAACATTGGTCTACTTCTGGCTCACTGGCCTTCAGCCAGTTCTCTGAATAGTACTTGTTTTGGGATGCGACAGTTTGGCATTCTGCGGATGTGACAAACACAGTCTATTTCTACTAAGTGTTTCAATGGCAGATGAGATGTAACACTTCCATGTTGGTGATTTTGTCATGCCATTTGATGTTTTAAGATCCCCCATTGATATCTTAGATCAAAGATGTTGTCTCCTCTCATGTTTTGTGTAGGTAGTCCATGTTTCGAATCCATAGCATAGTGTACTCAGCACGCAAGTTGGATAAATCTGTAACTTTGTTTTCAGTTTTAGCTTTCATTTTTTTCCAAGATTGTTTTGACAGTCAGGTAAAATGATTGCTTCTTTCTCATTGCGTGCATTTATTTCATTCTCTAAGGAAAAAGTGGATGTAATTGTGGATCCTAGATAACAAAAGTTTTCAACTTGCTTTATATGATTATTGTTTATGGTGATGTTTGTTTGTATTGTAGATACTTGACGCATTACCATTGTTTATGTGATACTTATTGTCATAGAGAACAGCTCGCAGGCCTTTGCCATGTTGTCAATTTGTGACTGCAAGGTGGACTCACTGTGTGCCACTTGTGCAGCATCATCAGTGAAGAGATGTTCAATGATAAGTATATCTGATGTTTTCATCTTTGCTCTGAGACAAGCTAAGTTGAATGATCCTTTGTGATGGGTGCGGATGAAAACATCATCTACTGCATCTGCAAGAGCGTGTTTCAGAAGCGCTGCAAGGAAGATTCTGAAAAGGATTGGGGCCAGAATGCACTGCAGCTTTACTCCAATCTTTACTGCACAGCTGTCAGATGGTTTGCCCACCTCTTTTTCTGACTTTTACTTCATGAAAGGATGTAATCAAGTCTAGTAGTTTTGGTAGACAACCAGTAAATTTTGGAATTTTATATAGAACTGGTCTGCTAATAGTGTTAAAAGCAATAGCTAGATCCACAAAAGCCATCACAGTGATACTGGAAAGGGAGATACCTCTGTAGTTGTTGAAGTCACCCTTGTTCTTGTACCTATATTACCCTTGTTTTTGTAGAGAGTTACTATCTTTGCATCCCGAATATCGTGAGGGATTTTTTATCCCTCCAGTACATTATAAGGAGTTGATACAAGTTAGGTAGGAGGACATATCCTTTAGAATGTCAGTGGGAATGTTCTAATCCTGTTTTCTTGCCACTTTTAGTAGTTTATTTATCTCCTAAAGGAGGTCATCTTTTGTGGTTTCATTGTCAAAATCTGTCATTACAGGTTGATTCTCAAGTATTTGATCTAGTATTGGGTCTACAAGCCTGTCTTCAGAATACAGATTTGATTAGTGTTTGATTCATCTTTTAAGTTGTTTGGTTTTGTCTATTATAGGATCATCTACTTTCAACTTTAGTGAGACTATTTTTGAGATCTTTGTAGGAGTCAGTTGAAACTTCAAAACTCTCACAAGTATTTCAGTTCAACTACTCTGCCATTATTCAACTAGTTAAATGTTACTTAAAGTAATGAGGGCATGCTTTTAGTATGGAGATACATTTTTATTCAGTTTTTAATATTTTCTCTGCTCAATGATGACTCTCCATTGTATTTTTGATGTCATTTTTTTTTTAATAAGTGGGATATTATATTTTATTATTATTTGAATCTGACATAACTATTTTTTTAATTTTTTTATATCTATATTTCACTGTTTTTGATGTTTACATTTCTTAAATGCTAGGTGACTATAGGAGGCAATATAGGAGGCAAGTGAAACATGCAGAAATCAGCTTTAACTGAGGACAGTTTTGTCAGAGAATTAACATACAATGCTCTGGAAAAACTTGCGGGTCAACTAGACCCCTATAATTTATGGGAACGACTAGCAAGTGTTATTCCAACAAAACCTGAAAATATTTTTAATGCATCTATTAGGTTTGAACCCAAGTAGGTTACTATGATCATACCATTTTTTTTTCTATAATAGTATCTATTAATATAGTGCATGTTATTTAGCTGTGTTGTTTAAGATCATAAGGGACACATCTTTGCTGAGATTGACATTGAACAAGTACAAATGTCCAGTAGAATCACTACCAATAACAAATATCAATATTTCCTCATCCATGTATGCTAGAACATTTCTTTTTATTGTTACCTCCTATATATCTATCTATGTAACGTGTCTTTTGCAGAACTTTGTCCTCACTGCCACTTTGTAAGCCTCTCTGTTCTATGCAAGCTGCCCAGCTTGCAGAGTTACCTCCTATAGAATCCATTAAATTAAAGATCATTGAAGAAAATTAAACAATTTCAGATAATGTGATGAAAGTGCAGTTGTGATGCAAAGCCATGGAATGTGATGACGAGTATAGTAAAAAAAACAAGGATGCAACAATTATACACCTGTATAAACGTAAAGGAAACTGCCAGTCCTGTAACAACCTTCGTGGTATATCTCTACTATCCATCACTGGAAAGATATTTGCTAGAATCCTTTTGAGCCGTCTTACATCTCACCTTAATGAGGGATTATTATTAGCCAATGTGGTTTCAGAAAAGAACGTGGAACAACTGATATGGTCTTTGCTGAAAGACAACTTCAAGAAAAATGTCAACAACAACAGTGACCTGTACACAGCATTCATAGACTTGACAAAAGCATTTGACACAGTAAGTAGAGAGGGGCTGTGGAAGATTCTGGCAAAATACCGAGTATGGATGCCCACAGGCATTTATCTCAATGGTGCAGCAATTGCATGATGGAATGCAAGCTAGAGTTCAGGATGATGGAGAGATATCTGAAACATTTCCTGTCTCAAATGGAGTAAAACAAGGATGTATATTAGCACCTACCCTATTTAGCATCATGTTCTCTGCTATGTTGGATGATGCTTTCAGAGATCTAGACCTGGGAGTAAAGATCACTTATTGCATAGATGGAAAATTGTTCAACCTTTGGCGGCTCCAAGCAAAAACCAAAGTTACATCACATACAATCAAGGATCTCCTATTTGCTGATGACTGTGCCCTAAATGCCAACACTGATATGCTGATCTACAATGTATTATAGACATATTCTTCAAATCCTGTACCAACTTTGGGCTTACTATTAACACATTAAAAAAAAGAAGTCATGTTACAACCAGCACCTGGCAAAAGCTATCTCGAGCCCTGCATAAAGGTAAATGATATAGCACTGAAAGTTGTGAATAGATTCACATATCTAGCTAGTACGTTATCACAAAATGCCAACACTGATGATGAAGTGTACACAAGGACCACCAAGGCAAGCAGTACTTTCGGCAGATTGTACGCAAATGTTTGGCATAGAAATGGCATTAACCTACAGACTACCGGTAAGCTGAAAGTTTACAGAGCAGTGGTACTTCCAGTGCTATTATACGCTAGTGAAACATGGACTGTGTATAGATGGCATGTGACGAAACTCAATCACTGTTACACAACTTGTCTAAGACAAGTTATGAACGTCAGATGGCAAGATAAGATTCCAGATACCACTGTCATTGATAGAGCAGCATTGACACGATCCTGATGGAGACACAGATTCGTTGGGCAGGTCATTTGGTGCGTATGCCAGACCATCGTCTGCCAAAGATACTTCTCTATGGTGAGCTGGAGAAGGGTACATGATCACATGGTGGCCAAAAGAAGCGCTACAAGGACTCGTTAAAGAACTCACTTAAAGCCTTTGAAATAGACCACGATACATGGGAAAAACTTGCACAAAATAGATCTACATGGCGTTCTACAATCAAAAAAGTGCGCATTATCTTGTGAAAAGAGGAGAAATACAGCAGAGAGCAGCTAGAAAGTCATGGATAGACCAAGATCCATCTACAGTGGTCATTCCATATCCGAACTGTCCAAGGACATTTACAGCTCAAATAGGGCTATAGAATATCATCATGACATTCAAAACCAGAGATAGAATATCATCATGACATTCAAAACAAGAGATAGAATATCATCATGACATTCAAAACAAGAGATAGAATATCATCATGACATTCAAAACAAGAGATAGAATATCATCATGACATTCAAAACAAGAGATAGAATATCATCATGACATTCACTAAAGCTGCCCATACTGAAACATGATGAGTTGCTGAACAGAACATACAAAATCCATGCAGAAATATTGACATTTGTGATTCTGCTGGACTGTATATCTTGATATTTGAGGGTTAGATTAAATGTGCTTGTCATCATCATCAGGTGCCATGCCGGCTGGCGTAGGCGATCATGGCTCTCCACAGCTCTCTATCTCCAGCATTATGTATCAAGATCATTGTTGTTTCCCTGCCGTGTCAGGTTGTCAAACTGTCTAATATTTTCTCACATTGTCGCCATCTGTCTCTGTTGCCTTCAATCTTGCCCGTTGTGACTATGTTGTCCCTGTCTCATGAAGTGGCCAAAAAATGAAGATGGTCTTTTTCTTATATTATTGATTAAGGTCTGTTTTACATTTGACTTTTTCAACAACTCCACGCTAGTTTTTCTGGCAGTCCATGGTATTCTCAGCATTCTTCTGTAGAACTACATCTCTATTGCCTCTAATGTTCCACTTTCCTGTGTTTATTGTCCAAGACTTACTCCCATATGTTAGTATATGAGTTATATAGCATTGAAGAACTCTCTTTCGACGAGTTGTGTCTCTAATGACGAGGTCATATTACACAATATATTTTTCATTTTTCTGAATGTTTTATTTTGACTGCCATATTCTGCTTCTTATTTCTGTTGAACTTCTTCCATCTTCTGTAATCGTTTTACATAATTATTTGAATTGGTGGACCTGTTGTAATACTATATCTTTCACTTTGATCTTGCAAGGTTATTTTCTTTCTTTGAAATAACCATCACTTCTATTTTCTTTATATTTAGGAAGAGGCCTTTCTCTTTACTTTCTGTGACTACTACATTAATTAAATCTTGAAGGTCTTCCTCACTTTTAGCAGAACAGTGTCATCCGCATATCTCAAATTATTTATGTTATGTTCTCCCACTGATATTCCTGGGATATCAACTATTGCACACATTATGTTTTTACTGTAAAAAGAGAACAGGTCTGGTGAAAGTACACATCCCTGTCTAACTCATTGTTTTATTTGTTGAAAAGGGCCAATTAATTTCCTACTCTTATTGCTGCTGTTTGTTGCCAGTACATGTTCTTGATGATTCTTAAATTAAGTCGATGTTCAAATTCTCTAGCATGTGTATAACTACACTATGTTTAACTTTGTCAAATGCTTTTGTGTAGTCTATAAAACAGAGGTACAGATCTGTTTTTACCTCTATAGACCTCTCTATTAATGTTCTCAATATATATATAGCATTGTTGGTACCTGTGCCTTCTACGAAGTCACATTATTCTGGACTTATCTTTGTTTTTATTTTGTTTCTCACTCTCTTTCATGATGATTCTGAAAATATTTTTATTATTTGTACGGTGTTATTTACTTTCTGTGGTGCCTGGTTTCTTAGGTAAGGCTATAAATATGGATCTCATTAAGACATCGTACACTATTATATACATCAGGGGTGGGCAAACTACGGCCCGCGGACCGCATGCGGCCATTGGATATCCAAATACCCCATTGGATAATTTGCGGCCCTCAAACACATTTTTAAATAAACGGACGATCGTCAAAAATGATTTTTTTCCCCATTAATATTACACAGAAATCCATTGGAACTTTAATTCGACTTTCTTATATATTATATATATACAATGTTTTTTTCCCAATTTGACATCATTTAAATATTTATATATATATATATAATATTATATGCGGCCCTCCAATAGCTTTACAATTTTCAATGCGGCCCTCTGCACAAAAAGTTTGCCCACCCCTGATATACATCATTCAGCAATTTTGTGATTATTTCAACTCCAAAACCATCTAAAGCTACTAATTCCTCTAATGTGATATTGTCTGGTCCTGGGACTTTGCCATATTTCATGTGTGTTATGGCCTCCCTTACTTCTGCTGTGAGTATTGATGAACCCTTGCCATTCTCTTTTATGTTTATCTCAGGTCTATTGTAATAAAACATAATGCGTGCAAAAGTTGATATCCCAGGTATATAAGTGTATAGACAGTCATATATCAGGTGTACCAGGTATATGAGCTTTGACATAGACTATCCAAAAATCATCAGTTATTGCCCTTCAGTGGATACCACACTGCGAAATCATGGGAAATGAGAAAGCAAATGCTCTGTCAAGAAGAGGAAGTGAAATGGAACAACACAGACACCCACTGTCCAACAGAGAAGCAAAAACAATAATCCAGAACACATACACATTAAAATGGAAGTGAAAGACAAACATGATGCAATACACCACCTCGAAAGATATCAACAGACCACACTATTTTGCCTTAGAACAGGCCATTGCAAACTGTTGGGTCACTTTTACAGATTGTGGATCTCATACAAAGATGAATGTCCATGTAGATCCGGAACCCAGACTCCTGAACATACTTCAGGATTGCCCAACATACAAAGAGCAGAGACAGCAGACCTGGCCAGAGAATACAGATTTGAGGAAAAAGCTATGGGGCAGCTGCTCTGACCTGGAAAAGATAGTGGGCTTCACCCTGTTGACAGGCCTGACAATATAACATGATTGCAAATGCTGAATGCAGAAGAAGAAGATAGTGGACTTCACCCTGACGACAGGCCTGACAATATAACATGACCGCAGATGCTGAGTGAAGAAGAAGAAGATAGCATAACCATCATTTATTTGCTTGGTTAGTTTTCACAAGGTTTCTTCCTTCCTTTTCAAATTTTAATTACTGTTTTTTCCCCTTCAGTTTCTTCTTTGTGTTTCTATCTTTTCTTTAGTGAACTTTTCTTTGGTCTTTTTTAGTGTGATGTAATTATGTTTGGATGTATCTGCCAATATTAAGTGTTGCAGTCAGTTTTTCCTGTAGTATTTGGAATGCGTTTGTCCAATATGGTACATAAATAGATCCTCAGACATCATGCTGATCAACAAATACAGGCTAGAAGAATGGTGAGAGATGCTGAATGGCCCACAGACTCATCCCGCACAAGCCCATAATGTGGTAGACAATTCCAAGCATGCATAGGACTCATTAGTTACAGTCGAGCATAGTACAGACATCATCATCTTCATTGTCATCCAAGGTCATTGTTGACTTTGACAGACAAACAACAATTCTGGTCATCTTTAATAGGATGTCATTTGGGCAATAGAAGTTTAGGATTTGGAGTCAAGAACATTGTTCTTTATGTGAAATATCTGGTATTTAGCACCTTCCTTGTGTGTTTTGGTTTCTATGGCAGTGATGTTATTCTTGCCCTGTGTTAGCATTTCACTATTTCTCTGATCTTTCCCTCCAACTCTAAAACAGTGATACTTTTGTATTTTCAATATTATTTTTTTAAGGAGGTGGGTTTCCTGTATGCATCAAATACTAATTGCTTTCTGTGCAAGGTGTTTTCTAGTTCTGTTTTAAAAAGAAATTTTAGTAACTTCATTTCAGTGTATGATGTTTAGAGGGGTTGTCGTCTTGTCTGGTTTGCCAGTCGCTTTCCTCCTCTGCCTCCTGACTCCACAAGGTAGACTAGAGGGACCTCCAGTAGCAGGGAGTGGATTCTGTCAAGGTTCAGAAACCGGCACTGCTCCTGTCTTCATAGAGCAAGCACCATGACGATTGTTTAAATCGTATTGTGAAAATATGTTAACTAACCAGGTCGCATACCATGGTTGCTGATGCACCTCTATTCCTGGTATCTCCAACTTCATCATCTGTGCTTGCTTAGACAAAACTGTGGTTCTGCTCGATGTAAGGGATATCTTGACCAATCTTAGTTTCCAGTCTCTGTTGGCTGGACTGAACTCTATCTCCACTTTGTGGTGTTGACCATGATAGGGCAAACCACAAGTGATAAGTAAGCTCAAAACCTGTTCGATTGGCAAGTGACATGAAGCTACACTTATATTTTCTATGTATATAATAATGTGAATGTTTAGCATGTCAACTCACATTCACTGATTTTATTTTTGCATACTAGGTATACTATGACAGATATTTTGAAGCTCAACAAAAGTAGAAGTGGCACCAAAGCTCTGTTAAAAAATTGGGGTATCCACAACTGCAAAATCAAGCACTTAGTGAAAGTAAGTTTATCAAATCATGGCAGTAGTTGGAGCGCTATAATTAAACATTTCTAGATCAGAGATGTCAGATTTTCTTTTTCCACCTCATTGAGGCATGTTGGGGAATATGGTGTCTGGGCCATATTTTCTATTGACCACCAGCACACATAGGGATGATGTGATCAATATAATGAACACCATGTTTACTTTCTCAGAAAGTAGTTAGAGCACTATCAGTAAAACAATTTCTAGATCAAAGATATGCAAGTAAGGTTTTATTTTTCCATGCCACTGAGACACATTGGGGAATATGGTGTCATGTTATACCCGTATTTTCCATTAAATAGCACCACACATAGTGATAATTTGATCAATATAATGTCCATTGCATTTACTTTCGCTGAAGATCTGGTGCCCATTCCTTAGGCTGGGTCAACCTAGAGCCAATGTAAATTTTAAAATATTCCAGGTTGAACTGAAAATTGAACAACTGATCTACAGACAACTGATCTACCGTGACCTAGATCAGAGGTGCGTAACAGTATTTATGTAGGCAGGAAAAGTTGAGTAATTTTTGTGTAGGAAGGAGCCAGCATGCATTCTTTAGTCCCTTGACATGCCAGTGTGTTGCCTGGGTCCAATAGGGTATCAAAGAATCGCAACAGTTTTTTCTAACCTACCATGTATGTCGTATGAGGTAACTAAGGAGGTTTTTCTGTTGAGGTTGACTGTTTCATCCCACAGAGGCTCAAAGTGACCAAGAAATCAAGAAGACCAAAATGTGCAGATATTAGCTAAGCTGCACAGATTGGCATGATGCATTCTGTTTTTCAGACTACTTCCTGCTAACTTGTAGGAGTTTGAGAACAAATGCTTTTGATATAACAAGTGGTATTTTTTAAACTCTTGAGTTGGTGCATATAGTAGTTTTAAATCTGCCTAATGAACCAGCAAAAATGGTTTGAGGGGCCAGATTTTGCCCACATCTGGTTCAAATGAATCATAAAAATATTAAAACAAGTTGAAGAATTGTAATACCTCAGCAGTTTGTTCTTATTCAGTGGAATATGTGGCAGGATATTTAAATATTTGTCAATGAAACCAACACAGATATTTATGATATCAATTATGTGCTTCAATTATTTTACAGGCCCTGTATAAAGCTAATTTAAATGCAGCCGCAGAATACATAGAACAGAAGATTTTGTACATAGAGCCCAGGCAGCACCAAGATGCACCTGCAACCAACATACCACATGAGATTTTACAAACTTGTCACAACGATACTGAACAGAGTCCCAGCTCTAGTAATACCAGGTTAGATGTTCAAACACATTTGGAGAATGGCAACACTGATGCTATTGATCATTGCACTCATCTTTTAAACACAGAAAGTACAGTCACAGAAGTGATCTCATTACAGTCTCTCGCACCAAATTTTGAAAGTCAACTCTTCATTAGCGGTAAAGATGATCATGTAACAGTTGTGTCTCGGATTGATAATACTAAACACAGGTATGATTTATTCAAATATATATCTATTTATAAAGATATCCTATTCTGCTGGCATATGTAATATTGATCTTTGAGTGCAAATTGGATGCATACAGCAATGAAACATTGTGAATCGCTGGAAGCACATAGAAAAACAAGTTCACATCTTCATTATTCCATGTTTTAAATTTTTGCCTGTTGAATCATAGTTTTGGTGCATTTCTATCTATTATTGAAATCCACATCATTCTATTCACAGTTTATCATCTACACTGCTAACTCTCAACAATAGGTACTAAGGTAAAATACAATGCCAATCAGTTTTATATACTTTATATACTCCCATGCCTCATTCTGATGATCATAGGGCATTGCAGTACTTTCCTGATAAGAGTAATCATACCTCTGAATCCATGCTCACTATTATTTTCTTCGTGTCTGTAAATTCTCTCGCCAAGACATTTTGACTAATACTCATGGTATTTCTATTTCCTCTTCTGAGAAAAAAGAGTTAAACTTTTTAAAGGTTTAGTTAAACTTGTCCTCACGTTCATCCCCATAATTTTACTATCCATAGAAATTGTTCAAACATTATTCCTTTCTCCAGTCTGATCCTCAAACTCTTGCTGTTTTCCAAGACTTTCCTCTGGTTGCCTATAGATGGGACAAAATTCTTAACAACATCTTGGTGCATAGTCACATCATGGTTAATGTCTCAGACTATTTTGGCACTGTTCATTGTGGCTGCCAATTGTGCTACACATGTGCCTGTGGAGAGCAGATCTGCTTTATTTTCAAAGGCCACTTTCACTATTGACAGTCTTTACATGTAAAACTCATAGCGTCAATTACAATATCATTTGTAAGCTCCGTGACATAGAATATATAGGTGAAACTTGCAAAAGACTAGGTGATTGTTTCTGCCAACATCTTCATGTCATTAACCACAGATTGCCTACTTCTGTTTGATGTATATTTTGGAGGTGCTGAACATCCTGGTGCACATTAAATTCAGTTCATTGAAATAAGATCTTCATCACAGACTCTACAGCTAGGTACACCCTTGAAAATTGCGATATATTGCAGTTTGGTACCCTTAAGCCATTTGATCTTAATACAGATCACTCATTTATTTAGTTTTTGAAAGTGGGGTCTCTGTTGTGTTGTCATTCATGTTATTTTCAGGTATAGGTGTTTTATTTAATTCTCATTACTCATTGTTTTTGAATGCTTGTCTCCATGATAATTGTACCTATGTATGTTATTGTTACCTCTGCTGTTAAATGTCTGCCATCGAATGCTTTTGTGATGGTTTCTTTATGTTTACTGTTTTTACTGTTTGTTCACTGTTTTTTTCTTGAAAGAGACATTAATGTTGAAACTCTTGTGTACTGGTATCAATTTTTTTCATGCCCATACACTATAGTCTGATAGTTTTTTGATATACCAGGTTCATTGTGAAGGCCTTGTATTTTACATAAGTGCTATTTTTATACAGTTTTACATCAATCTCACTTAACTAACTCTCCACAGCATTCTATCCACATTTATGTGTGCCAGCTACACTATTAATTCTCCACAGCATGAAACCCACATTTCTGTGTACCAGCTACACTGCTAGCTCTCCACAGCATGAAACCCACATACCTGTCCCAGTGTGCAAACCAGGGCCTGGACTTCTGGTTCAGGGAAAAAAAAGAATAGGGCCACTATCTTCTTTCTAGGCATGTCCAGGGAGTGATTAAGGAAAGTTGGAGGGACAGGCTGACCAGTCACCAGTGACAAAAATGCATAATTGTCACATCTTGTCTCAATTACTTTTATCCTGTCATGGATGATGAAGTGATGCAGGCCAGGGAACATTGCCACTTGTGTTACAGACTCCTAGATGACAGGGAATGCTAGGTGTGCTATTGCCGAGGATGGGTCAACAAATCTGACAGAAGAATGATGAAATAGTTGGCTCAGTTGTGTGTGTTGGGCCTTGGGCAGGACTTGGTAATTCTGTGATACTGGTGCACTGGAATGCCTCCCTTTGGGAACTAAACATGCTTTCATACCCCTCTCTCTACACATCCATGCCCTTCAAACCTTCTATGAGTCTGGGTGTTGCCTCACAGCTAAACAGATTATTTCATCATCATCATCCATATTTCTGTGTACCTGCTACATTGCTGATACTCCACAACATTCTGTCCACATTTCTGTACTAGCTCCACTGCTAACTCTTCATTTATTTCAGATTGTGTAATATCTCCTTTTTTTCTGCTGCCTTCTGCCTTATTCTCTCAGTTGTGTATATCATACATATTTCAGCTTAACTGAGATCATTGTGATCCACACTGTACAAAGTGCTGACTTCCCAGAGCTATAGTTCAGTCATGTTTGTGTCTAGTGATAACATGCTGGTCTGCATAGTAGGAGGGGCTAGTGAGACAATCAATTGGACAATCACTTACACAAACTTAGTGTGACTTTTGATGCCAGGGCTCTTTTTTCCGATGTGTTTTATAATGTGCGGATGTATTCCAAACTGAGCTTCATACAAACATAATTGTAGCAGTCGCACACATGGAGTGATGTCATATTCAAATTTCAGAATTTGTATACAATTAGTGCCTACCAGTGTTTACAATAATCATAACTTTTAAATAATAATTGTCCAATTGTAATTTTAAATATTTTTATATCATCATAGATGAATGCAATTGTTTGGTACTTTTTTTTATTTCACATCGCTTTCTCTTGTACATATTCCATAAAAATGGTTGTCGTTTCAATGTTAGACTTGCCTACAACTGAAAAAAGATGCAATACATTTACTGCAGTTTCAAGGAGTTCTTCCTATAGAGAAGATGTGTGCACAAGGACACTCTATGACATTGATCTACTATGCTAACGGAAGGATTAGTGGCCCGCTATTTTGTGAACATAACCAGGGGAAATAATGAAAGAAAATATGAAGAACAGTTGTTTTTGTCTTGTCCTTAGTATTTAGGAAGGGTGGGGGGAAGGATTCTAGAATTAGAAGATTAGAATCAGTTCTAACTCAACCCCCTAATCCTGCCTACTCAGGTGCAACATACATCATTGCACAATTGAACCTCCTCTAACGCTATCCTCCTCTAACAAGACCTGCAAATGTTATGTTATTACATAACATACCTGCAAGACGTAATGTTATTGACTGCACGAAAACTATGCGCACCGTAATCCACTTGCAATGAACTTGTGCTTGATATCTAAGTTCTTACACATTCAGCTTCTAAACGAAATATCAGGTAGACACTAATTGGAACAAGAATCCAAATTTATTTCAACATAAATTGATCTACATACTAACAATGTGAAAAATCACACATGTGGAATGATAAAATTTTAAATTTATTTCAACAAAAACACTATTATTATATTGTATTATTATGTAAAAGAATATTATTTATGATGGGACCCAACATGGTGGTTAGTGTATTAGATTCAATTATCAAACATGACAAGCTGGTTAGTGTGCTAGATTCAATTATCAAACATGACAAGGTGGTTAGTGTGGTGGATTCAATTATAAGGTATGACAGTGCATCTCATATCTGCATTCTCAGTATCTGCTTGAACATAATTAGAAAATTACATGCAGCTTGTATCCGTGAACAGTGGCTTTTTTCCTATGGGGGAGTCGAAGTAAGATTGATTTATAAGATTGATAAAGTCTGATTTATTTTTGTGTCTGATCATTCGGGTGTTCAAGGCAATTAGAGAGCAGATAGACTGGCAATCTCTGCCACTGTATCGTGACATGGCAATGGATCATGCCAAAATATTGAATATTTTGTGAGAAACTGCACAATCAAACGAAATTGATGAAAGTGATAATTCCTTTTTCCATACCCAGAATAAAAGAGCTGGATTTAAATTGCAGTGTTGCCATAGATGAGTGTCATTATGGACTAAAAAGAATGTCAACCAATAATGAACTGGAACTGTTAGTCATTGTGTAATTGCAGCGAACATCAAACATAACAGAGTGGTTAGTGTGGTAGATTCAATTATCAAATGTGGCAGAGTGGTTGTCTTCTAGGCTCAATCACTAAAACACAGGGTTCAATTCCTGATGTTGTTGATTGCCTAGTTGACACATTTGAAAGTATGTTTCTAAGTTTCAGAAGTACCATGACACTTCTGTCAGAAAGTCAGGTGATGCTTGAGTGCAATGATGTTTGGTTTGAATTAGTTATCCATCTTGTGTGTTTGGTAAAACATTGGAATATAATTTGCATATGATCTCATTTTATGTTTGCTTAATTTATATTTATCTAGAAATTGATATCTTTGTCCTCATTTTCAGTGATGAAAAGTCACCTCATGAACCACAACCTGAAGCTAATAGCACCAACTCTGAAGAAAATAATCAACTGAGGGATATCCCATTCAACATTCTGCAAGCAATAACCAGTATGTTTATTTGGATAATGTAGTGAACTTCATACACACAGAAATGTAAACATGAAAATATAGTGAACTACATACACAGTGAATTGTAGACTGATTGATTGATTGAGAACACCAGGAATTGTGACCGATTAGCTCTTACTTCGTATGTGCAGTTGGGTGGTTTTTCTGAGCTTTCTTTCATACCCAAGAGACTTTGGCTTAGTGCAATGCCTATTGAAGGAGCCTTCTACTTAGAGGTGGTATATAATTATATAGATGACATACTACAAAGCTTCCATAAGAGAGCCTCAATATAACGCCATATTATATTGCATACTAAGTATACTAAGGTTGCCTGTTGTATGGGTGGTTTGTCTAGTGGGCCATTGGTGAGACTGCATGAATTGTAGACATGAATATGTTTTATGCTAGTACGAGTGGTGAAAAGTGATGATAATTTTTGGTTAAGTTGAGTTGTTTGAACGCTTGTTCGTTTCCCTAAATGGCACACTACATCAAAGAGATGCATACAGTACTTTTTTTTTTACATACAACACATCGATGAGATGCCCTACAATGCTTCCATTACACACATCATTAAAAAAATTAAGGAAAGCAGACACCCAGATATGTCTTATGTCCAACTCTGACAATATATGTCCCAACTGTGGCTGTGGATTCTATGCCATAATTTGGCTTTTCAGTCATTTCTGCACACATCTGAGAGATGCAATGGCATAAGTTTGTGATATTTGTCATTGCCTATGATTGATGGCTGTTACATTCATTGTACTCCATAAAATGTTGTTTGTATAGTAAAATGAAACAGCTGTTGTGTTATTCAACATCCTATGGCAGATAACAATAAATAACTTCTATATATTTATTTAATTTATTTAAAAAAAACAACAGATCAGAGAAAATGATTATACAAATTGTATCCCCAGATAATTTTGATGAGAGGCATTATAGAGATGGAGGAAATCTTATTGGAGAAGGTGGTTTTGGTAAAGTTTTCATAGGAACCTTCAGTACAGGACTCAAAGTGGCTGTGAAATGTTTGAATGATAACACCCTTGATAGCTTCAACCAGTTTAAGACAGAAGTGGAGGTATTTTCAGTAAATAAGAGAAAATATTTATAAAGGTTTTTTCTGGTTATCCTTTCCTCACATGATGACATGTTAGCAATTGACATGTTTTCTTAATCATACTCAGCATGTTATTTCTGTTAATTGAAATGTTGACATGTGCTAGTTGCTTTAGTCATATAATGTTTTTTTGTGTGCAGTTGCCACATGAGAAGTTTGTAGCATGTCCTATTCTGGATGTAGTGATCACCTCAGAGTTTTTTTAACTGTAGTTATTTTCTAGGCAATATTTATGTCAGTAGCTTGCCATTGCTTTCTTAACTGTTTGAATACATAATTGCTTATGACTGGAATTTAATCTGGTACCTTGGCCATCTGAGATGTGATCTGTAACTCAGCTTCATTCCTCATGGTCATCATAAGGATACCACTTTAGAAACATCACAGCACAATTTCTGCCATTTCTTGATTAGGAACAAGCGTCACAGCACTGGGGGCATTCCCATATATGCTCTGCTTGCCGTTACATCAGCCATCTAAAAGTGTATAAACTCAGTGTCCCAGTCAGATGTTGATTACACGTTTTTCTGATCTTTCCAGAGAGGGAGCACTTTCTCTCATTCCCTCTAATCACTCCCATTTCAACCATTCTCTGAATATGTACATTGTCTTGTTGGACCTCCTCCTCATCTTCTTTTAGGGTATCCATGACTGCTCTAATCAATTCAACCCTATCTCTTCTTATCTCAGTGCCGTTCATTAAAGCGTTACCAGTCAACACATCAGCTTTTTTGTTTCCCCTGACCCCAGCATGACCTGGACAGTAGATCAATATTATGGTCTGCATATTGTTGAGCAGAGTGACCCATTCAGTTCTGATAATACAATTTTCTATCTTGTGCAGCATACTTTGAGAGTCCAATAGAATCAATGAGTCTGTTGGTGGTTGCGTCACCAGCCAAGTGAGAACTGCTGTTACCGCTTCTATTTCCATTCTCATACTCGATGTTGTAGTGAAGTACGCAGCTGACTTCGCAGCTAATTTCTTGCCATTGTGGTAGACCATGAAACGCCAACCACACCTGTTTGTTTCTTGCGTTACTGAGCCGTCTGTGTAGTCCAGGATCCCAATCTCAGAGCAACATGTCTGGACATTAACACCATTGCTATCTATCGAATTATCCACCTGTCGATGCTGAGTTCGCTTAGCAGATGTATTAGCTGATCAAAGCTGATTCTGTTGTAAGCATCTTCTAGGTTGATCATGGCTACCATTATGTCCTCCTTTGCCTGGAAACCCTCGTAGATATAATAGATGAGGATTGCAGCATTTGTGGTCATGTCTCTCCCCGGTCTGTATGCACCTAGAGTGTCAGGAAGTAGGCGTCTATTTTCCAAATCAAAGGCCAGTCTTCCAGCGATTATCCTCTCCAGCACTTTGCCATAGACATTTTGTAAGGTGATGATACGATAACTCATGATGTCGGAGGTGTCTTTGCCTGGGGGAGAAGGTAGCTGTGTAGCCGCTCTTCTGGTATGCGTTCTGTTTTCAGACTTGTGTTGAAATAATCAACAATTGTTTTAAGCCAGTTGTCTGCAGTATCTTTCAGGAGGCTGTAGCGTATTCCGTCGGGTCCTGGTGCACCATCTGATATTTTCTTTATGGTCTCTTTTACATCATCCAATGAGACCAGTTTCTCATCAGCGATATCGTTTGTTACTAGCGATGCTGTTAAAGTGGCCATTATAGTCTTACGTTCATTGGTATTGTTCTGATCTGATTGTTGGAGATATCTGCTTAAGAAAGCGCTGCCCTTCTGCTCATCTGTGGTTAATATAAGCCCCGATTCATCCTTCAACCACAAGTTTAATTTTGGGTCCGTTTTTTGATTCATTGCCTTGTGTAATTTCCAAATTTTATGTAGGGCATTGTCAGCTGCAACATCTTGTGCGAAATTATGTTCTTTCATGGCTTCCTTTACGATTTTTTAAAGGCTTAAGGCTTCAGTGGTCTTCTTCATAGTAATCTCAGACTCTTCATTGCGTCTATATTTAAAGGCTTGTTGTCTCTTGTTATTTCTACAGTTCTGCCGTTTGTGATTGTTACCATGCATGCTAGCTGGTCACTATCATGGTGAGCCAGTGCTGCCCACGTCGTTTCCATTTCCACCATGACATGTCACCAGTGCAAGGTCAATGTTTGTGAATCTGAGTCTATCTCTTTGGTAGCTAACCTGGTCATTCTGGCACAATTAAAACTAGTGATATCAGTCTCTAACAGGGCTCTGCATAGTTTCATTCCCTGTGTGGTGCTGTTTGGATTTCCCCAGGCAATATTTTTAGCATTGAAGTCTCTGCACACTAATAGAAAATCTCCCTGGAGGTCTTCCAACTCATTGAGAAAATTCTGGTCTTCAGGTGGGAACAGTTTCGAACATAGATATTAATAATGTTCCATCTTAGTCCATGAATTATGATCTGTACTCCCTGCAACTCCCTATCTCCATTATCTCAAGATGTCAGGTCGAGCAGACAGTGTGGCATGCCACATTGTACTAGGATCACCTCATCGTGATATGTCGGACTTGTCAGGTTAATATTGCGCACTAAGCTTTGAAATGATAATTGTTTGGCTTGTGTCAAGTGCAGAAGCACTACATCAAAATCGTAAGCTAACCGTTCCAGTTCTGACCACGCTGAAAAGTGCAAGAACAATTCCAATATCTAATGTTGACATTATTCACTCTGATTCTGTCTACTTTTCTTCTTACTCCTCTCTTTCCTGCCCTTCCCTTAGAAGATCCTCATCAGCATTTTCTAATTCGACGCGATACTGAGCTTATATCTGACGGACCAGATGTCGACTGCAGAGCACATACTCCGTCGCGCGGTGACTTCTCCTTTTTTCTCGAGTGCTGTCAATGATGCTGTCAGCAAAATGTGGATTTAAACTACACACTTGCTAAATGTGGTCTAACGACGATTTAATATAATTTATAATGTGCTGTCATTCTGTTAACTGGTCATTGCTGTTGAAAGTAGATCTTGCATGTTTGGTTGACGACAGTAACTTTTTTACTACTCTTCTGATGAATTTTTCATTACAGTTCTCCTATAAGTGCTTAGCTGTCCAGTCAGTGATTGACCTGACTAGCATTGCATACCGCACTTTCTCAGTAGCGATACACCATTCCTTGATTTTCCAAGGTTACGCCATTGACTGTGTGCTCAAGAGGTCACATGCTTCAATACAGCTCGCTTCATCTTGTTTATAAAGTGGATTTCCCTGGGAAAAAGTGAGATCCCTGGGATAACATATGGAGTAACCTGAGTACAATGAAGTCAATGCTCTACACATTTTCTATCTTTCAACTCAGAGAATTAGCTCTGGTACCATATGTCCTTGTGACTTGGGTACCATGTGAGTAATTTGTATTTCAAACACCAAATAACAACTGAACTAAAAACCCAGGTCTATTGGTTGGTGTGTGAGTGAATTAATACTACTAACGGCTGGTAGTGGTGGAGCTAAATAATTCAACGCTGCTAAAGAAAAATCATGCAACAAATGAGATTTGAACCAGATAGGCTCAGATGGCACCCAATCATGTATGAAGATGAAAGACATGTTGATTCTAGTTGTGAGGTGATTGGGTGCCATCTGAATGGACCTGGTTCAGATCCTGTTTGTTAATTGCATCATTTTTCTTTTTTAATAAATCCTCGAAATATATTATATTATTCATTTACTCTTTTGGATAAGGACATTGAGGTGTACTAGACTATTATAAATAGGTTGAAGAAATTTGAAATGACTAAGGCAGATAGTATCGGGGGATGATTAAAGAATAGGTTGAGGTAGATGTATAATCAATGGATTACGGGAACTATCAGCATACACACCCTTCGCCATCTGCTGAAAGAGATGGAACTTCTATGTGGATGACCAGATCATACTAATCTAGCTCATACTACTTCAGATAATCACTAATCATCACTTGCACCTCAACCAATAGCTAAAGTGTGTTCAAATCTACATGGTTAACCTTGCATGGGAAAGTTTACAAACACTTTGGCAACACTGGAGTGTCTTGTCCAAAATGTAATGTCATTTCTTCATCCCATCAACTGATTTGTCTAAATACTTATAATAAATTTTTATTATATATTTTGTCTTATAATATTTCACAATGAATTTTGTGTAGGCACTTGCTGTTTTTAGACATGAAAATCTAGTACATTTGCTTGGATACAGTAAAGATGAAAATGGTCACTGCTGTCTGATCTATGAGTATATGTCTAATGGTTCTTTAGAGGAAAGATTAGCATGCTGCCATCGCACAGCACCATTATTCAATAGCATTCGGCTGGAGATCATCAGAGGTGAGTGATTGAGTAAACAAATTAATGAGAAGAATAACTCATTTTTATTTCAAGTATTTATGTTGAAATAACTACTTATACATCCTGTGTATTGCAAGGACCCAAAAAGGTGAGCAAAAATACTAAAACTGGAACCAACTATATATGTCGCAAGAGAAGATTAAAAAGATTCAGATATGGAGTCTTGACTCAGTGCAAGTATCCTAGTCTCTTTCAATGTCATGTTCAGATCTTCGATATTCTGTGTCCATCCTATTCGTGGTCTGCCTTTTGTTCTCTTTTTTTGTAACTTTTCCCTCTATGACGTGCACGGTTGATGTAGACTTGACACTCTTTGTCTCCGTAACCTGCCGTAAAGTTTTCCAGCTATGCCTGCGCACATTTTGGAACATTTTAGTCATTTATGGAAGTAATTGAATTTTTACGATTTCTCCTTTACTATTCTGTCCACATGAGCAATTCTGATATCAAAATATTCTGAAATGGATTTGCTTACATACAATATTGTGTTACTTATGACAGATTTAATTAAGAAAAAACAAGAAAATATGGGGAAAAATAGTAGAAATTCGCACATACCGAAGCTTGTATCCCAGAAAATTTAAGCATAATTCATTTATTTTGAAATAAAACACATCTGTATATATCCTAAACCATTTTGTAATACATACAAGTATTTATATATACATAATTACTTATAAACGTCATATTGTTTTGATATCAAATGCATACAAAATATGTATTTTCCATAAAGTTCTATTCTTCAGGCCTACATTCGAGTGCCCAGGACTTATTTACATAACCTTAGATATATATATAATACAAATTACTACGCCTTATATGAAGGTCTGAGTGTTCACATCTAAATGTAATACTCTAAAAAACATATTTTTCAATGTAGATAATGATAAGCCAAGTCATCTATATTGCATTGGAAATGCGATATACAATTCTTGGTTGTTTTCAGTTGTCTTTTTTCTGCCAGTTGTCTGAGAGTAAAAATGGCAAGTGTACAGCTTTTATTTATATGGAATCCCATTTAAAAGCTAAAATTTTTGCAGTATATCCCATTTAGAAAGCTCTGAAACACTATATATATATATATATATATATGAGGGTGGTTGAAATGTTTTGCACTTTAGTTTGAAGGAATCAAGAGAAAATTTGTGTGAATTTACTTAAAAATGTGTGTATACTTTAGTCCTTCTCTGTGTATTCATCCCTCATATGCACTTCTCCCATCTCGTCATTACCTTCCTAATGCCTTCATTGTAGAACATCTCATTATAGCAAACATCTTATCATGAATTCTTTTGCAGGTTTACCGTGCAGGAATATGATTACACAACCAAAATCCATTTTATCCATGACACTGCTTCATACACAACTCAATTAGTTTCCCACCAATTTCTTTTTTTCATGCCTCAATGCGCTAGAATTGTCAACCAATAGTGTGTCTTTAAAATGATACACAGCAAGATATATATATATATATATTTATATATATATATATGGAAACAATATAGTATAAAATGAACAAGTATGGAAAGAAACAAAAATGACTACTGGCACATCCTATATCAGTATCCACTTGATTAGGTGGTTCTGGGGTGCAAAGGGAACGCATTGCTCTAGGCGGACCCAGGGTTAGCAGATAACTAAGATCCCAAATGTACCTTCATGCGGTGCGCCCTGGAAACAGAAATACAGCAGCTCGAGCTGGTTCTGGCCAAATCATTTGGGGATCGTGTCCGAGAATGTGGAGGTAGCAGATGGAAAGAGATTTGACTGCATAAGAGACAGACAACATCTCCGACACCATTTGCATCACCACATACAGTGACACTCGACATACAGTGACGTTAAACATTGAGGGGCGGCCAATGTAAAAGGTACGTGGAGATTGATGTCATGTTGAGTGACTAATAGATGTCATACTGAGTACAATGAGACAATGTAAGGCAGAACAGCGCCAGAGGGCAGCGCGAACTGCAAATAGAAAGGAAAAAGTTCCTAGGAAAGGGTAACTACAAGCTCTGTTAGTCTCAAGACGAGCTTCTAGTTACCTGTGCTCCTTATAGGCAGAGACCCATACCCAATCATGGGCGTTTGGAAAAGCAAGAAGACCTAACCCAACTCTAACGTAGAGCCTTCCTAAACCGGAAATACACTTGCAGAGAGAAAGGGATCCGTACCCGATGGGCTCAGGCACAAAAGGGACAACGATATTAGCCCTGGCCCAACTCTACTGTCAAGCTTTCCTATACCGGAAACACACTTGCAGAGAGAAAGGGTTCAGTACCTGATGGGTTCAGGTGCTATTGGTACAAGGTTGCTCAGCTCTAGAACTCCTTGCTCTCAAACGCATGGTGTGAGACTCGAACTTGGACGAGGGTTCACGATGTCTGTGAATGATGCCTCGGGTAGGAGGGCGAACGAGCCAGGGTCCAACTCATCAGATGAGTTCTTCCTCATACGGAACCAGGCCCGCAAATGAGAAACGGTTCAGTACCCGATGGACACAGGCAGAGTACGTCCAATTGCACGAGATGAGTTCATAGACGGTGGAACACCTCGTACCAGATAGACGACCTCGACAAGCGTCTTGGCAAAGAGGCACTACACACCAGCGTGCCCGGCGACAGATACACAGGATGTCACAGACTAGGGACCAAACCCAAAATAAAGGAATGATGAAAACGGATGTGCTGGACCTCGGACGTCCTGACCACTAGTGGCCAACCGGGGTGCAAATAATCACAGTTCTACTGTGGAACTTGCAGCACAACGTTCTTCACGCTCCCTGGCGGAAATCACACAAAATATTGTGGTTATTTGAGAGCGAACGCAGAAGAAGAAGGTGGTTCTATTCTGTGGTTGTTTATCTCTATCTTGATAATGATGGTGACCTTTTGATGATGAGCTTTTGGTCAAAACAGCAGTCAGGTGTATTGTTTAATGTAAAACAGCTATGTACCCCTTTTTATATTGTTTTCAATATTTACTTACGGTATGGTGCACAGTTTTACTGCTGTCTACCAATCACTAAATGTTTTATTGATATCTAAGACTTCTAAATGGTCAGATCCATATTATCCAGCATCTTTTGGAGCTGATATTGTAAAACACATGGATGAAAATAGATGTGTGATGTATTGGGAACTGATATTGTAAAACACATGGAAGAAAGTAGATGTTGTGTGATGTATTGGGAACTGATATTGTAAAACACATGGAAGAAAGTAGATGTGTGATGTATTGGGAACTGATATTGTAAAACACATGGAAGAAAATAGATGTTGTGTGATGTATTGGGAACTGATATTGTAAAACACATGGAACAAAGAAGTTATGTGATATGGTGGGAGGTGATAATGTGAAACATGTAGAAGAAAGTTTAATATGAAACACTGACATTTAAGAGGAATTGGTGGGTGTTTGTTCACAGTCATATCTGACAGTGAGTATGGGTAGTTGTCATATCATAAAATAGCATAGGTTTTTTCTGCCAGTTGTCTGCTTTTAAAAATGGCAACTGTACAGCTCTTATTTTTATGGAATCCCATATGAGTGTTTGTTGAATCATCATCAACTTTCCTAAGTATCATAATCATTCTTTTGTTTCTTTCTTCTTATCTTGTTGAATTTTGTGTTTATTTTTGAATCATCAGTTCTATATATCAACATGTACAGTCAAATATTAATACAGTCCACCTAAATCTTTAAGAATGTTTCAGAGGTACCTGCAAACTAGCATTTTCTGTGAGGGACAAACTTAACAGTGACATTTAAACTGCAGAAGAAGAAATTAGATTTTCAAATCGATCTCATCATAGAGAGTTTATTTTAACACCTCTTCTGCCATATGTACTCCAACCCTTTCAAGAGCAGCACACTGTATATTGTGAGTGTTGCTCAGAGTGCATGCCTACATAGCTCAAACTCCAGAGATTTATCAAAGATTTTCTTGTAAACAAAACCAACTAATTACATCCCATAACTTTGTGAATACATAACAGCCGCCGAAGACGGATGTGTTGGACCATTGGCGTGCAAATAAAACAGCGACACAACACATTTCCATTCTCTGGACTATATCCTGCTGGAAATATAGTAGGACCATGGTCATTCTACAAGGGAGATCCAGCTGGAGTTTGAGAATGAATACTGAAGAAGAAGAATACATAACAAAATATGGGGTGCAAAGGGAACGCATTGCTCTAGGCGGACCCAGGGTTAGCAGATAACCAAGATCCCAAATGTACCTCCTCGTGGTGCACCCTGAAAACAGAAATACAGCAAATCGAGCTGATTCTGGCCAAATCATTTGGGGATCGTGTCCGAGAATGTGGAGGTAGCAGATTGAAAGAGATTTCAATGCATAAAAGACAGACAATATCTCAGACACCACTAGCACCACCACATACAGCGACACTGTCGACATACAGTGAAGCTAGTTAGTCCAGTCCGAACATTGGAGGGGTGGCCAATGAAAAAAAGCATGAAAAAGGTGGATTCATAGTGAAAGACAGATAGATTTCATATTGAGTACAATGGAAAAAAATGAAATGGCTGCTAGAGGGCAGCGCCAACTGCAAATAGATAGTAGAAACGATTACGAAAATGGGAACTACAAGCTCTGTTAGCTCATGACGAGATTCTAGTTACTTGATTTCCTTATAGGCAGAGACCCATACCCAATAATGGGTATCTAGCAAAGCATAAAAGACCTGGCCTAACTCTAATGTTGAGTCTTCCTATACTGGAAACATGCTCGCAAAGAGAATGGGTGCCGTAACCGATAGGCTCAGGCAAGAAAGGGACAAAGATGGCAGTCCTGGCCCAATTCTACTGTCAAGCTTTCCTATACCGGAAATACACTTGCAGAGAGAAAGGGTTCCGTACCCGATGGGCTCAGGCACAAAAGAGATGACGAGTTTAGCCCTGGCCCAACTCTACTGTCAGATTTTCCTATACCGGAAATATACTTGCAGAGAGAAAGGGTTCAGTACCTGATGGGCTCAGGCACTATTGGGACAAGGTCGCTCAGCTCGAGAACGCCTTGCTCTCAAACGCGTGGTGTGAGACTCGAACTAGGGCAAGGGGTTCACGATGTTGATGAAGGACACCTCAGCTAAGAGGGCGAAAGAGCCAGGGCCCAACTCTTCTGTTGATTTCTTCCTCTTAAGGAACCAGGCTTACAGATAAGAAACAGTTCAGTGACAGTGGAACACCTCGTGCAAGACAGACGTGAGCAAAAAATCGTCTGGGCGAAGAGTCACCACACACATGCGTGCCTGGCGACAGATAGGGAGGCTGTCACAGGCTAGGGTAGCCCACTTGAATTGTCAAGGCATGCCGAAATTGGATGTGCTAGGCCTACAAGGCGCATAACGGTGGCACAACGTAATCACGCTCCCGGCGGAAATTACACAGATATTTTTGCTGGTTACAATGGAACGAATGAAAGAAAATTTTTTTTTTTTAAATGAGTAAATATAATATTAGATGTTTGTATGAACAGTTATTATTTGTCTTATAGTAGAGATCTTCTCTTTATATAATATCAGATGTTTGGATGAATAGTTATGATATATGTAGGAGTAGGGTCTTGTTGCTCTATTCTGAATATCATTAACAAATTCTAAAAATGGCAAATGGCATTTATGTATTTGACCTTGTTCATCTCTGACCCACAGGCACAGCCAGAGGTATAGCATTTCTTCATGAAGGTGGTCTTGTGCATAGGGACATTAAGACTGCCAATATTCTCTTGGATGCTAATTTTACCCCAAAGGTAAAATGTGTTTACTTGTTCTTCTTTTAACATTCTCTGTCCAATATGGAGCTTGATATTTCCATGGAAATGAGATTTTATTTCTGCATCAATACTCTGGAAAGAGTACTACTACAATGAATGAATCTGTTGAGATACTACATCAGGGTTGTTCAATGATATTTTATGTAGACATGCTTCTGGCATACAGCTAATTGAAAATGTCATGTGTGCTGGGGAATAGATAACTGTTAAAAATAAACCATGTACTGCCAAAGTCAGATGTGTAGGACCATTTCCACAATTAAAATAGTGACAATGCATTTCCAATCTCTGGACTGCATCCTGCTGGAAATCTATTAGGATTGTTGTCTTGCTGCAAGAAAGATCCAAAAGAGTTTGAATGTCTATGCTGTCTTTGATGATGAAATAATTCCAATAACTCTTGACTTACCATATCCTTTCTGACAAAAGTAACCGAAGTGATACCCAGATTTGCATAAAGTTGTCTCAAAGGCACGTTGTGTTAGAGTGGATGTATGTTTAGTCCACAAAGTGAGGTGTTCCATTGCTGCATGCAGCAGTATCCCAGGATCATTACAACCTGCCTTGAGCATAGCTCATATTTCTGGGTCAACTTCCTCATCATTATTCTGTCAGATCTGTTTGATTCGTCTGCAGTGTTGGCACATCTAGTATTCTCCACCACATAGGAGTCTGCCACAAAAGGACAAAGTGCAATGTCTGCTGGCATGCATCTCCTATAGGGATCATTTGATGAAGACAAAAGCAAAGAATTGAGGCAAGACGTGCAGTGATAATGATGATTGTTTTCACAGGTGGCAGGTTGTCAGCATGTCTCCCAACTTTCCCTAGTATCATAATCATTCTATTGTTTTTCACTTTGCTCTTCCTTCTTATCTTGTGCTGATATTCTTTTTTATTGTTCTCATCCTCTCTCTTTTAGTATCAACTTTTGTTTCCCCTTCCTATCGTACTATGTGTCCTTTGTATAATATTCATAGTTTTTTTGTTTGCTGATGAAAACTTTTTAGTCGAAATGTGGTCTGTTTTGTAGTTGTTGTTTATGTTTCTTGTCCATCACAAGTGATGATGACCATTTGTTACATCCACATTTGAAATGAAGTTAGCGTTATGTCCTTGACTATGAGTGTGTAGATGGCTAATAAGCCCTATTCTGGCTGCAAATGTCCTTGGACAGTTTGGGCATAGGATGACCACTGTAGATGGTTATTATATATCCGTAACTTTCTAACTATTCTTTGCTGTTGAGCTGCTGCATTTCTCTTCTGTTATCAAGATGCTACGCTTTTTTATTACTGAAAATTACCATGTCATGCAGCATCTTCCCAAGTATGTTGGTTTTTCAAAGTTCTTAAAGAAATCCTTATAGCTTTTCTTTTGGCCATCTTGAGATCATATGCTCTTCTGCTGCTCACCATAGAAAAGTATCTTTGGTAGGTGGTGATATGACATGCATACCACATGACCTATCCAATGAATATGTAGCTGCATCAGTATAGTGTCAATGCTAGGAATACCAGATCTGTCAAGGACAGTGGTATCTGGAATCTTGTCTTACCATCTGATGTTCATAACTTTTCTGAGATATATTGTGTGAAAGTGATAAAGTTTTCTCACATGTCATATATGCACAGACAATATTTCAACTTATAAGAGCACTGCAAGTAACACTGATTTGTAAGCTTTCATCTTACTCTATATTAATGTCATTTCTATACCACACATTGTCATGCAGTTTGCCAAAAGTGCTGCTTGGCTTCGAGATCTTGATATCATCAACAGTGGCATTTTGTGATAGTACACTACCTATGTATGTGAATTTATTCACAACTTTCAGTGTTATTTCATTTACCTTTTTGCAGGGCTCGTGATAGGTTATACCAGATGCTGGTTGCAACATATGTTTTCTCTGTGTTAATAGTAAACCCAAAGTTGTTACAGGCTTTAAAAAATCTGTCTATAATAATTTGTAGATCAGCCTCAGAGTTGGCATTTTTGGTATTTTCTTGATGCCGTCAGAGTTTGAATAATTCTCCATCAATATGACGTCTACTCTCAAGTCCAGATCTATGAAGATCAACATAGTAGAGAGCATTATGCTAATCAGTGTAGATGCTAATCAGTGTAGATGCTAATCAGTGTAGATGCTAATCAGTGTAGATGCTAATGCACTTTCCTGTTTAACACTGTTTGAGACAGCAACAGTTGCAGAAACTCTCCACCATCCTGAATTCTAGCTTGCATTGGTGTGTTATTCACTTTGATATTGGCATAATAATTTCCTAATTCATGTTCCTAGCAGGTTCCTGTTTCTTTTCCTTTCATTTGCATGGAAAGTGCATGTTCATGTCACTTTTACTTAGTTCCCATTCCTCCTGTTCCTAACAGTTTTCTGTTACATTGAATCTGTTCCTGATTTTCCCAGAAGTTTCTGTTACACACATTCTGTTCATATTCATTTTATTGTAAACATGTTTCTTTTACACTTAACCTGTTCCCTTTTTTCTATTCCCATCTTGATTTCTGTTAATGTCATGTTTAGTTATGATATTTATAATATGGTGTGATATAACATTTAAAAAAGTTGTAGTTGAAATAGTGTATAACAAACACGATTATCAGACTGTTTCAGACTAATATCATTTATATGACTGTTTGATCTTGCGTATCTACAGGTAGGAGACTTTGCAACTGCTCGTGTATTTCCATTAGAAATGACACGTATCATGAAGACAACTGCTGTAATTGGCACTCCAGCTTACATGGCTCCTGAAGCATTGTCATTTCTTATTCTCCCAAGTCTGGACTCATTTAGCTTTGGTGTTGTAATTTTAGAAGTACTTACAGGTAGGTTGTTGATTAGAAGTACTTACAGAATGGCTATTGATTAAAGGTACTTATAGGTAGGATGTTGGCTAGAAGTACTTAAAGGTAGGATTGTCCCCTGCTCATACCTATCGTCTCTTTCTTTTCGATGTTTGCTACCTCCATACCTCACTTTGATGGTCTCAACGCCCTGAGGTTGTTCCTAGACAAGTGCCCTCATCCCTCTGTGTCTACCTCCACTTTCATCCGTCTTGCTGAGCATTTGCTCACTTTTAATTCGAGTTTGATGGGCTCTTCTTTGACCAAATCAGTGGGGTTGCCATGGGTACTAAGATGGGACCCAGCTATGCCTGCTTGTTTATGGGCCACCTTGAGCACCAATGTTGGAGTCCTGTGATGGGCCCTTCCCATTAATGTTGCTTATGTTCCATAGGTATATCGATGATGGGATCAGTATCACTGACATGGCTGAAACTGACCTGTCATGCTTCATTCAGTTCATTGATAACTTTCACCTGACCATCAAGTTCACATCTGAGATCTCCACCTCCCGTGTGAATTTCTTGGACATATCCATCACTATTCAACCTTCCTGTCTCAGCACATCGGTACACTACAAACTGACTGATGCCCACAGTTTTCTCCTATGTATCTCATCTTATCCTTCTGCCTGTCACGATTCCCTTCTATTCTCTCAACTTTTTTGTCTCCTGCATCTCTGCATTGGTGAGGAGGACTTTCTCGAGAATGGCTATGAGATGATGGACTTCTTCCGCTGTTGCCTATACTCTGTCAGGGTAATTCAGTATGCCCTGTCTCGGGTGTGCAGCCGAGACAGGGAGGTCTCTGAACACTCAGAGGTCTTCTCCCTCTGACAAGGTCAAACTTGTTCTCACTTTCCACCTACAATCTAACGGATTGGAACAACTAATCAAGAACACAAAGAAATACAGCGAATCACAAAGCTTATATTTAAATGTGAAAAACCAAAAATCATGTCAACGGATATAACAACACAACAACCAAAAATCAGAACAGACAATACCGAGATAGAGTGTGTGGAAAAATTTGAATGCTGAGGAGCAGACATCAACAGTGCAGGAGATTGCATGGCAGAGATAGAAATTTGGCAATAGCATATTTTAAAATAACACTGCAATTGAAAAACATATGACAAAACAACAAAATAGAAATGAAACTACCAATGCTGGGTACTTTTATTTTTCCAGCTGCAACATATGGCTGTGAAACATACTTAGTAAAACAGCGGCAAAGCAGATCAACACCTTTGAGATGAAATGCTACAGAAAGATACTTAGAATCTCAGGGAAGGAAAAAAAGGGAAAATGATATAAACACACTGAAGGCGGCAGAATTTTGGTTACTAAACACAATAGAAAAAAATAAAAAATACACCTGTTTGGACATATAAAGAGACACAACTGTTTAGAAAGACAAATTATGGAGGGCAAAGCACCTGGGAGAAGGGTAGACCAAGAAGAAGATGAACTGACGATATTTAAGATAACATTAATATGTCATTGGAAAATGCAAGCCTCATCGCCCAAGACAGAGAAGGATTCAGGGAGTTCATTAGGAAGACAATGTTCTGGAAAGAATACATCACATGACATAACATGCTAAGCCATCCTAAGATCAATATTATAGACTTTGAATGAGACAGTTTTTGCAAAACTAATTGTGATTTTTTTAAATCAGAAAGTAACAGAGATTGAAAGCACCACCTTTAAAAATGTAAATAGTATGTTGTATCAGCAATGTTTTTTGGGAGTATATATTATTATTTTTGTCTGTTTTGTAGGACTTCCAGTGACTGATGACAATCGTGAGGAGAAAGACCTGAAGGTTCATGTGCAAGAACATTGCAGTGCAGGAGAAGATGACCAGGATGAGGCTGGAACTATTTATGACTTGCTTGATACTAAGGGAGGTTTGTGGTCTAATTCCATTGTAGAAAGATTGTACTCAATTTCATGTCGTTGTTTAGATCATATGTATAAAACACGTCCAAATATGGCTGTTATTGTCTCAGAACTGGAAGACATTAGATAAAATTATTGAAATTTCATGATAGAAATTTTGTAGTGCACGTATCACAAGTATGTAGCTTATTTGTTTGGTTGACGTTACTTTCTCGCTTGTACAGATGACAAAGATATTTGATGTGATTCCTTTATGTGAATGTGAAGTAAGATGATTGCGAATGTGAATGAGCAGCACCTTTGTGATATACTTGCTATTTCTTGAGCTCATTCTCAAACTTCGGGTTAAAAAAGATGTAGTCTAGATAACTTCTAGGTAGAAAAGATTTCTAGATAACTTCTTGTTTGCAGAATGTAGTCTAGTAACTTCTGGTTAGCAGATTGTAGTCTACATAACTTCTGGTTAGTAGAATATAGTCTAGATAACATCTGGTTAGAAGAATGTAGTCTAGATAAATTCTGGTTAGAAAATAAATAGTTTAGATAACTTCTAGTTAGAAAAGATGTAGTCTAGATAACTTCTTATTAGCAGGATGTAGTCTAGATCTACATACTATCACTATTTAACTATGGCTATACTATCAGTGTACATATGAACAATATCCTCCAATGCAAAAAAATTGTGTAAAAACTTTACAAATTTTGAAAAATACGTCAAAATCAGTCTGACATAATAATTTCCATGATGTAAATACACAGAGAAAGCGTGAACTGTGACCTATGCAAAGGTCACGGCCAGGTATTAAGCCAGTGCAAACAAAAAATGTAATATCCACTGCAATGAAAGAAGTAAAAAAAAGTTAATGGCAGGGACTAGTTGTCTACCAGTAGAAGCGATGTCCTATGACTGTAAGGGGAATCTGGTTAAGCAACTGCATATGCTATTGTGATTCCCGATGTTTTTGACTTTTTTTTCAGAATTTGGACACAGTTATTAACATAATAAATTAACTAATACATAGTGGGACAGATAAACTATCTTTTGTAAGTGCCTGAAAGTAGAGCATTATGTTTTGGTATACAGCATGACTGCAACATTTGCATCATTCAGACTCACATACCTGACTTCAACATGACTTTTGAATTACTTAGACACTTTATTATGACTTTAGGTAATAAAAATACTGACTAAGTGATTCAATCACATATCATGTGCTTGTTACTGTATGAAATGTGGACGAAGTTTGATTATATGAGCACCTTCATTCCAATTTTGTTATAATGTATGCAGATTTCATGTTGTCAATGAAATTATGTCACTAGCAGACCGTGTGGCCCGGAAAAACAAAATTGTTAATTTTAGCGAAGATTATAATATGCTATGATTTAATGCCACGAATGCGCATCAGAGAAGAAGGGATGATTGTGGATGTTAGGGACTTCTGCCAGATGAATAATCTATCTGCGTGCGATGCAATGATAGGCAACCCTTCCAACACCCACCCCCCCCCTCCCCCCCCCCACCATGTCATCCCAGGGAGGCATCTCTGTGCATCCGACAGAAGAACAATGTATCTAGCAACTGTAAAATGTGAGGGTTAGACCTAATCCTAACTCTAATCCCTAAACTCAATACATCTCTGTCTCAAGGGACATAGAGGGGTTTTTCTGTGTATTTTTATTAATACGGCAGCCATTTCACTAATAGAAATGAACTGGCAGAGAGACATCACCAACTACTAAACAATTGATTCAGTAATGACACGACAAAATACTAAAAAAAATAGATCAGTGCAGATTACTTTAAAAAGTGTGAGCGGTGTAGGTAGACACATGATATGTGATTGAACTGACTCAGCTACTAATACAGACACAGTGGCAACTATGTAAAACAGTTCTCATTGTTCATATGATTAATGTATTTATAAATATAACATTATAGTTATCGATTATTAACATCAGTTTTATAACTTTATTATATCTGCTATTATGATTGCTCTGTTCATTTCCAGAGTTTTAGTGTTTGTAGCTGTCACTTAATACATACTCACATAAAGCTCACCATAGAACAACTGGGTGTTGGTGCCACTAATTAAATATCCCACTTGTCATCTAATGAGAGGAACAGCAATGAGCAAGAGTCACAATGAGCTCTAGTCATACAGACGGAAAACTGGATCACAATAGTAACTTATTTCCTTGAAGTATAGTTCTACTAATAGCTGAAAGCAGAGTTAACAGCAACAGGGGAAGAGGGCGCCCAAGATGACAATGGTGCAGTGCAGTGATATATCTGATTGCTTAAAGATTCTAGCTGCAGTAGGTCAACTTGCCCATAATCGCTGACTTTTGAGAGAACCCATAAGATAGACCACGTTCTGGAAAGATTATATCACAGGCTGATGATAGTTCTACTAGAGACAACATGGACAACTAACTCAACCTAATCTCCAAAGATAGGATGAATGTGGTATGACACAGTTCGTGCGGTAAAAAAATTGGTAGCATATCGTATATAGGATGTAGTCATAACCCAGCATTCTTTGGCTGTAGTGATTTCCTTGGCAGTATTTATATACTAATTAGTTTGCCATTGCTTTCTGAATGCTAGTTAGTGAGATAAGTCTGCATTATTTCTAGAATATGTGCATGCAGTGACTAGACTTATCATCATATTATTGTTCACACTAGCAAATAATGAGTAGACCATTATGATGACAAGGGTAGTATGTCCATATAATAATATGAACAGCCATGTTGTTCAGTAACATGATTCATTCATTTCTTAACATGCACCATTCCATATTATGCAATATACAAAGTATCACAGTTTGAGTTGATGTTTCAGTCATCAAAATAGTATAGCCATCACCACTTTTCTTTCCATTTTTATGCTCAATGTTGTAATGGAGTAGGCAGACAATTTCTCTAGCAACCTCCTGCTATTCTTATAGGCAACAAAACCTCATCCGCTCGTATTAGTTTCTTTATTGACTGAGTCATCTGTATTTATGATTGTTTCTTGTGGTTTTTACTACAACTGGACAAGTTCTTATACGATCACCTCTATCCTCATATTAGTCCATTCCCTACAGGCTTTTAACAGTTGACATCTGTCAGAGACTTTTCTCTTTGTTCACCTCCACCTGTGCACTGCCTCTGTGTCTACCTCCATCAATTCACTGCCTTTGTCTACTTTTAGTTCACATACTTCTGCCATCCATGACTTAGATATGACTATGTTATTTTGATTGATTCCTGCACATCGTGAAATAGTCAATGAGAGTAAATAGAACCCACATGTTTTATGTGGTGCAAGGTATGGAGAAACTACTTTTGTAGCGTTATAAGTTGATAGCCAGACTACATTCTGCTAGCCAGCAGGAGTTTTGAGATCTAGACAACTTTTAAAACTCAGTAGGTTGCCTTTGCTTTAACCATCCAGTTGCACAACTTTTTGGGACCCCAAAAAAATGCGAACCTGGTATCTTTGCCACGTAAGATGTGCTCTGTACCTCTATGGGGATATATAGTATAACAGAGGTGGCACATGAGACCTTGGAATTAAACCTAAAGCTACCACCTGTACTCTTAACTGCAAGTATGGACCAGCAGTTATGGGCGGGATAACATGTAATTAGCTTCAAGGAACCAACACTACAGATGTCACACGGCAGACTATACAGCTACAGTAGAATCTCTCTATAACACATACTCATGTATCAAATTTCCCAACACTTTTCAAAAATCCTCAATTACATTTATTGGTACTTTGATCCCAGTCCAACCCCCCGTTTTTGTTCTTGTTTCCCAATAGTGCCTACCTATGTATTTTTTGGTTATTTGATATAAATCTAAATTATCAATACATAATCAATAATTAATTGAAATATTCTTTTTTTAGGATCAGGGTTAAGGTTAGTTATTTTTTACATAAGTAATTCTAAGCCTAAATATAATTATATTTAAATTAATAAATGATAAACATAGGCAAGGGAAATAATCATACAGGTAGGCACTAATTGGCGCAACAGGGATTGGACTACCATGATAGTACACGTTTATTAGTTACTTTCTGTACTGTATATAGCAAATAGCTGCTATTACATTCATATTTAGTTGGTCTGGACCAAGTTGTAATAATGGAATATAAAGGTGTATTATCTATGTATCTCCCAAACAGTATTTTATTATGATTCTAATGGATAAACATACAAAAAAATGACATCAGTAGAAAACTGTTGATGTCATCAAACCCATAACCCTTCATGGTCATAGGAGTGTCACTCTGGAAACATCATCACACAAATTTTGTCATGCTTCTCTTTTATCAGTTCTTTGTTTGAGTGTGGAGAAACTTAATCCTGCCCAGTCTTTAATATTGTCAATCCATACTTTCCTCTAACCTACTCTTCTTCTTCCACTCAATTGTTCCCTGCAAGATATTTTTGGAAAGAAAAAAACCACACAAGTATGCAACACCTTACCATTGCTATGAGATGCTCTTGATGGCCTGCAAGAGTATTTATTTTGATGTAATGAATACTGAATAAAATAAGTTTCAAAACATGATGTTAAATGATGAAAAAGTTTTTATTTTTCAATCTGAAGACACTCTGAATTATATCCTAATATATTCCTACAATTTATTATGAAGTAAATTGGTTATGTGTAAACAAATGTGAAAAGTCAGTAAATGAGTCTTGTTTTATCTAACCACTTCTGTCTTCAAGTGATGTGATAATCTTCAGATTGCTCTTTTCAATTATATTAAAGAGGTTATGGTCACCTGTGTTCTGTCTCTTGTGTGTTTGTTCTCAAATTCTGGCAGATTAGCAAGATCTTATGAAGAGAATACATTGTGTTATGTTTACAGGGTGACTGTGACATCCAACTTCAGCATGGCTTCTGGGTCACTTAGCACCTAGTTTAGGATAAGACAGTTAATCTCACCCCAAGTTAATCTCACCCCAAAAACCTAGTTAGTTATCTCTTATGACATACATTGCAGATTGTAGTCTTGATCTTGAAAAGAATTTGTTTCCCTTTGAAACTCCAGCAACACATCAGCACGTCCTTGATTCTTGATTAGGAACGAGTGTCACAGTACTGGGGACATTCCCATATATGTTCTGCTTGTGATTCCATCAACCATCTAAAAGTGTATATGCTCAGTGTCCCAGTCAGTTGCTGATTACGCGTTCTGATCTTTCCGGAGACGGAGCACTTTCTCCCATCACCTCTAGTCACTCCCATTTCTACCATTCTCTGAATATGTACATTGTCTCGTTCAACCTACTCCTCGTCTTCTCGTAGGGTATACATGACTGCTCTAATCAATTTAATCCTGTCTCTTATCTCTGTGCTGTTCACCAAGGCTTTATGAGTTAACACAACAGCTCTTTCTTTCCCCCGACTCCAGCATGACCAGGACAGTAGGATTTATGTAATACTCTGCGCTTGTTGAGATGAGTGACCCATTCAATTCTGATCAGCACATCCAAGTTGTTATAGTATGTTTGTGATGTCATGGTATGTTTGTGATGTTGTTACAGTATATTTGTGATGTTGTTATAGTATGTTTGTTTTGTCATGGTATGTTTATGGTGTTGTAATAGTATATTTGTGATGTTGCTATAGTTTTTTGTTGTTCATCCATCACAAGTGATGATGACCATTTGTTACATCCACTTTTGAAAATTCAATTAGAGTTATGTCCTTGATTATGAGTTCGTAGATGGCTAATGAGCCCTATTCGAGCTGTAAATGTCCTTGGACAGTTCGGACATGGAATGACAACTGTAGACGGATCTTGGTATATCCTTGACTTTCTAGCTGTTCTCCGCCGTTGAGCTGCTGCATTTCTCCTCTTTTCACAAGATGATGCGCTCTTTTTGTTGCTATAGTATGTTTGTGATGTATGTTTGTGGTGTTATTACAGTATATTTGTGATGTTGGTACAGTATGTATGTGGTGATGTTATATAATGTTTGCGATGATGCCAGTCTTTCAGGCTTCTTGGAATATTATGAGCTCTGAGACAGGTATTTGTGTAGTGAAGAAGGAAAGTTCTTTTTTATTTGACTTCATTCTCATGAGTAACATACCCTCTGAGCTTAAAAGATGCCACCCATGGAATTTAGCACTCTATGCACAAAACTTATAATTGTGGACCTAAAAAACATGTGAATTTGTAACTGCCCAAGCCAAGACCATATTTCAGTGTTTAAGACAGGACAGAACAATTTGATCTATGTCATTCATCTTGTCTAATGTGATCATTGTTCACTTTGCATACTTTTTTTTTCACCCATGAATGAATGAAACGCATTGATCAAACAAAGGTCAGCCAACTGGCGTGATCAGTTTTTTCTTAACATGCAACACATGCACCATTCCATCTTAAGCAATATACAGAGTATCACAGTGTCAGTCATAATAATCTGGAGAAAGCTGCGCCAAAATTGTCATCTGATCCACGATGCAAAAATGTTAGAGAGAATTTGGCTCATGTGATGATTGAAGCATATTATGAATACAGTGAAATACATATGTAACAAATTGGTCAGAACATACAGAATATTATGTAATAAACAAAATTGGCTATATACAATTAAATAAAGAATAAACTCATTAGGAATTTTGGTAGTTATCGTTAAATTGGGAATAATTATTATAAATGTATGCTCTGTAAAGTTATTATTAAATTGGAAATATTGTTATAAATGTATGCTCTATAAAGTTATTGTTAAATTGGAAATATTGTTATAAATGTATGCTCTATAAAGGGATAAAACTATCATTTCTGTCTTTCACAGTTTCTAATGGCAAATGTCATTCCTACAATATTTGTTTGGACTTCTTATACCTTCAAAAACTGTACTATGATCTGGCATCATAGTACAATTTGATAACATTGTAAATGTATACAAAATATATATTTTTTTTTTCAGTTTCAATTAAACATGCAATCATATGATAATAATTTGTGTTATATTGAATGTCACAACATGAAACATCATCATTTTAAACATTCCTAAATGTGTACAATGCTGTAACTTTCTCAGATATATTCCTTTCTGTAACTATCTCAAATGTGTTCCTTGCCGTACCTTTCTCAAATGTGCTCCTTTCTGTAACTTTCTCAAATGAGGCCTATGCTGGGTTTTAGAAAAAAATTATGTATATTAAATACATTGGCAAGGATTGAGGCCAACCTAATAGTAGTACCAGTACATATTTAAATCATGCAACTTAGATTAGATTACTTTGAACTAGTTAGATTAGATTACCTTGAACAAGATAGATTAGAGTACAAATTAGATTACCTTATTAATAACATGTCTCAGTACTTCAATAAAATGAATCAACTGTTTAATTGAAAGCACAAAGTGATAATACACCAGATCTGGCACCTAGTACAATAATATGATTTTCTAGCACAGATTACATAATTAGCTCTCTCCAGAAATCTAATTAACCAGGATGTCAGTGAATGTTCAACAAGTAGGCAAGGACTATAAATAACACAAACAGAAAGTAATATTAACCCTTTAGCTGCTACAGTAAACAATCCCTGTTGTGCTAAATTCTATCGCATGTGCCGATTCTTTTTCTTGAAGTACAAAAATAAGAGAGCTTCCATATTAAAGACTTTTTATTGTCACCAGAAAATATAGGCCTATTGTATGGATTGTTTTGTTGATGTTTATTCTGGCAATTTTGGAGTGAATATAGCTTTTAGCAATAAGAGACAGAAAAATAGGGATAAGTCGTCAATATCAGCAAGATAGAGGAAAAGGTGTACTCATACATAGAAGCCAGAGTTAAAAAGAACAAGTAATGAAATATGTTACCATTAATAAGAATAAGTATAGTCATAAACATAAAAGATATACACTTCAATGTTGGAACCAAAGGATATTGATCAAGAAACATCAACAAATGACATAAACATAAATAAGTAAGTGAAGAAAGTTAATGATCTCACCAGTATCTAGGTCTGAAATAAAAAGTAAAATAAAGTTAAAGTGGAATCTCACTATATTATTTATATATATTATCTATAGGCCCCCCTATATATTATTTTATAACAACTTTCCCTTTATAACAACACTTTTAAAAGTCCCCACTTATATTTATTCTATATTGTTTTTACTGTATATATATATATATATATATATATTGTGAATTTCTGTTATTACATACATATTTTGTCAGCTTGGACCTAGTTGTTATAATGGGATTCCATTTTAGTATATTGATTATGGCCCTTTGGCTGCAATATCAACATTGTTCTTATTTGTATAGATTTGTATATTTATTATTTATACTTATTTGTATACAAAGTTTGACACTATATACTTATCTTTGTTAATATTCGCTACAGAAAATTTGGTTAATAAATAGTTCATATGAAGATGGAAACAGTTGGACAATCATGAATGTACTTTAGACAGGTGAAGATGGAAACAGTGGGACAATCATCAATTTACTTTAGACAGGTGAAGATGGAAACAGTGGGACAATCATGAATTTACTTTAGACAGGTGAAGATGACAGAGAATGAGTGTTATAAAAACAAATGATTGGCAAACATCTGTGATAGAGAGTTGTGGAGATTCATGAGTAAATACCCAGTAGTCATGAGGACAAAATAATAATAATAATAAAATTATAACCCAATTAGGCTATTGAGTTTCCACATAGTCATCAATACAACAAGCGTGCCAAATATTCCAATCCTCAGCAATGCAGGTGAGTGTGGACAAATTATGTCCTGACCATTCCTTGATCTTATCAGGCCAAGATTTTCTATTTCCATATCTTATTCCACCCTCAAATGTTTTTGTGGTGTAACCATTGAAAGGGAATGGTGTCTTGTTACATGTCCAAACTATACAAGCTTACACTATTTCAGGATAAGAATAAATGATGTACAATCCTGAAATATGCTTTTAATAAGCTCAAAACAATAATACTGTATAGTTGCCTCTCATGGGTTACAATGTCTCCACTTGTGATTTGGAATCACTTTGTGTAATGATCTCATATCATTGATGCCATCTATGCATATTTCAATCGTCTGCACAATTAAAGGTTACACATTTGTAATGGGAAACTGAAATCAAAGAGAAAAATCTGCTAATTCAAGCATACAGAAATAAGGCAGCTGTAACTGTCTCAAATAGGTTAATTACTGAAACTTTTTCAAATGTGTTCCTTGCTGTAACTGTCTCAAATCTATTCCTTGCTCTGACATGCCAAATGGCGTACCTTGCTATCACTGTCTCATATATCTTCCTTGCTGTCACTTTCTCATATAGGATCCTTTGTGTAACTTTTGTTGCTGTAATTTTCTTATATAGATTCCTTGTCGTCACCTTCTAATACAGGTTTCTTGCTGTTACTTTCTCATATGTGTTCATTGCTGTAATTTCTCACTTAGGTTCCAGTTTGTCATTTTCCCAAACTGCTTCCTTTCTGTAATGTTCTCAAATGAGTTCCTTGTTGTAACTGTTTCCTAATGAGACCAATGTTGGGGGATTTAGAACAAATTATTCTGAAGTTATTTTTAATCCTTGTCCGTAGTAGCTTCTCTGAAAAACAAGTTGTGGGGAACCCAGGATGACCTAAAACAAACTGCTGTATACATACATGATCAATATCGAATTGGATATTTAACAATGAATCACAGAAAAAGAAGACTGCCAAGTAACACAGCAACATAAACTAACAGGGAGGTGCTGATGACCAGCAACAATATAGGACACTATCAATAACAGAAATTAGTACACATGGAATTATTTAATATGGATAGATATTTCACTGAGAAAAACCATAGGTACATTTCTGCAGATGAGATATAAAATGTGATTTTCTAAATCGAAATAGGAAGATATTACAGAAATAATAGCAACAACAGCATGACATGTTCATGACCAAACGAGGAAATCATAATACACAAATATAGGTTGTTATAATTGCAGCAGGTGAAGATACACATTTTTTTGTTTAAACTTGTTTGCAATCATTAACATGACATTATCAGCAAGTCGATACCAAATCAATATTTAATTAACAAGGTCATTTATTTTTGAGCATTATTAATTAATAAAACTTTCTTTATGATATCTGATCATTTGAGACATTCTGTACTAGGTCATTTCTGTGTTCTCGCTGCAAGCGCTTGGGACTCCATTGTAAACAACTGCAGTTAATTCCTCATTTCTGGTGTCCATTTCTTCTAATTTGACAACAGACATGGCTGTCATCTCACTGTGGCCTCTGGGCGAGACATGCCGAAAGCATAAGAAAAAATAAGTTTCTTTAAACTGTTTTCTGAAGTTGTCACCACAAGTTAGGTAGATGATCAAGTTAACTGCAAAACTGGCGTAGTAGAGAAACTGAAATACAATATGAAGTAGGTGAAAGTTATCTCAAAATGTGGGAATGCAATATCTAAGTTATATTACTAACATTTACAACAGCAACAAAGAAGAGTTCTTTCCTAGTAGACGCAAATACACTGTTCATATTTTTAATCCCTTTTAGATAGTCACTGCACATTACATCGCTGGTTATTTGTTGCTACAAACAATAACAAACATGGCTGCTGCTAACTCAAACATGACGGTTTGAATTTCCCCAGAAATAAGCAGGAATCCATTGTGTTTCTACAGAGCAGAAAATATACTACCTGTTGATAATATCGCTTGTAGGAAACAAGTTCTCAGAAGATTACGCAGAATCCTAGGAATATCGCTAAGAGACAGAGTGAGAAATGAGTACATTAGACAAAGAACCGGCTCCGTCCCAATCTTGGAATACATTAAGAGCCAATAGATCAAATGGTTTGCACACAACAGCAAACTACGATCAGAAAGCATACTACAGCAAGCTATGCTACACAGATACAGTGAAGGCAGATCTGGAGACCGACCATGAAAACGACGGAACACCGAAATAAAATGTGCGGAAAATGACATCCTTGGGTTAACTGAATTATGGAGCCAACAGTTTCGTCCTGCAGAAAAACAATATTGTGGGAAAATTACTTCCTTGGATTAACATATTTTCAAAGTAATAGGATATAGTTTTATAATAGGAAAAAACTAGGGCAGGTAGTAGATTGTATAGATATCTAATTGATTAGAAAAAAGACTAATTGTTTAAGACACACTGAAATGTATCGCTTTGGTCAGTTTTTTAATGCATCTGAAGCTCACGTTAACCAAGAATAGCAGTGTTAACATTGTTATCTCTGAAAAATATTTGTTCCCATAAACTAATATAACAAACAGTCTATGTTGAGACTTTATATAGAGAATATATAGAACTATTTAATACCCTTTTGTGATGTTTGACAGAAGTGTGTGTTTCAATGACCATGTAAGAGCTCAAAGGAGTCAACAGAGGTGAAAATGATGGCTGCAATTTATGCTGGAACAAGACTTCCTACACTTTTAATCAAGTGTTGAACCTGAGTTGACATTTTGAGTAGTCATCAGCAAATACGATATCCATGATGATGTGTGATTTGGATGATCTATTTGGCTTGAAGCCACCTAAAGTTGAACAATGTTCCAGCAATGTGATGTATATGTGGTGTACTCCCAAGTAGTTAATTTTCGTGGATGTGAATATGAGTTGCACTGGGGATTTTCATCTAAGTGAGGAAGATTTGTGCAACATGTCAATCTCACTCTCTTGTAGGGCCTCATTTGAAACTAGTGGCAAGACGAATCGAAACGACTGGAGATGGTTCGATGCCGTGATGAAAATAGTTTTCTACTGTCTCATCAGGCTCTATGCGGTTCACAGAACATAGTTGGAATTGCCTGCCTCATAGGCGTACATTCGCCAAAAACTCGACTTTACTTGTATTGGTTGGCAAAATTCCTCATGCCTTTGGAGTCAAATCTCAACATAACATCAGTCATTTTATGACCTGTCAGTCGAGCCTGAACACATGCCAGGTATCCACTGGTGAGAGTGTTCAAACTATATGCCACTACACAATTAACGGTTTCAGTGTTTTCGATATTGAAGTACATTAGGTCACAACATAAACTTCAGACTAAGATACAGATAAAGGCAGACCAAGATGACAATGGACTGACGACATTAAAGATAGCATGAATACGTCGAACAAACTTAAGATGTAGGAATGTCGTACGTATACACAAATGTTGTCATAGAGACGCTCATTGACAGATATGCGGAATGCGAACGAATTCATGGGCACCACCATGATCAGCATAATGGTGTCTCGTTGAATCAATTTTATCAACGATTCTAAGCCTTGCTATTCAATTTACATCTAAGATGTGTACTTCTTCTGTCAAATTTTTTGACATACTTGTCACAATTAATCCCTCTTACCTTAGCACATCTGTATACTACAAACCTACTGATGCACATAGCTTTCTGCTTTACACTTCTTCTCATCCACATCTTGCCATTCTTTGCTATTCTCTCAACTTCTTCGACTCCTTGGCTTATGTAATGATGATCACGACTTTCTTGATAAATTATTAGATGATTCACTGCTTTAGTAGACGCTTATACCCTGTCAATGTACTGTCATCGGATTGGCTTCGTGTTTAGTAAATTTCCTCGCCATGACACCGTGACTTATGGTATTTCCTTTTCTGGTAGAGTTAAACTTATTCTAACTTTTCATCCACATAACTCTACTATCCGTAGAACCTTGTTCGAACATTATTCACTTGCTCAGTAGCGGTGAAGCCGTTCCTCGACCATCCCAGAGCATGCGTATTGGTATCCTACTTCCTGGTGGTTGGATGATCCACGGGCAGAGCAGTAGATATGATTACATTATGGAGGAGATTTTACCAGAAACATGTCATCCGTCCGTCTTTGTGTGTAAATTTCACTATTTGATGGAAAATCTTTTGTGGAAAATCTAAAGGGATGAGTTTTTACCGATCTTGGTTAAGTTTATGGTACTAAAAATCATGATAATATTTGCTAGGGGTGGGGGATTCTAATACACCGAATACCCCCTATCCCCGGCCTGTCCACGGAAACATTTTATTTTCAAACAGCACCTAACGAGCGGATTTTAAATCCGGGTGTTCTAGTCAACAACAAAAAATGTACTCGCTACGTAAAACTGAAATTTAACAGGTAAAGCGTGAAACTGGGTAATAAAGTTTTGCTAACAACGCGGAAAAAACATAGGCACATACATACACATATCGACGTTTAGACCAAAAAATTATTTTATCAAGGATAACGTACACATATAAATATAATAAAAAACCACAAGTAGGGACGACACAACTTGCGTTCAGATGTCTAGTGAAATGACCGAAAGGTTAAATGTGACACAAACAGGAAATGTCCAGAAATAGGAAGTATACAAAAACAGACCATTACTTCTTCATCCAAAGATCAAGATGGAAATTAAAAAACTAATAATATCTACAATTTGTATACCAACACTGTGCTACCAATGTCAAACATGGTCTTTAACAGCTTCGCAGCAAAGAAAATCGTCACATGTGAAATGAAGTGTCTGAGGAAAGCTGCAATGGTTACGAAACTAGAAAAAATAAGAAATGAAGAAATTAGGAAAAGAGTTGGTATAATATCATGTATCGAACATATTGAGAGACAGCAAGTAAAATGGTTCGGTCACCTTTTGAGAATGAAGCCAAACCAAATACCAATAAGAGCATATAATACAAGAATATCCGGACGTAAAGCCAAAGGTAGACCAAGAAAACGGTGGATAGAAAACATTAATATAACCTTGAACAAACATGGAATAAATGCAACCTCGGCGACACATCTGGCCTTGAAACGACAGCTTAAGATACCACCACTACGCTTAACGGCAAGTGTGAATGCAATCAACAATCATTCACCTGGGGATAGACAATAGACAAAAACAGACCCGAATATATGTGAAAACGAGACAGAGAAACAACCCGATATTATGCGTATGATAATTTTGCTTGTTTATGGGTCACATTGAGCACCAGGTGTGAGAGTCCTATGGTGGGCCCTTCCCATTGATGTTCCATAGGTATATCGATGATGGGATCGGTATCACTGGCATAACTGAGGTTGACCTGTCACGCTTCATTCTGTAGGCTGATAACTATCACCCGACCATCAAATTCACATCAGAGATCTCCACCTCCCATGTGAATTTCCTGGACATATCTATCACTATTCAACCTGCCTGTCTTAGAACATCGGTACACTACAAGCCGACTGATGCCCACAGCTTTCTCCTATATACCTCATTCATCCTCCTGCCTGTTGTGATCCCCTTCCATTCTCTCAACTTCTTCGTTTCCTGCGTCTGTGCAGTGGTGAGGATGACTTTCTCGAAAAAAGCCCAGGAGATGATGGACTTCGTCCGTTGCTGCTTATGCTGTCCTTCAGTCTACCCTGTCTCGGGTGTGAAACCTCTCCCGTCAAGGTACCCTCACTAACACTCGAAGGTCTTCTCCCTCTGACAGGTTCAAACTTTCCACCCGCATATGGCTGCTGTACGTCATGTTCTACCCCGACACCTTCCCTTTCTCCAGTCGGACCCTGAAACGCGTGAATTTTTCTGTGACCCTCTCCCCTCTGGGATCTACAGATCCGGAGTCATCTTAGGCATGGCGTACCCTTTCATTAAGGTACTATCAGCTGCAATCGCCCTAGATGCATATGTTAATATGCACCTGTCTATATGTTACCCAGACACGGTCCGTCACATTCCCCAAGGCCACCTTCTCCATCGAGGAGAGTTTCTCCCGTGTGTCACGGAACGTCATCATTTGCAAGCGCTACACCATGACGTACATAGGTGAGACGGGTAGAAGGTTTGCTGACCGTTTCTGCGAGCACCTACAGAGCATTAAACATCATTCTGGTTATCCTGTGGACGTTCATTTCAACGGCACAGATCATCGGGACGCCCAGGATATTCAGGTGACGGCCATCAAAAGCATGTTTCTCCGACTATTGGACCCGTCTGGCGCTTGAGAAACGCTATATATACGAATTTGGCACTCTGAAGCCCTTGATAATTATTGAGCGCTTGGCATACGCATAATAGCTGATTGTTCCGTCATTTCTCTGTCTCGTTTTCACATGTATTCGGGTCTGTTTTTGTATACTTCCCATTTCTGTACATTTCTTGTGTCACCTTTGACTTAATTTTTATCACTTTGGCCATTTCACTAGAAAGTGTTTCAAATGTGTATGATATCATGGATAAAGGCATTTCGGTCGAAACGTCGATTTGTGTGTGTGCCTATGTTTGTTTCGTGTTATTAGCAAAACTTTATTACCCGTTTCATGCTTTACCTGTTGGTTTTCTGGTCAGTGGGCGAGTGACCTAACAATACACTTTAGCCGCTCCATAATGCAAAAGTAAGCAACGAAGACCTTCTATTGTTAAAACATTAGTTACTTTCTTTTGAGGAGTGGCATTTAAATACATTCTATTATCATATCTGAAATGTGCCTGTAAAATAAAACGGTACTACCTGAAAGGCCACTTGAACCTGTTGTTGAACAGAAGGTTTTCCGTGATTGCTCCCTAATTGCTCGCCAATGAACATGATCAATTTGATCACGTGACTGGGTCCATTCAGCAAAATGAAGAAAAAGGAAACAGCAAACAACATGCGCGTCACCTGTGTTATGTGTATGAGAAAAGTAATCGTAAATTAGAACGTAACCATCGATGATATAAGGTCTGCTGTATCATTGGTAATCATCCGTATAAAGTAAGACATTTACCCTTCCCGTGATTTTATTGGTCGCTTTGTCTCGACAATCATAAAAAATCACGGGGAAAGTCAGATGCGCCACAGTCTCAAGGCCAATAGCCAGTCAGGATCGTAGGGGGTGCTACCATGGAGACATCAGCATAAAAGGCATCGATACATCTCGATCGTCTGCCATTCGGAAAAGCGTAATAACACTGCAGAGTAGCGCGGTAGCCTAGTTCATAGTGAGTTTGCTTGCTATCACCGGGTAACAGCGTGTCAGGTTAGAAACCACGTGCTGACAAAAAAATCCTGGTTGTGATATTTCGCTTGACACGACCATTCCTTAAATCGACTCAGCTGTAAATGCGTATCAGACGCATGAGTTACAGGAGGTAAAGACAGCACGGAAGGGAACTGACCATGCCACCTAATAGTTGCTGCGGCTTAGTACATGAAGAGTTATCTTCATCGTCGACGGCAGGTTATTACCTTTTTAAAAAGACCATATGCCCAGACGATTTCTTGATGTTAGCAACCTAGGATTTTTTTTGGTCGTATTTTTCCACTGTTGACTAATAGTGGCTAAATCATTTTAGAAAGTGAAAGCAACGTATCTGTTGCATGTTTACAGACGTGTTTATGCCGTTCCACCACTGTCATAAGCGTTTCTTGATAAATATGCAACTTTATTTATTTGCTTGGCAGAATAATATAAATTTCTTGTGCTCCTTATATAAGTTATTAACAAACATTTGTATTCAAAAGCCTATATCCTTCTTTTCGTGTCTCATTGAGTGTCCATCTTTGGCATTAGTATAATTAGCACTAGAGCTTTGCAAATGATCGACATTTACTATAATACTGATCTTACTTTTTTAAATGATATTCAACCTTGCCATGGCAGGTCGGCGCCATCTCGAGTTTTAGCTAAATAACATGTTCCGAGTTGCCATCATGACATATTTAGGACCCAAGACATTTGAAGGTGATAATTTCTTCACATCAATAACCACACCATGAGAACCACAGCTCAACAACACGCAAATTGGCTTTCGAAAAATAAACGCTGTACAGATACAATCTTCGCTCTCAAACAACTTGCAGAAAGAGCGACGAAACATAACCAAATTTTCTATGTGGCTTTCGTTGACCAAGAGAAAGTTTTTGACAAAGTGGATAGAGAACAATTATTGATAACATTACAGACATGTGGAGTTCCACAACACCTGATAAGCCTATGTCAGAGCATATACGCCAATAATCAATGCGCAGTAAGAATAAGCGCAGGCACATCCGATTATTTTCAAATCCAGTCGGGAGTGAGACAGAGATGTGTACAATCCCCCCCCCCCCCCCATTGTTTATAACATACATAGACCACATCTGCAAAGTAGCAAAAACAGCGGAAGAAAACAATCTGAAGAATAACTTAAACGAATTGCTATTTGCAAATCACCAATCACTAGTAGCATCATCAGAAGAGCAACTACAATGACAAATAGACAGGTTACATCAAACATGTCAAACTTTTAACATGAATATAAACATAGAAAAGACCAAAGTAATGAAGATAGGAAGAACAGAAGGAAACACCAATATATATATATATATATATATATATATATATATATATATATATATATATATATATATATATATATATATATATATATATATATATATATATATAGGAAACAACAGACTTTAACAAGTGACAGAATTCACATACATAGGAAGCAATATAACAACAGATGGCAAGAGCAGTAGAGAAATACACAGTAGATGTAGTAAAGCATACCAAGTCTTAGGCAAATGACACCAATCTTTAGAATCAAAAATGTTGATTTAAACACACATTCAAAACGATTATTATGCCAACGATGTGCTGCCAAAGCCAAACATGGACAACGACAGCACAAGACAAACGTAACCTAGTGACAGCTAAATGGCATGATTACGCAGAGTCCTAGGAATATCGCTAAGAGACATAGTGAAACATGAGGACATTAGACAAAGAACCAGCATCGTTCCAATTTTGGAGTATATTAAGAGCCAACAGATTAAATGGTTTACACACATCAGCAGACTATCACTAGATAGCACCCCACAGCAGGCTATGTTATACAGATACAGTGAATGCAGACCTAGAGGTAGACCTCGAAAACGATGGACTACCGAAATAAAAGAGTCGACAAATTCCACAATATACTCAGCACACACGAGGGCCATCTCCAAAAAAAAACTCTACTACCCCTGACGCTGAAAGGCAATAAAGGGTTTAGCGAATAGATAGAGTATTTTCAGTAAAATCATTATGGATTGTGATAATGATGAATTAGTGATAATGTGATAATGAGAGATTTGCTGAAACGGAGATCTGAGCACATATGGACATGCCCTGTTTGTGAAGAGATAATCAACAGACTTAATACATAATACCTAATCTTGGGAGGTAGTTTTCACAGTAGAATATGCAGTAGAACACGATGGTTTCGTTATGTAGAGTCCAAACATCGAATGTTTTGTTGCGAGTCAAAATACGACAAGGTCTAGATCCAGAGGACGATTTACGGCAAATCTTCATGGTTTATTCATTTTTCTCCAGGTATATTAAGATAATTTGCTAATGAAACAATATAAATACCATAAAATTAAATGTGTTTTATTGTGCTCTCACATTAGACAATTTAGACAAAAAAAGGTAATTGAATTGTAAAAATAATTTTTTTTTGGGTTACAATTAGTTTGGTTTTTGAGAAGAAACGTTTCTACCACTTTCTCACACGACTGGTACCACACACACATACACATACACATTCAAACAAAACGTACACCAATATATGTAGTACTCACATCTTTATTTACATGTGCACATATTATTTCAATACCTTTAAGAACAAAAAAAGTTATCGTGTTTTCACAAACAGTAAAACACGTTGTCAAAAAATAATCAGGTGACTGTGGGTAATTTCCATTATTATAATCTGGCCCGTGAAAGGAAATTCCTTCTACAACATGCTTGGAAATATGACAGTTGCTTTATTCTATGTTTTGTTTGACCCTGAACTTGAAGTCCATGCCTTGGTTGGAACATGGGTTAACTCTGAGGGCGTTAGACAATTAAATTATAAGTGAATTGCATTAGGTGTTCCACAAGAGGAAAGTCATCTAATATGGATTCGCTATTACTTGGTGGTTGCTTCACTGACGAGAATGTCAGGCTTTCCGCATTCTGAAAAGTGTAATTATAATGGTTGCAACCAACATACGTTGATACCAACTTACTTTAGCTTGAGGTGAACTGTTGGACCTACTACACCGACTACCTTTAGCAGTTTGACCATTATTCCTCGATCGTGATGACCCAGATTGTAGTCTAGATTGACGTTTGAGCGACTTGATGAGGCTGAATGTGATAGCCACCATTAGGATAATGATGATTAGTGATGGAATAATCAAAGTTATCAAAATGTCCCAGAAAATCAACCACTGAAAAATTAAAAAAAAAAAACCATCGTTGTACAATATTTTTCTGTGAGCATATGTAGTCAAGTCTATAGGGACCCAAACAAAGGTCTCGCAAAGATGACCATGGAACAACTTTGGTGGGTGACCATAAAAGGTATCTGTGTTGTGCGAGCGACACTGATAAACTAATTGTGACTCACAGATTAGCTTTTAGTTAGTTAGTTGTTGGATCATAGTCACTGCACTCCGGACAAGTCCATCGGTGCTCAGATCTCTCCCTGAGTGTAGCCGCCATTATACGTTGACTGACGGTCCCTGTATGTTATTGATTGACCATCATTCTTTCTTGCCCACTAAACCACTCCTTTCTAGCAACACCACATTTCAAACCAAATTCCTTTATTCTAATCATGGAACAAGAGTCATCGTCTCTTATACAGTCATTTGTTTGTGCATTTTCCCATAGGGCGTTAAAAATGTCTGCTCGATGCATCGCTCTACCAACAGCCGTAGTAGCAGCGTGTGCAGCCAACCTATCTGCTCTCTCATTACTCCGGACTCCCGCATGTCCCGTCGCACAAATTAATGTCACTTTATGCATACATGAATTCTTCACTGCATCCAGCCACTGTTCCCGAATGAAAGCCATGGGGGCTTTTAGTGGTTAACATGTAAAATGTGTTAACATGTAAAATGTGTTAAAATGTAAAATATGCTAACATGTGATATGGTTAATATAAACCGTTCAGTGGATTTAAGAAATGACTGAAATTATATGGTGTATGACAATTGACGTAAGTAAAACAATTACACATTCTTCAGACTAGATCCTGCTGGAAATCTAGTAATTCCATTGTTTTATAAAAGCGCAAGAGACAGTTGGAATTTAAGAAAGAAGATACAAGAAGCTAATTACTCTCATTACTGGGAAATCCAATCATATCTGTATGAATTTTAACTCAGCCTTTGGCTAATAAATGCAATGTCTTAAAATTATTTTCTGCTTTGTCAAATGAACATATTCCCGAGATGCCATTATCACACATTTAGGACCCAAGATATTTGAAGGTGATACTTTATTTAGGTTTATGATCATTTAACCGGATGTTCGTGGGATGTTGTTTGATATCAATCAATCAATCAATAAACCCGTAACCCTTCAGGTTCGTAGGGGTACCACATTGGATGCCTCAGCACACAGAGTCCTCCAGCGAATTCTATCCTCAGCGATGCGGATGAGTGTGGAAATATCTTGCCCTGTCCATTCCTTGATGTTGTGTGATATCTTGACACATGTCCCTATTTGATATCACTTGTCACAAATATTTTTCTTTTATCAAAGTGTTGTGTTTGCAGCCTTCTGATATTTCACAGGCATATAGATAGACAAACACATGTTGGTGAACAGCACCATCGTTTAAGATATCCAAACTTACTAGTTTACATAGGCCTATAATTTTCTTGTAGACAACTGGTAGTTTTGCCTCTAGTTAAAGTAGCTCCGGTTTCACACAATTTCTCCTTGGATATTCATTGACTACTAGAATTATTTGTTACAATATGGATCTATTCATTGAGAGATCAAAATCTGTCCAATCGATATAAGTATGTACCAATTCTACATCTATGGTTATCAGTTGGTATTTTAACACCTATATGTGATAATTAGAAGCCTTAGGTAACAGAATCAAACAATACGATTAGTGCCAGAGAAACCAGTCTGAAGATGAAGGAAAAACTAAACCACGAAGAATAAGACACAATAATGACAAAGTCGTGCTCTCTATTGGCTCTATCACCATTACCTCATCATTATTATCACCACTAGTATGACTACCAGTATCACCATCACTACCATCATCATTACGACCACCAATACTACCACCATCATCACGACCACTGTCATCATCATCACGGCCACTATCATCATCATCATCACGACCAATATCATCGCCGGCACCATCATTATCACCACCATAACCATCGGAGCTATCTAAACAATATGGAATAAGAGTTACATAGGAAACGTTTTCTGAGTAAAACCTTTGATTACCTTGAGTAAAACATAATACTGTTTATTATCTGTGCACCAATAATATTCTGTGTTGTTGTTTATAGTTATAACAAATACTTTAGAGGTCCAGAATGGGTAGAGATACATGGCTACGCCCATAAGGAACAGAGCAGCAATTGTTCGTCCCGCAATAGTGACATTACAGAAAGTCTGAACCCTGAAAAATAGAAAGGATATCTAGAGATAAAGATAGTTTATTATGGATACATTACATTTCTAAGAAAGGTGATAATAGATATAGGGCCTATATATTTTATTAAAAATCAGATATCTATATAACACTCATGACTATTCACTGACATCAGCAGTAGATTCATCGCCACATAGTCGGCCAATGATTTCTATCTTGAACTTAGAATTATGCATGCTCATAATTCTAACTGAATTTTCAAAAGTGCTTGTAAAAAATGGCCATCATCACTTGTGATGGACGAACACATACATCTTGAATTATAGGATAATGAGAAAGAAGAATAGTGATTCTGTTGATATTTTATGTCTATGAGGTTCTTTTACTTCTTCCTCTCCTTCCACCTTGAACTGTTCTCTGCAATATCGTTTTTTCTCTCCAAAAAATACTTTCAATATGCCTAAATCATGATAGTTGTCTGCCTCACACTATTATTGCAAGTGCTGATTCTTGTGAACTTTTATGTATCTCTATTTTATTTCTTACGTATAAATTTGTCTCAAGTTCTCTATAGAAAATACCCAGAATTCATATGTCGCAGCGGATCGTGAAGATTTATTTTGCTGCCCTTTATATATTTTTGTTTATTCTGCGGACCCCAAAAATACCTGTCCATTTATATTTTTAGTGTAGGTATAAACATTCATACAATTCATCATATAATAACACACTGTAGCCATCTTCTTTCATTTGCAGCAGGATGTTGTTAATTATGATCGAATATGGAGAAATGGTCTCTTGATGAATATGATTGAGATAGGAATTGTGGAGCTGGATAAATAACTTCCTCATTGACCGATGATTCCAGACAGATAACCTATGTACACAACTAAAGAAATTCTAGAGGGAAATTCTACCACAGGATTCTGCTATAGCGTCACACCCTTTCTCATTGACATCGATGACTTGTCCAATCATGTCACAGTTGAAAATCCATGTACAATGCTAACCTAACAATATAGCAGAGCCATGAGCATGTTGAAAGTGCAGCCCAAAGTGAATTGGAGAGCTGGGAAGACTGCAGAGAACTGTAAAATATGGGAGCTGAAAATAAACTGTCTATACTATCTTTACCAAGAGTCATTAAGTAGCCAAAGAAAATATCAGTCTACGTCAGAAACACAGAAATTGTCAAGAGACCCCCCCCCCCCCCACATAACTTGGAGTCACGCTTGATCGACAGCTCACCCTCAAGAAACATGACAAACAATCAAGCACTAAAACAGTTATAGTTACTGAGAAGGTTCACTGGCTATCGTGGTGATCAGATAATGATACCAGCAGAGCCATTTATCTTGGTCACATACGTTCTGCTTTAGCATACAACAGTGCACTCTTGATAACATGTTCCAAAACAAATATAGAATCCCTAGACAATAGTCCACGTCTCATTAGTGGAACAATGAGATCAACACAAACGGCTGAATGTGAAATGCAACGAATTGTATAAACCCTTGAGATATGGATAGATATGGCAACAACGGAAGCTTAAGAACGAAACAAAAGAATTAACTAAGACCACCATAATAAACAGCTTGCAGAAAACTGGCAACTAAAGCAAAGAATAAAACAAGTCATTCCTCAGACATGCAAATTAAATAGACAGCAATACTTCCTAGAGAAGAGACAAGAACTGCAAAGAGCAACAAAATATTTATTTATTAATAAATATTTATTTTGCTCCTCTTTAAATATTTTGTTTCAATGTGTTTCAATATGCCAGAAATTAATGCACAATTAAGAGAAAATACTATGAAAAGTTCTCACCCAGTAAGTCTTATGAAAGCAACACATGCAGTCTTATTCAGAACAATCATTCATATATTTTATTATAATTTGATTTGGTGTGTGGAGGGGGGAGGTGAAGTTGAGAAAACAAAAGCAATTTTATAGAAACAGAATGTATAGACAAGGCAGAGCAGTTACTGGGGCTAACATGTTGAAAAAAATTTAGTCTTTGATAAGATTATTTGTACTTGGGTTTCTCGATATGTACTTCGTCCCCATCAACTATGCGGCACTCCACTGCCAAGAATATTAACAATAGTACTTAACTCCATAGCTTCTTCTTCTTCTTTCGTTCACTTGAAACATGTCTATATCTGTAATTCTATCTCCTAAATAAAACTCAGTCTTTTTTAGTTTACACAGGGCCCCAAAGAGTTTTGATTCCAGTGGCGTTTCCTCTGGCCAATATGTTTGTCTCAGCATTTCATACTCAGAACACTTCGGTTGTGTCCCGTTCTGAGGCGTAGAATTACAAATTGGTCTGATATGTTCATAATGTGATAGTTATCTTGCCTTGGTGTTTGTGGCTTTCTTGTTGACTTGATCATTTGCTTTTTCTGATGGTAGGTGATTGGTACATCTGGTTGATCTTCCGCAGTACCTCTCTTAGCTAGTTGGTTTGCTTTTTCATTGCCTGGTATTCCACAGTGAGAGGGTATCCACTGCAATTGATGCTAACTCCGTAGCTTCAAGCGATAATTCATAGGAATCTTCGATAATGTCCATTTTGTAAACAAATTTGTCAGACTCGAACTCCAGATCTCTTGAACACAAGGCGAATGAGTTAACCACAACGCAGAGGAGCCCTCTAGTGACTAAGTAAAGAGTACCATGATATTATCAGCTGTCATGCATGTCCAATAAGGCGACACATAAGTTTTGTTATTTATTACCTGGAAATACGCTTGTTTACTTCCATCCCTATGAATTACAAATAACAGAACTCTTTTATCATTGTATAAGATGTGGAGGATCTATGTTTGTTTGTTTTTCGTTCGCTCCATTGTAACCATCAAGGATATCCGTGCGATTTCCGCCGGGAGCGTGATTACGTTGTGCCACCGATATGCGCCTTGTAGGCCTAGCACATGCGATTTCGGCATGCCTTGACAATTCGGGTGGGCTACCCTTAGCCTGTGACAGCCTCTATATCTGTCTCCAGGCACGCGTAGTGGAAACTCTTCGCCCAGACGATTTTTTGCTCTCGTCTGACTCGAACGAGGTGTTACACTGTCTATGAACTTGCCTCGTGTAATTGGACGTGCTGTGCCTGTGCCCATTGGGTACCGAACCGTTTCTCATCCGTGAGCCTGTTTCCTTAAGGGGAAGAACTCAACAGAGGAGTTGGACCCTGGCTCTTTCGCCCTCTTAGCCGAGGTGTCATTCACCGACATCGTGTACCCCTTATCCAAGTTCGAGTCTCACACCACGCGTTTGAGAGCAAGGCGTTCTCGAGCTGAGCGTCCTTGTCCCAATAGCGCCTGAGCCCATCAGGTACTGAACCTTTTCTCTCTTCAAGTGTATTTCCGGTGTAGGAAAACCTGACAGTAGAGTTGGGCCAGGGCTAAATCGTTGTCCCTTTTGTACCTGAGCCTTGTGGGTTTGTTCCGTAATTGTTTTCTTGGCTGATGTTACTAATCATTTTACGTCACATATCACAGAAAATGTCGGATCAACGAAACAAGAGACACTGAATCAGTCAGTACGATTATTCTTTAAAAGGACATGAAAATAATGAGAATATGGGTGTTAATGGTACAGCATTACTTTCGGCGGACACAGGTTTGGCAGATAACAAAGATCTCAAAAGTACCTACTCGTGGTGCATCCTGACAACATATTACAGCTTTTCGTGCTTTTGTCCTGGCCAACTTTGTCTGTGAATATGATGGCAAAAGATGGAATGAGAATTGACTGCAGAAAAAAAACAGACAATATCTCCGGATTTCTGCCCCAAGACAAATAGCGGCACTGTTACACACAGAGACACAAGACAGTCCATCTCGAACATTGGAGGGGCGGCCAATGCAAAAATCACGAAATTTGACTGCGGTTGTGTCCTGTTCTGAGACGTAGAATTATAACTTGTTCTGGTCTGTTCATAATATGATAGTCATCTTGTGTTGGTGTTTGTGGCTTTCTTATTGACTTGATCATCTGTTTTTTCTGATGGTAGGTGATTGGTATATCTGGTTGGTCTTCGGCAGCATCTTCCTTAGCTAGTTGGTCTGCTTTTTCATTTCCTGGTATTCCACAGTGAGAGGGTATGCACTGCATGGTTACCCTATACTGGTAAGACAATTCGCTAAGTCGTTTTTTCAAGTCTGTTAGTTTTCCAGACTGGAGAGCTTGAAGCACTGACCTTGCATCTGTCAGGAATACTACAGGCTGTAGGTCAGAGTTGGAGTTCCGCAGTTTGTTTTAGCTGCCACACTAATTGCCTGGATTTCTGCATCATAATTATTGCAGAATTTCCCTGTCGGTGTTCTGATTGTATCTCTAGGCTTGTGTAGATATTCTATATATACACCTGCACCTCCATTCCTCACGGCATTCTGTGCTGACCCATCTGTGTATACTCTGACCCATATATCTTGTGGATATTCCTCATCCAGGAAACTGAGGGTGACTGTCCTTCGCTGCACACTGTTCTGTTCGTCCTCGCTTAGTATTCCTTTCACATGGGTCTGAAGGTATATTGGCATTCCATGTCTTTCACTCCACGGGGTTTGTTCTGGTACAGGCCTTAAGGGGCTGTCAACTTCAGGTAGGTCTGTAATTTGTCTGCGGAGTCGTTTAGCTTGATGGATAAAGCTGCTTCTTTTCAGTCGTCCCATTGCTAGATTTTGGAATCATTCCTTAATTGGATAACTTAGCATACACTGAAACTATTACGTCTAATAAAGCGAGACGTGTTTACTAGCAGCGGAACACTTTGTGCCATATTGACATATTCGAGCCACGCCTAAATTCCCGATTATCGCCTGCAGGGAGATTGCTACCCAAAGACATGTTTGGCGTGTAAAGATTAAGATTACAGTGGGTGGAAAACCGTCATGGCGAAGCTTCGAAACACATCCATCGCCTGACGACACTCAGGAAGGCTGTCACATGTTACGAAATTCCACCCGAATTAAAGTCATGCCAAAAAACAGATGTACTCGAGCCTTCGATGCTCACATAACACAGCTCAGCTGTGGAACTGGCTGCACATGCTTCCCCGCGGAAATCACACGAACTTTGGAGAGTGAATGCAGAAGAAGCAGTAATTACAATCATCATCATCATGTGCAATGCCGGGTGGCGTAGGAGGTCATGGCTCTCCACAGCTCTCTGTCCACAGTATTATGTATCAAAGTCGTTGTTGTTTCCTTGCCGTGCCAGGTTGTCAAACTGTCTAATATTTTCTCACGTTGTCGCCCTCCATCTCTGGTGCCTTCAATCTTGCCTGTTGTGATTATGTTCTCTAAACCCGTCTGTATCATGAAGTGGCCAAACAAAGAAGATTTCCTTTTTCTTATATTGTTGATTAAGGTCCGTTTCGCATTTAAATCTTTCAACACCTCTACATTAGTTTTTCTGGCAGTCCATGGTATTCTCAGCATTCTTCTATAGAACCACATCTCTGTTACCTCCAATCTCCCAATTTCCAGTTTGTTTATTGTCCAAGACAATATGTTGGCACCCTTATGTTAGTATAGGGGTTATATAGCACTGCAGAACTCTCTTTCTCACCTCTAATGACAAGATCTTATTACACAGTATATTTTTCATTTTTCTGATTGTTGTTTTTGTCTGTCCTATTCTGCATCTTATTTCTGTTGAACTTCTTCCATCTGCAGTAATCATTGTACATAGATATTTAATTGGTAGAACTGTTTTAATACTATATCATTCACTATGATCGTTGCTGATATCTTCATTTCTCTGTCGGTTTCTTCTCGTGACATTTATAACTTTATTCAATCATCTCTTCTCACGTACTGTAATCTTTTTATTTTTCTAGTGTCTTCATCTGGGAAATTAGAGGCAACAGAGATGTGGTTCTACAAAAGAATGCTGAGAATACCATGGACTACCAGAAAAACTAATGTAGAGGTGTTAAAAGAGTCAAATGCGAAACAGGCCTTAATCAACAATATAAGAAAAAGGCATTCTTCTTTTTTTGGTCACTTCATGAGACAGGCAGGTTTAGAGAACATCGACACAACAGGTAACATTGAAGGCAACAGAGAAAGAGGGCGACAACGTGAGAAAATATTAGACAGTTTGACAATCTGCCACGGCAAGGAAACAATAACGACCTTGATACATAATACTGTGGACAGAGAACTGTGGAGAGCCATGACCGCCTACGTCAACCTGATGATGATGAGTGTCTTCATGAAGGGTCATGTTTGCCATTGGTAACACAGAGTTGGTGTAAAAGTGCTTTTTATCAATTGTCTTTTTGTAACAATGCAATTTGATGGGTAACTAGATACATACGATATAATAATAATACTAATAAGAACCATAACCCGTTAGGGTCGGAGGGGTACAACAACACTGGACACATCAGCACAAAAAAGCCTTCCAAATAATTATATCCTTAGCCAAAAGTAGTTCTTGATATCCTTCAATTTTCTTTCTTCGCTGCCGGACAAATATATTTGTCTTGTGTTCTTATGTTCTATATATCGTTTTCCTAACAAACGTCTGTAGCACTTGTTATCAAAAATCCTGATCCTACTTTTTGTGTCTGCATTGAGTGTCCAACGTTGACATCTTTTCAAAAGTATACTTGTCACTAGCGAACTGAATAGATAGATCTTTACTGTAATACTGATCTTACATATTCATATCAGATTCAACCTTGACATAGCGGCCATCGACATCTCGAGTCTCAGCTTAATCTCATTTCCTGAGTTGTCATTATCACATATTTGGAACCCGAGATATTTGAAGGTGGTAACGTCTTCTGGTTCGTAACCGTATAATTAGATATTCATGGACAGACATAACTGAATATATAAGATATAGACATAACTGGATTTATATTACATAGAATGAACTGAATATATATATATATAAACGGTGATGATGAAATAATTTCTTTAGCTGTGAACCGATAGCTCATGATAGTCCATATCCATTCTGACAAAAGCACAGTTCATCTCAGTTATGTAACTGAGGCCAAACTCCGGCTCACACGAGGTTTCACAGGAATGAGTTCTCTAACAGGGTTTCTGAATGTATATATAGTCCTTGGGAGATTGGAGGCAACAGAGATGTGGTACTACAGAAGAATGCTGAGAATACCATGGACTGCCAGAAAAACTAATGTAGAGGTGTTAAAAGAGTTAAATGCAAAACGGACCTTAATCAACAATATAAGAAAAAGGCAATCTTCTTTTTTTGTCCACTTCATGAGACAGGCAGGTTTAGAGAACATAATCACAACAGGCAAGATTGAAGGCACCAGAGACAGAGGGCGACAACGTGAGAAAATATTAGACAGTTTGACAACCTGGCACGGCAAAGAAACAACAACGACTTTTATACATAATACTGTGGACAGAGAGCTGTGGAGAGCCATGACCGCCTACGCCACCCGGCATGGCACCTGATGATGATGATATAGTCCTTGAAGAGAGGCATTCCAGTGAGCCAGGATTACCACGTCGAGCCAAGAGCACATCACACACTTCTGGACCATCTATGTCATCCTTCGTATGTGAGATTTGCTGACTCATCGGAAGTGATAGTACAGCTGGCAATCCTCGTCACCGAGGATTTTGCCACAGAGGAATGAGGGTACAATGTCTGCTGACCTGCATCTCTTCCTCATATTTCGTTACTGCAATTTTTCCTGTGAAAGAGTGCAAGGATACTGTCTATGGGTTGTGGTAATAAAGGCCGCTTCGACATAGCAGACGCCGCGACTTGTACAGGAAAGATTTTGATTGTATCTCCGAAAGAATAAAATATGTCCCAACAAACGATTGAATCCGGAATGGTATGAGAACGGCGTTATAATCACATGGCCATGCGCTACACCTTCGTCATCTATGGGGATTAATTTGATAGAAGTTAAAAGTAAGATATTGAGACAAGAAGAGACAGTGATTATTCTTTAACTACTGACAGGTTGGCAACTTATTTCCCAACTTTCCTTAGCCATACCCTGCGACATGTCTGGAAAGAAGAAAGTAGCCATATTCTTTACACCCTTAAATAAAAGTCCATGTCTCGGTTGTATTACCCGTGGAATACGGGCGATAACTGGATTATATGATACCGAATTAACTGAATAAACACGGTACAGAAATAACAGAATATTTATCTTTAAACCCGTAACCTGTCATGGTAGTAGGGGTACCACATTGGATGCACCAACACACAGATTCCGTCAGCAATTTATATCTTGAACGATGGGGATGAATGAGAAAAAAAATCGAAACCTGTCACATCCTTGATGTCTGTCCATGCTTTCATTTGTCATTCTTTGCTTCGTCCACCATAGACCGTTCTCCACAATATTGTTTTTGACGTGGAATTATGTCGACCTGCATGTCCAAACCATGAAAGTTTTCGTTGTTTTACTATTGAAAGCAATGGTTCTTGTGAATATGTATACAATTCTATGTTATTCCTTACGCGCACATTTACGTTATTCGCTGTATAGGAGATTCGTGGAATTCGCCTATATCATTTGTATTAGAGAAGGCCTAGAATCGTCTCTCCATGTCCTCAGTGAGTGTCCAACTTTCATAGCCATATAGCACAATAGAAAGTACAGTGGAATTCCTCTGTAACACATCCTTTTATAACAAATTTCCCTATAACACTACAGAAATCCCAATTATATTGATTTTGTATTACTTCCGCTGCGTCTTTTTATACTGCAATTTTCTATTATTACATACATTCTTTGTCAGTCTGGGCCAAGTTTTTATAATGGTATTTTAGTGTACTAGTGAGTTGTAACGTTTGATTTTCCCTGTAATTCCGATGTTATTTTTCCAAATTAAGTTTAGCCTTAGGTTACATAGAAGCTAAAGCCATTTCCATTCTTATATGTAACTAGAAGTAATACCCGGCGTTGCACGGGTGAGAATATGAATATATATTATCAAACATGTTAAGCAGCAAAAGGTTTGATAAATATATCTACATATTCCATGTATTAATGTCTCCAAGATTTAACATGTATAGAATTTAATTTATAGTAATTCGATATTCCGACATTTCAGAAATCGCCATTAATATTAGGCTCCTACAGTAGGCCTACTATCAATGACAAAAAAGACAAAACAAAGAATAGAAATGAATTATTCTGCAAATGCGACAAAAAATCTTATCTGGTTTCAACAAATTAAAGAATTAAAAAAAACACACCCCAAAAAAAACTTGGGATCGAACTCCGAAAGCAATAATAGTAGACTGCATAGACATGTGCAGTTATTGACTTCGCTATCCCAATCGCTATCATAATAAATGAGACATGAAATCTTACTTTTATATGAATATGTGTAATTTTTGATGTAATCGCTACGCTTGGGGGGTTGGGAGAGAATATATGGTGTTTTTATGCAGAAACGTTATGGATTGTATTGCAGGTGACCAATTTTTCATGTTTTGGATTCATTAAAACACCAGTGAACCTATTAATGCATAGTAAACGTCGATGAAAAAAACAGTTACAATAGTTTCTAGTGTCAAGTAGCCGTTACCGATATTTGTTTACATTCGTTTGACCTTTGTGCATTGTTCAGATGTGCGTCCTCTTATTCATTAAAAAGGTTACCGAATCATATCAAGGATCAGCTTTGCGGGACCACAGGAGAAATTTTAAGATTTATCATACCTGCAACGAGGGAGATTATGAACAAATAAGTAACCGTATCAAACATCGTTGCATTCTGTGAAGCCGTCGAGATTTCTATACCCAGCAAAAATAGTATACAGTAACGGAAGTAGCCATTTACATATATAGATGAAGATACGGAAAAACTGTTATATACAATACCGGCAAAACTTTACAATAGATACGGAAAGAACGATATTTAAGATACGGAAAAATCTGGAAAGATCAGATTTTCGGAAAGAACTAGATATGTAACACACGCTAAGACATCATTCATTCATTGCGTGATTTATTCTTTCCAGAACGTTGCCTTTTCAATTGATGTCCTGAACCCGACTGAACCAACCTGTGCGAATCTGCATGCCTCCTTCAATGATATTTTCGTACAGTCTTTGATTTCATCTGTCCATCTTCTTCTAGGTCTACACCTTCTTCTACTTCCCGAATTCTGCCCTCTAATATGCGTCTTTCCATGTTATTATGTCTCTTTATTGATACTTACTGGGACAAGAAACGAGAGCAAATAATGACAACACTATGGTTTGTCATGAATTTAGTAAGAGATGATATGAGGGTTTACTACATGATTATGGCTTCTATGAATTCAGCAAGAGATGAGTTGGGAGCGTTTACTACAGGATTATGGCCTGCATGAATTCAGTAAAAGATAACAGGAGGTTTTTCTACAAGATTGGCTGTTCCCATGAAAATTGAAAGTTATCAAGAGCGTCAAAAAGTTGAAATATCGGGTTTGAAAGGTAATCATGAGACAATACATGGCGAACACTTAAATGAGTTCAAGTCTGTCAGTAGCTTAGATTACCATATAGTCATGTTTGACGTTCAGCTCCAGATTGGGGTTTCTACAGCAAATCCTGTTGATGGATTCCAGAGCTTTTGAAAATCATAAACGGATTTCACTTAATAATGCAGATGTATCGTGCATTCCATTCTCTGGACTACATTGATAAACGACAGAAATTTAAGGACTTCTAAAGGTGAAGGAGTTAGTTCAACGCTAGAGAAAAATATGATAATAGTATGAAAGTCATAAAACATTCAAAAATTTGCAAATTGAGAAACAATTCAAAAATGCCGTGATAAAATTACCGAAATGGTCGACAGATCCTAATGTAATTCTCTATAGTCACAACAACTGTCAGCCACACAGACAAGAAGGCAAACACGTATGTCATGACGACAGTGATCTGAAATAAAAGAATATATATTTCGTGATTGTTCGTGTAAACTATTTAAATGAAGGCACTAGTATGTAATAATAACAATAGTAATAGAACTGCAGAGATCCTCTAGCAAATGTGTCTGATGGTGTAGGCATCTCTGAAAGAAGAGAAAGAACAATAATAATAATAGTAATAATAATAATAATAATCATAATATGATGAATATAATTTGACGGTTGTTTGTATCTTTATAGATGCCAGGAAGCAGGGTGTACTAATATGTACTAATGATGAACATATTTTCGGAATACAAATATATCGAGAAACTGATGCATTTGATAACATTTAATCAGAATTTATATGAAAATTAAAGATTTTTTATCAACGGATATAGGCCTACATAAATATACATTCACTTCCAACAAAAAATCTGAAGGATATAAGAAGCGATGGTCGACCCAATTGATATATGTATATATGTTTGACGAGATGATCACTCATATCCATTCTGGTTATCATTCAATGTGGATCATCAAGAGGTGTTTCAGTTCTTCATCTGAATAGTGCATTTTGATGACGTGAACAACATGGTGGTAATGGAAGTAAAGGAGGCACTAAGACACCACATGAAATATGGCAAAGCCTCAGGTCCAGACAATATCAAATTAGAAGAATCAGCAGCTTTAGATGACTTTGGAGTTGAAATAATCACAAAATAGCTGAATGACATATATGTTGTTCGTCCATCATAAGTGATGATGACCATTTGTTACATCCACTTTTGAAAATTCAATTTTAGTTATGTCCTTGATTATGAGTTCGTAGTTGGCTAATGAGCCCTATTCGAGCTGTAAATGTCCTTGGACAGGTTGGACATGGAATAACGACTGTAGACGGATCTTGGTCTATCCGTGACTATCTAGCTGCTCTCCGCTGTTCAGCTGCTGCCATATATGAATGACATATATGGAAACATACCCGATGACTTAATGAGGTCCATATTTATAGCCTTACCTAAGAAACCAGGGACCACCGAATGTGAAGACCACCGTACAATCAGCCTCATGAGCCAAATAACCAAAATACTTCTCAGAATCATCATGAAGAGAGTGAGAAACAAAATAAAATCAGAAATAAGTCCAGAAAGATGTGGCTTTGTAGAAGGCAAAGGTACCAAAAATGCTATCTATATTTTGAGAACACTAATAGAGAGGTAATTAGAGGTAAAAATAGATATGTGCCTCTGTTTTATAAACTACACGAAAACATTTGATAAAGTTAAACATAGAGGAGTTATACACATGCTAGAGAATTTGAACATTGACAGTAAGGATTTCAGAATCAGCAAGAACATGAACTGGCAACAAACAGCAGCGATACGAGTAGGAAATCAATTTGGCCCTTTTCAACAAATAAAACAATGAGTCAGACAAGGATGCGGGCTTTTTAGCAGACCTGTTCTCTTTATACAGTGAAAACATATTGCGTGCAATAGTAGATATCCCAGGAATATCAGTGGGAGTACATAAAATAAATAATTTAGATACGCGGATGACAATGTTCTGATTGCAAAAGTGAGGAAAACCTTCAAGATTTAATTAATCTTGTCAGAGAAAATAAAGAGAAAGGCCTCTTCCTAAATATCAAGACAACAGAAGTAATAGTTATTTTAAAGAAACAAAATAACACACCTTGCAAGATCAAAGTGAATGATATAGTTTAAAACAGGTCCACCAATTCAAATATTTCGGTACAACGATTACAGCAGATGGAAGAAGTTCAACAGAAATAAGAAGCAGAATAAGCAGGCAAAAACAACATTCAGAAAAATGAAAATTATATTGTGTAATATGACCTTATCATTAGAGGTGAAAAAGAGAATTCTGCAGTGCTATATAACCCCTATACAACATATGGGTGCGAGTCTTGGACAATAAACAAACTGGAAAGTGGGAAATTAGTAGCAACAGAGATGTGGTTCTAAAGAAGAATGCTGAGAATACCATGGACTGCCAGAAAAACTAATGTAGAGGTGTTGAAAGAGTCAAATGTGAAACTGACCTTAATCAAGAATATAAGAAAAAGGCAATCTTATTTTTTTTGCGACATCATGAGACAGGGAGGCGAATCCTCTTCTTAACCATTTGTACAACGCTGGAGGTTGAAATCCTCTTCTCAAAGGATTGTACACAGCAAAGGATTTCGCAGATAAGACAACCATATTTCAAGACAACCATATTCCACAGATAAGACAACCATATTTCAAGACAACCATATTTCACAGTTAGTCTTACACGTAAAGTGACCTTAGGAATTAATATTTTACAAATTGATAGGTAGATTGGAAATGCACAAACCGTTTTGGGCTATTCAGTATTGCATGAACGTAAGATTGTCACAAATTTTACATTTTATCGGAATACACAAAATTGTGGATGCAAAGGCGTATCACAACTAGGTTATTTAGCAGGAAATGTGAGACAATTATCATTAGTTCCAGTGTGTATGTAAAGAAGTTGTATCTGTGTTGATCACATAGTCTTATGTTTTTCTTGTAGCAATGACGTTGAAGAGGATTATATGTATTTGAGCATTCCATAAATGCAAACAGCTACAAACAAATCGTCTGAGAAAGTCAAAACAATGAAATACCAGTACATTTTGTTATAAGTTCGAGATATTGTTAGACTTTTTGGTCGACGTGAGAAGAACAGGGATTGACACATCAACTATGTTATTTGGATTCTGAAGTCTCGAAAAGATCAATATCTATTTGTGCGAGAGAATCGCGTGTTTTGTTTGTTACATCACAAAGTTTGAAAGTAGTGTTTAGTTTCGGAAACTAACATTTGACTGCAGCCCACACAAGCTCAATGAGATTGAGATGTCAATGGTAAGGTGGTATCGGTATAGAAGTATGGCCATGCTCAGCGATGACTTGTAAATTACAAGTTCTATTTTTCTTTGTACGTCTCACATGTTCTAATAACTATCCATCCATCGACCCACACAAACAAATCTGTCTGTCTGTCCGTCCGTCCGTCCGTCGGTCAGTCCGTCCGTCTGTCTCTCTGTCTCTTAGGGAACTAGAGATCAAAGGCGTTATCCCAAATAGCCTATGTACATACAGACCCAGAAGGGACACATTTCACTAGCAGCAATGGGTCCTTTTTTTGCTTCTACAAGTGATGGTGTTATCTATAATAGATTACGACATCGGTGTACTAACACTGTCACAGGCACAAGTCGATAGATTGGAAAAGTCCAAAACGAGGCAATGAGAGTGGTACTGGGGTGCACTAGAGATACACCCATCTCTGCTATGAGATTTCTGCTTCATCTTCTCAACATTAGAGTGCGACATCAGGTAGCACAAAGTAGGTCGTACCTTAGAGTGACGGAATACAACCACCACCCATTACACCAACGTGTAAATGGGTCAAAGGGAAAACGCATCAAGCGTGGTAGATCATGGATGGTAGAGGCTGTAGACACATTACGAAGAGTATGTGAATTTTACGAAATAGAAAAGGGCAGTGAAAGGTTGGAGGTAGACACTGAGAAGAAATCACTGACTAAAGTAATAATACAACTAGATTAAGCGTGTCGAAAATAGACGGATGTCAGGGCCCAGGTTACAGTGCATGAACTCGCCCAGATATATTCGAAACCACAAGACATAATTATATACACAGATCGCTCCATTTACATCAACATAAATAATAGCAGTTTTGTTGCCTATAGAAACGGCGTGAAGTTGGTTAAGAAATCTTCAGCATATTCCACTATCACATTAAGCCTGAGGATGGCGATAGAGGGAGTTAAGCAGCACTTAAGTGGTTGATAACTGATACATAGATAAACTGGGTAATACTCAAGCCTGTCAAAGCATGCTGCGCAAGATAGAAAAGTTAATGTTGAGAAACGTTAATGGTGGGACTTATTGAACAACTCAATTGTCCAGAGTATTACATGGATATACTGGTCACGCTGGAGTCAGAGGAAACGAGAGAGCCTACTTATTGACAGGCAATGAGGCGATTGACGGCACATTTCTTAGAAGAGATAAAGCAGACTTAATGAAGGCAGTAATACATTAATTTCAGAATGAAGATGATGTCAATGAGGCTGAGAACTTACACATACAGAAAATGTTAAAAATGGGAGTATCTAGAGGTGAGGGAAGGAAAAGTAAATTTTTTGGAAAGTCCCGAAGATCACACAATCAACACCTGACTGGTATTCTACACGTGACTGAGTCTACATACACTGTCATGGCTGCTGGAACGGATAGTCAAGCAAAATGAATTAAACAGGTTACTAAAACACTTACCTTGCCTATTAATAAAAATATATAAAAAAGTATATATAAAAAAACATACAATAAAACTAAACATGATACTTCTCCACGTATCGGCTCAAATTGAACCTTTTTCAAGAGACAAACAACAGAAAACAACAAAATAAAAAACAAAATAGATGACTAGATTTCATCAAGCCCCGTCTCCATAACGCAAGGATGCCAACGCATCTAGTAAAAGAGAAAATGCGTGCATTCATTATAAACAAACCGAAAGTGGGAAATTAGAGGCACTATAGATGTAGTTGGGATGTTTATAATGAGTGCAAGAATAATAAAAGAAAAAGATAAGAAAAAATACCCCTTTTGTCACTTTAACAGACAGGCAGGTTTTAAGAACATAGTCACAACAGGCAAGACTGAAGGGAACAGAGACAGATGGGGACGTGAGAAAATATTCGTGTGACAACCTAGCAAGGCTTGGAAACAACGATCCTGATAACAATACTGTGAACAGAGAACCATGGTCACCTATGCCAACCAGAATGGTATATGATAATGATAGATGAGTAATGATGAGGTTGTGTGGTGGAGGGTGAGTGGGTTTGGGGAAGGAAGGATACAAGAAGAGTCATTATTTGAAAACGCATGGAATGAATGTGAAACCAAATATAGACATAAACATATATATAAAACCAAACCTAAACATACATAGAAATGTATACACACACCAAGAGTTAAGAAATAAATATATAACAAAATGGACACAGATGTGTGAAGGATACCCACACAAAATGCACAGAAATGTAAATTTATCCACACATAGGAAAGGGCTCACACCAGAATAGGCATACATATTGACACAGAATGGAGATACGTGCATTAACACAAACAAGCGCGCATATATATATATATATATATATATATATATATATATACATAAATATGAACATGCATCCACATAAACACTTTCTCACATAAATAAAAACAATAACATGAACATTCGTACACATAGAAACATATACATATATTAATGTAAATATAAACGTTCGTTCACATACAGATAATGCTATAACAACTGCATATTTATACATACAAATGTGTGGCCCAAAGTAATTGTGTGGATACATAGAACCATGTAAAACAAAATGCATATACAAATAACTATACATGTGTGGGTACCCATCGAAGAGACAACTGCAATAACAACGAGGAAATCAAAATCTAAATATGTAAATGATTTAACAATAACAAAATGGCAGAGTACAAAATAATCACATATTGACATACACAAAAGAAAGAAGACATAAATGAATTATATAGAAGTACGGCAAACACAAAAATAATTACGAAAGTGTACACAGACAAATAATTACAAGAATCAGTGCAATACGGGAGTAGAGGGTATAAAGAAAAGGTGAGTAACTCAAACAAAACGGTGATTAATGTTCATTCTGTGTGGTTGCAAGACTCCCATATGACAAATGAGACGATATTCCAAGGACTGACGTTGCCGGTCACCGGTATAACAATGTAACAAACCGGTTACAGAGACATCAGAGCTACCATGATATGACGGGCTGTTAAAATGATTAGCCATCATGAGTTACGATGATTCGTGATATCTCTCAAATGTTCGGCGAATCTGCTGGAACGGACAGGAGAGAACTTATGAGAATGCCCAACGTGTTGTGAAACAAGTTTCTAATGAAAAATCAAGAATATTTCTATTCGCTAAACCTTGTGTTGCTTCTCAGCATCAGAGATAAAATAGTTTTCTGGAGATGATCCTCGCGTGTGTTGAGTATATTGCTGAATTGTTGCATCTTTTATCTCGGTGATCCATCGTTTTCGTAGCTATGTAGCATAGCTTGCAGTGATATGCTATCTGATGGTAATCTGCTGATATGTGCAAACCATCTTGTCTCTTAATATGTTTCAAAATTGGGGTGGTGCCTCTCCTTTGTCTAATATCCTCATTCCTCATTCTGTATCTTGGTGGTATCCATAGGATTCTGCGCAAATAATCAATTTCAGCTGTCACAAGTTTGCATTTGTCTTGTGCTATCTTTGTCCAAGTTTTGCATTGGTAACACAACGTTGGCATAATAATAATTTTGAACAGTGTTATTTTGTCTAATACATATGGTTTGAATTTATTGCTACAAAAAATTCAATTTTCTTTTGCAAGCCATGCTGTTATTTCGTGTTTTGTGCTTAATAAAGTGGCAATTTTGTCTTCATGCGCTACTAAGTTATGAGAGGCGCCATTGCCCAAAACAATACACGACGGCCTATCCCGCGCTGGTATAAGTGAGTTCAGTAATCAATTCCTGAAAATAATTCCATTCATTTGGTTTGGTAGTGTCTACCATCTGTAAATTTAATTCATTAATGTCATTCATTTTCCTTTTGCGCTGAAGTTAGTGCATAGGGCCGAGGTCAGATCTCTCCAATTCTGTCTGTTCAAAGCTATTCTGTGCAGTTGTTGAATAGTATATATATATTGATTGTTTTACTTTATTTAAGTATTGTTCTTCTGAGTGTTTCTTTTGGTATACCCCTAGCGCTTTTGCCTGTAGGTATCCATTCAAGAGATTGGTGGTGTATTCTGTTGATGTCTACACGTGGGACATGCCCGATGTAGTGTGATAGTATCTGGTTGCGGAACCCTTCACAGTAAGAAGTGAGAACCCTTCACATATAGCAAAAGATGGACGGCGTGAAATGCAACACATTGAATATTTTGCTCTTGTGTAAATGTTGTCACTATGGATGCTAGTGGCACACCATGCGAAGGTGTGTTTATCTAAGAACGTGTCAACCGACGAGAAAACACAATCGTGTGTTTTTATAGGAACGTGTCAAGCCATGTTCAAGTGCAACGTTTGTTTACCTAAGAACATGTCAGATAATAGACAGACGGGAATCATACCAGGTAGAAGCTTCCTGGTTGGTCTGAGGCAACGTGGGTTTATTGTAACCAGAAGGATCAATTTCTGATTGGCCAGAGGTTTTCCTCTAGGGAAATGAAAGCTTTTGATTGGTTGGAAGTTTCTGGAAGTTTGTAGGAACTTAGGAGTGGAGGAGGAAGGAGGATTGCATTATCGACTGCCGAGCAGGGCGGTCGCATTTGACTCCTGAGGAAGAGTCCCCGGAGATAGTCCCGAGAGTCAGTACTTGTCTCCCCGGAGTGACAAGTCCTAGTTTTAGTTTGGCAACAGTCACAGAGTCAGATAGTCGGTATACTCTCTAAGACTTAGTTTAGAAACCGAATGAAGCAATTCCTGGATGTGTTAGCGTAATTTGTAATCTGAGATGATTATAATATTGCCCAGTTGCAGATAATTTAGAATTAGTCTGCAGAGTTGAGGACGAACTCGAATAAGACTAGGTTGTGGCTTGTGCCTTGTGTTTATTTGCCTCTCTTATGAGTATGATGCTATTAATTGATGTATATCAACTTGTGTAAATAAACCTCATATTCTTGTGAAGGAGTGCTTTGGTTAACTGATTGATGTCAAGCAGTATTACACAGATTTCGACCTGGTCACAGCACCAGCATTCCAGTAAGTCCTAAAAGGCATTTTCTTTCGTCGCAAATTATTGTGATGCTGCAGATCTTCTTTCTGTCACACTAGTCTGTCCAGGACAGACAGTCAACTATATGTTTCGGTAACAAGTTGTTTCTGTCACGCATAAGGGCAGACATGTTACTGTTACAGTAGGACCATTATCTGTAGATAATATTGGACAATAAGTTCTGCCTCACTGACAAGAACATTTGCGTTACTGCCTACGTGATCTATTATAATGCGTTTATCTTTACTGCTTGGAGCTTTCCTTTTCTTAGTTCCGTCAAGGGATTGCCACTCTTTATCAACTGCATGGTGAGTATTTTCCTACGATTCATACAGATATATTACGTCATAACCTTCCAACCTACGCTCACGTATCTGCTTCATATATTTACTTTTGAATCTTGGACCCCATAATATACTCTTGCCTGTAAGAGATTTCCGACAAGTGAAACCGCTGCTGCTAAACATAATTTGACTTTAGAAATATTAATATTACAATGACTGCGCAGACGAACTTTGACTTACGTAGTGTTAACACATCATTTGTCCGAAACATTTTAACTATATCACGTACAATACCACCTTTGTCGAATCGAAATCATCAGTTTTCCTTTTCCGACCTTACTGTCGTTCATGATTTACATAATTAAAGTCCTATTTTATCCAACAGCTAAATGATATTTTATTTAAACTGAGAGCATGCTAAGTTCTCTTTGTATGATTTTGTATGTCGTAACATAAACTACCCCTTCTAGCATTTATGTAAAGATAACTTTACAATTGTGTAGTCACTTTTTGCATAGTAGTGAGTGTATACTTGAAAGTCATATTGCAATAAAACTCTTCCTGTCAATTGCAATGAAATCTTTAAATAAACGATAAACGACGACACATTCGCACTCACGAAAATCGTGGATTCTATATCATAGTGCTTCGACTTGATGTGCATACAACACAAAAATATCGTTGTATTTCACAGTAGTATACTTCAGTTTTTATAAACTGACAGTTTATATTCATATGATTATTTCCAGTCTATCGACATTAAAATTCACCTGCATCAAGAGAAAAATCAGTCACTGATGACATATTCTTATCTTTATCGTGCCTTTAATTGACCAGTATTTTTATACTTTGTGTCACAGCCAATGAAGAGTTGGAGAAAATTAAACAATAAACAAATTATGCTCATTTTCCCATACAAACAGGACTGCCGACAGACTCTGGTGTAATACTGTAAAAAATAGCACATTACATACATTAGCATAACCTTTATGAATATATAAATTATAGAATGTTTTAAATCTAGTTACATTTTTAAAGGTGAAAAAAAAAGTTTTACAAGGTCATGGGTACTCTCAAGTTAGATACAAAAGAGCTCTTCAATTTAGCAAGTAGTTTTGGAGAGAAATATTTCCGAAAATATTAATTATGGAACAGGCTATATTAGAAGTCATTCTGTATTAAATCTGCTACTAGTTTTATATATATATATATATATATATATGTATCTATTTACCATGATTTACATATGTTACTGAAGTGACTCATTCACCCTATTTCTGCATAATTAAGAGTGTATAAAGTCAATAAGCTACGGGAACATCTAGGGTATACTCGACATCTGCTGAGGAAGACAGCATATATTATCTTTCCAAAGAGCAGAAAATTGTTGGACCACAATCAATAATCAATTGTTTCACAGTGAGTTAGGTAGGTTTATTTAAATTTTCATTTAATATTCATGCAATTTAAATAATTCCAATTATATCAAATATTTTATAAAATAGCTCAAGTATTGTCATATTTAATATTGGAGAGTGAAATGAACACTTTGTGGAATGAATGAAGACTGTTGTTAAATTCAAGAACCTCTATTAAATATCACTAGCATTGATTACACAACTATTTGGTTTATATCTGTGTACAATGAAAAATCGCAACGACAAGTTGAAGTTTGGATAACTTTCAAAATGTGTTTGCTGCATACATATATTGCAACGTTGATATGGCGGATGCACTTCTGTTTATGAAAACTTACCTGAAAAAAAATTGAACAAACTCAAATACTTCAATGTTTAAAGATATAGACAATGGGCCATGAACGCACAACACATATCCATCTTACTTTGTGGACACCAGTCGCACTGTCGAGATTTTCATTTATCGTATCTTTGTTGAATAAAATGGTTAAGATATAGGCCGGATATATGTGTGTGTATGTATATATATATATATTTGATATTTGTATATATATATATATTATATATATATTTATTTATTTATTTGTATATATTTATCAATATATATATATATATATATATATATACATGTAATAAGTGAGATGCTTTTCTTACCTATTTTCCTGTTAGAAATTTGTTTTTTTTTAAATGTTGAGTGGTAACTAATTGTAAAGTGCAACATAACATTCTCTTAGGACATTGGACTTGTACAGGCTTGTGGGCGACATGAATTCGTTTTTATTATATTTTTAGACATCCATCTAGAAACATGACCTGAACGCACTCTTGCTCAACGCAGAGAGCTGTAGATGATTATATGGCATTGTCACAAAAAGGGGAGGCAAGATGTTCGTATGACAAGTCTAATGTGTAGCACTGACTAGTCCTGAACATGTCATATGCAATTAGTCAAATGCCACGGCAAGTGGCTTAGGCGATCATGTTTCTCTATAACTCTCTGTATCTTATAGTGTTAATAAGTTCAGTTGGAGACATCTTTTTGTGCTACAGTGACAACCCATCCAGAAATTGTCCTCTTTGTTTTCCTGTATCCACTCTCCATGATGTTTGTGGTGGTTACTAAATGTTCAATTTTTGCTTTTGTTTTGCTATAATTTATTTCTTCTAAAGATAACATCATATTAACACTGTATAAACTAAAACCTACAACACACATCCATTTATGGGAAGAATAAATGGGCTTTATATCTTCAACGTGTAGTTTCAGCCAAACAGAGTTATTTACGACCGTCTGCAGCCTGCATCGTTATATTACAACAAAAAACAAAGAGAGTCTCAATTTAGAAGGGAATTGCATGAAATATGAAAGTTGAATGTATAAGGACTATATACATATATATATATATATATATATATATATATGAATACATATATTACTGTTGAGGTTGCCTTCAGAATAATGACAATCTTGTCAACTATCATACGTAAATTCTGATCTTCGAATTTCATTTCCAGTCGTCTCGTTTGTCTTTCCACTTGTTAAAATGAGGTCCAACAAGAGTGTGAGCTCAACGCTTTGCACAACTCTTCCACGCTTAAATCAAACTCCCCAGTGCAAGTAATTTTCACTTCCACGAAAATCATGAAAAGTTGTGGATACAAACAGGACAAATTTGAGAAAAAAATGTATGACCATGTTGTGCATAGACTAAGACATTCTATAAGAAAACAAAAATGATTATTTTGACAAGAATGATAACGGAATAAAAGAAATGTATGCTGACAGACAACATCTTCACAAAGCATACATTAGTAATCCAAAATCAACATCTAGAAAAAGACGCATTCAACTGAAACCGGAATATAATTCACAAAAGACTACGCCATATGAGGGACTCATGGCTGAGTCAGACAGCAAACGAGTTACACAGATTTGCAGACACCAACCATCTATGAAACGTCAATTTTGAACTTAAAACAAATTATCGCCCAATATCGACATAATCATTTCCCCTTCATATGAAACACAATCGTAGAGAAAGTTAAAATTCTTCACCGCAGGGTAGAACGTTTTGACACTACCGTGGTCGAAACTCGAAAAGCAATAGAGCAGCTTTCCAGGGAATAAGCCCTTGACTCCGTCTCAGTACCAATCGAAATATATAATTATCGTTGTACAAAACTAATTGAGAAAGTTCATATTATTTCCAACATTCATGGAAAAGTGAAATTGTTCCACAATTCAGGGAACAACAAATCTGCATAAACGCAAAGGGAATCGTCAATCATATAATAACCATCGAGACATCTCTGTACATCTATAGCAGGGAAGACACTTGCCAAAATCCTTAAAGAATCTTACTTCTTATATTAACCTTTCATATATCGTATCGCTAAACTTTAGCGATACTTACTTGATTGCCCAACTGCAGAGCAAAGAATACAAATCTGCAGGGCGCGGGACTACCTACAAATCACCGCTGATAAAGAGCACCTTCTACACCCAGAAATTCTCAAAGTGAAAAGCTATCGAGTTAAGAGAGGAAAGTCGTGGATGGGGCGCGCAGAGGATTTTATACAGAGTTTTTGCAGATTGGAGGATGTGCTACCTGGTGCGGAGTGGAGTCGGACGTCGTGAGATTGTACGACAGCCTTCAAAGTAATAATAACACTCAATAGAGAATGCATGAATTGGTGTCTGACAGTGGTGGAGTCGGAGGTACTCTGATCGGTGAGAAGTCCAGGGACTATATATATATAACCAGTTGATATGATTATATATTCTTATGGGCCTGCTGAGAGACACATCAGGAGTTCCTGGGCCTTCACTGCTCAATTGTGAGGGGAGACCATCAGAGAGGAAAGTGGTGCATTCGCTCAAACGACAAGCAGCATGACAATGGAGAATTTGGCAGTAACCAAAGCTTTGAAATGGGTGTGCTCGCAGACTGTCTGCGAGCATGCCTGCATACTCAGTGACTCGAAGAGCATTATTGTGAAAGTTCAGGCGGGATACATTCGGGAACAGTGGCTGGATGCAGTGAAGAATTCCTGTGTGCGTAAATCGACTTTTAATTTTGTGCCAGGGCATGCAGTAGTCCGGGGTAATGAGAGAGCAAATAGGTTGGTCGCAACGCTGCTACTACGGCTGTTGGTGGAACGATGGATCGAGCCGACATTTTGAACTTCCTATGGGAAAACGCACAAACAAATGACTGTATAAGTGACGATGACTCTTGTTCCATGACTAGAATAATGGAATTTGGTTTGAATTGTGATGTCGATAGAAAGGAACGGTTTCTGTGGGCGAGAAAGAATTATGGTCACTCAACGGCGTACTAGGAACGTCAGTGAACGTGTAATACACTCAAGGATAGATCTGCGTACATATGGACGTGTCCAGAGTGCAGTGACGATGATCCAACGATTAAGTAACTAACTAACTTTAGAACCGTCTTTCATGCGAGAGAAGATACTTGCCAGAATCCTTTTGAACTATCTTAATGAAGAATTATTACCCGAAAGCCAATGTTGTTTCAAAGCAGAGCGTGGCACAACTGATATATTTTTTGCTGAAATGCAACTAAGAAAAATGTCAAGACATTGTGACATATACACAACATTCATAGACTTAACAAAAGCATTTAACACAGTAAGTAGAGAAGGTCTGTGGAAGATTATTGCAAAATATTATTGCTAAAAGACATTTATGACAATGATTCAGCAATTACATGATGGAAAACAAACTAGAGTTCAGGATGATATAGAATTATCTGCAACTTTTCCTGCTCAAACGGAGTTAACTAAAGATGTGTATTAGAACATGCCATGCTTGACATCATGTTCTCTGCTAGAACTTGCCATGCTTGATATCATATTATCCGCTATGTTGGATGATGAATTCATGGAACTGGACTTGGGAGTAGACATCAGATTTTGCATTGATGAAAAATTATTCAACATTCGGCGTCTTCAAGCAAAAACCAATGTCAAATCACACATCACTAGGGATCCCCTATTTTCTGATGACTGTGCAGTAAATTCAAACACTGAGACTGATCTACAAATTATTCATTCGCTAAAGCCTATATCAACTTTGGTCTTACTAATATAGAGAAAACATAATCATGTTACAATCAGCACCTGGCAAAGATCTATCGCGAGCTGCTGCATAACTACACTGCTGCATAACGGTGAAATGGAGTAGCACTGAATATTTTGAATATATTTAAATACATAGGTAGATTCACATTCTATCACAAAATGCAACCATTGATGATTCAAGTGGTTTTCACACGCTTCCAGACTACCAACAGGTAGCATGCCACAAATGGCCATGACAAATAGACATAAAGGCTATAAAGCCAGACGCAGACCATGTAAAAGATGGTCCTAAGAAATCACAGAAGCCACAGGAACAAGCTTACAAAAAGCACACAAGAAGGTCATCTTCAGAAAACTCTTCCACCACTGACACCGCAAGACAAAAGGGACAAGCGTATAGATAGATAGATGATGAGGTGTACACCAGAATCTTCAAGGCAAACAGCATTTATGCAGATTGTACGCACATGTTGTGTCAAATACATATTAGTACCACACAGACTAAGCTGAAAGTTTATAGAACAGTGGTACTTCCAGTGCTGTTATCCGCTCGAGAAACATGGACTGTGTATAGACGGCAATGAGGAATCTCCATCACTTTCACACAACTTGTATCACAATAGTTGTGAACATCAGATGGTAAGATACAATTCCGGATACCACTTTTATTGATAGATCTGGTATCCCTAGAATTGACATTATTCTAATGCAGATACAATTATATTGGCCAGGTCATACAAAATAAATGTCAGATCATCGCCTGCCAAAAATACTTCTCTATGGTGAGTTTCAGATTGTGAAGAGGGAAGAAATGCAACAGCGCAACAGCAGAGCGCAGTTAAAAAGTCACGAGTAAATAAAATAAAACCATCTACAGTAGTCATCCCATGTCCGAACTGTCCAAAGACATTAGCCGCCAGAATATGGCTAATTAGCCAACAGTGAACTCATACCACAGGACATAACTTTAACGGAAATTCAAAAATGAATGTACAAAATGGTCATCACTTGTGATGGAAAAACAGCAGCAACATTATTCGATATTGGTACTATCGTCTTTGTTTGTCCATATCTTGATGAAGATCATTTTTTTGTCAAAACGTCAATTTATTCTGTTCACTTTATTGCATTCTGAAAGACGTTTTAAAACTTGTTTATAATTGTTAATATATATTTATCTACCTATATGGTAAATGGTTTTACCTCATTGTCCCATTCATGTAAAATTATTTATTTAATCACATGGGGAAAATTACATGGAAAGACACACGTGCTGCAAAGAACATTTCTTCAATAATATACCAAGCACTGTAATAATTGTCCACAATTAACTATAATGTCTAAAAACATCAAAGGAAAATTGTCGATAGAAGAAAACGACAATAGCTGCATAATTTTAGATTAAAGAATGAAAACAGTTGGTAAGATGTAGACATATATGTAAATAATCATGTTAGCGCACGGATGGTTTACTGAAATATTAAGAGATTGATGGCAAGAATTCGGAAACACATTGTAGGTAATGTAGATAATGTGTAGAAACTGATACCTCTTCTATGGTTCTTCTGAAACCTCTACTGGTTAACAGGATGTAGACCAAGGAATGTGTTGTAACATGGTTCACAATTTCACTATGATTATCTGCCCCTTGTGGTTTGGTACATATCACATTCTCATGATCTGTGGGTCATATTGATCAATGAGACGAGACAGCCAATGACACCCCAAACATCCGTAGTTGTCTCTTTCGACGGGCATTGTTACAATGATACTACTCTTTGCCTCCATGTCAGTAGCTGGCACTGAAGCACACCAGTTCAATCACACGTACTCATCACACGAGCTCAATCTGAAACAATCGTCAAATTTCTGGTGGAAAAATTTACAGCAGAATGTAGTGCAAAGAGAGAACGGTGATGCGCTATCTCACCTATTTTTAAATTAGCATGAAAGGACAGACGCATCCAACTTTGACCGTGGCAAATATATGTTTAGTGGAAGATGCAGTGTAAGCCAGCTTACAACGCTTGTAAGTCAGACATTCGTCGCAACCTGTTTGTAAGCACAATTCTTACTGCACGTTGAGCATCAACTTAAATGTAAACCATCAACAAACTTATTTGATCTTTTGCCCACAGATACCCAACTTGAAGTCTATAAAGATGACAGCAGGATACAGATGGAGTAGTTTATCTCATTATAACAACAAATATAAACTGATGAGACCATCTCACAATATCTTGAAGGTGTGTCATGTCGTACATTTATATTCATGTCGTACATTTATATAAGAGTAATTGGAAAGAAATAACCGTACAGTGAGGTCTTTAGGGAGTCCTTGCTTGTAAGGAGTCATTCATTAATTCAGTAATGTAGGAGAATACGTTTTCCTTACCTGACACACGCCTTCAGTGTGAAAGAACATTAACTTAGAGGTATCTGAAGCCCACATTAAGAAACTTGCAAAGAGAAATCCCCCATCAGAAACAGATCTTGCAGCCAAATACCAACTGAAAATTTAACAGCAATATATGTTTATACAAATGCTGTAGTGATATGATCTTTTGACTGTTTTTAAGCTCGATCAATATTACTAGTACACGATAACACACATTTTATGTTATCGTGATGTAACTTGTCGCCTCTTGTGACACGCATACACACATACACACACACACACACACATACACACACAAAGTTGATGATGGTTGCAATACATCTTTACTGTTACAGTTCACTACTATTTTAGTGATTCAATAGCATTCTTTTAGATAGAGTTTCACAAGTCTTCCAATCTCCAGATGGCTGTTTATGTCACAATGTTAGTAGGATGTAATACTTTAAGATGGACTGTTATCTATCCTGGGTGGAGCTTAACTGAATTTCTTTCAATTTCTTGCTACATATTTATTCTCTTCCAACAGCACAGGCATGGGTCTTAAGCAGGCTTCTTCGCATTGGAGGGCACAGGCTGAAGTAGTAAACCATCTCCTTAGTCGTCTCCTACGGTTTGCATGACAGTAAGACTATTTTTTTCCCTTTTGTCTCCTGCAACATTAGGAGCGTAACTAATTTCTCAAAGTAGTTAATTCCACAAATCAAACAATAATCTATAATATTCTCACATTTACACCAATGACTTTAATAAAGGTTGCAATAAGTTCTAAGCTGTCATATAGAGTTTTTAAAAACACAATTTCCAGAAGAGAGATATTGTATGTAATATTTTACGTTGACTACTGCATGTTCGATTAATCTTCAATAATTGTTCATACAATTACTATGTTCCTTTACCGTGATATATAGAATGACATGCACTCCCGATATATAGAATGACATGTACTCCTGATATATAGAATGACATGTACTCCTGATATATATATAATGACATGCACTACTGATATATAGAATGACATGCACTCCTGATATATAGAATGTCATGTACTCCCGATATATAGAATGACATGTACTCCTGATATATAGAATGACATGTACTACTGATATATAGAATGACATGTACTCCTGATATATAGAATGACATGCACTCGCGATATATAGAATGACATGTACTCCTGATATATAGAATGACATGCACTTCCGATATATAGAATGACATGCACTCCCGATATATAGAATGACATGCACTCCCGATATATAGAATGACATGCACTCCCGATATATAGAGAATGACATGCACTCCCGATATATAGAATAACATGCCCTTCCGATATATAGAATGACATGTACTCCTGATATATAGAATGACATGTACTCCTGAGATGTAGAATGACATTCACTCCTGAAAACAAGTGAAAACAATGTAGAAAACAAGTGAAAACAATGTAGAAAACAAGTGAAAACAATGTAGAAAACAATGTAGAAAACAAGTGCTACAATGAATTCACTGGTTTACTTTCGCAGAACCGTGACAAATGGGAAGACTGCACAACATATAGCTGAAGTTAGCCTTGAGAATAAATAAAGACGGAACACCGTGTAACATAAAAGATACATGACAACAGCCAACCATCGAAGACTTCGTAGATCAATACTGCACGAATATGAACCGAATTAGAACCGAATCCAACAGAATTACTAGCGATGATCTTCTTGTTTCCAATGTGCAATGGCATGTTCTTCAAAGTTTTATTTCATACTCAGAAGACTTGCGTTTCATGAAATCCTTTGAGAAGATATTTTCTACTCATAGATGGTCTATCTGCTAATGTAGAAGAAATGTTTGAGTAATTTCTTTGAAGATATTGATTCAATTGAAAAGCCTGCGATGAATTTGTGGTATCAATGTTAGCCCCTTTTGGCTCAACACCACATATGATACCATCAACACCACATATGATACCATCAACACTACATATGATACCATCAACACTACATATGATACCATCAACACCACATATGATACCATCAACACCACATATGATACCATCAACACTACATATGATACCATCAACACCACATATGATACCATCAACACTACATATGATACCATCAACACTACATATGATACCATCAACACCACATATGATACCATCAACACCACATATGATACCATCAACACTACATATGATACCATCAACACTACATATGATACCATCAACACCACATATGATACCATCAACACTACATATGATACCATCAACACTACATATGATACCATCAACACCACATATGATACCATCAACACTACATATGATACCATCAACACCACATATGATACCATCAACACTACATATGATACCATCAACACTACATATGATACCATCAACACCACATATGATACCATCAACACTACATATGATACCATCAACACTTCATATGATACCATCAACACCACATATGTATCATATTACCATCAACACCACATATGATACCATCAACACCACATATGATACCATCAACACCACATATGATACCATCAACACTACATATGATACCATCAACACTACATATGATACCATCAACACCACATATGATACCATCAACACTACATATGATACCATCAACACTTCATATGATACCATCAACACCACATATGTATCATATTACCATCAACACCACATATGATACCATCAACACCACATATGATACCATCAACACTGCATATGATACCATAAAAACCACATATGATACCATCAACACCACATATGATACCATCAACACTACATATGATACCATAAAAACCACATATGATACCATCAATACTACATATGATACCATCAGCACCACATATGTTACCATCAGCACCACATATGTTACCATCAGCACCACATATGATACCATCAGCACCACATATGATACCATCAGCACCACATATGATACCATCAGCACCACATATGTTACCATCAGCACCACATATGATACCATCAGCACCACATATGATACCATCAACACTACATATGATACCATCAATACCATATGATATCATCAACAACATATATGATACCATTGTAATGCAGTCACAAATTCATTAGGCATGTCATTTGAAAGTTTATTTGTCATATTACAGCGTACCAAAGATACTTCTCTATGTTGATATGCAGAAGGATACGAGTTTTTAAGGTAACCAAAGGAATCGCTACGGGACTTCTTAAAGATCTCACTACAAGCATCTGGTATGATACATGTAGAGATTATGCATGGAACAGACTACGTGTCGCTCTGCAATATAAGCAAAAATGCAGCATAGTGTGAATAGAACGCAGAAACGAAGCAGCACAGCCCGGTGACTGGCTTTTGTTGTTTGTTCTCAAACTCCCACCTGGTCTGTATTATAGCAGGACAATGATCCTACTAGATCTCCAGCAGGATATAGACTAGAGAACGGAAATAAGTTGTGTCGATGAATGATTTGCGCACATGGGCTGGCACATCCGACTTCAGTGTTGATAAATAATACGTTCAGTGTTTGTAACATGATAAGTGAACGGTGGACGTCTGCAACCATATCACTAGTATAGTATGCCAACAATACGAGAGAACAGCTTCTCGCACTTTTACGCAGGTCACCAAGCTTTGCACTTGGTCACGCATCTTGACCTGTATTCAGCTGTGTTCCATCCCTTTCGACATAGTACCAGACACTTAGAACACTGCCTATAAAGGCAACAGTTCAACAGTGGAGTCTACGGCATCAAATCAAATAACTTTCAAACCATAGGTAAGAAATCTTTATGGTTTTAATAAATTGAGATTACAATTTATCTATCTAGTATGGGCAGAATCCTACAGCAGGCATTTGTTCATCTTGACCGTTCAGAAAGCAATGGCAAACTACTTAACGTAATTTATATAGCCTAAATATCACTGCATCCAGAAAATGCTGTGTTGATTGCTACGTCCAGAATAGGATATGCTACCAATTTAAATGAGTCAGAGAAACATTTTATTAGTCTGTTGGATCACTAAGTGATATTTTCTAAGCTCTGGAGACACCACATACAGAAATGTTTTTTAGACCAGCCTGGCGTGTTTAAAATGGCTGGTGGCTACATTTGTCCTACGGGTCCTATTTTTCCCCACTACTGATCAATAGTGATTAACAAATGTCCAATCTGGCAAAGAAATGTTAGACCCCCCATAAGGTTTGTTAGACATCCACGAACATACAAGGATACTATACCTGCAACACCATTTTAACACGGGTACTAAATAAACGGTAAATGATGATATGTGTTGGTGAACACCAAGTAAACACAAGCTAATAACTTTTCTATTAACAGCTTACCTACATGATGTTCTACGAAGTGGTTTGGCAATAAACACGAAGAAAGCCAAGACATTTCCCACGACACCAACCACGCAGATAATTGGATGTGTGATGAGATATATTCGTTTGAGAAACTGAGGAAAGTTAAGGCACAAATCATACATGATATTATGAGCATACATTTCTAGGCTAGCTACAATGACATATAGACTATAACCCACCTCTTTAAAAAAAAAATATATTTTCATCCACATTACACTCACTTGTGTTTCCCGAGTCAGAAAGGAGAAAAACAATAGCCACACTGTTACTAAAATAGCCACACTGTTACTAAAATATCCACAGGGTTACTAGAATAGCGATATTGTTGCTAGATATACAACACTGTTACTAGAATTATAATTCTGTTACTAGAATTACAATACTGTTACTAGATTTATTTACAATACTGTTACAAGAATTACAATACTGTTACTAGAATTACAATACTGTTACTAGATTTATTTACAATACTGTTACAAGAATTACAATACTGTTACTAGAATTACAATACTGTTACTAGGATTACAATTCTGTTACTACAATTACAATACTGTTACTAGAATTACAATAATGTTACTAGATTAGCGACACTGTCACTTTCCTTTCGCGTCGTAAGAAATGTCTAAGAATGTTTCGGGAGTGGAGTTGGTTGTCCCATCCTACAGATGGTCAAAGAAGCCATGCTAAGGATGTTTCGGGAGTGCAGTTGGTTGTCTCATCCTACAGATGGTCAAAGAAGCCATGCTACAGATGGTCATAGAAGCCATGATACAGATGGTCAAAGAAGCCATGTTAAAGTCAGATTTTTCAAACGGAGAGGCGCAGCTATCACAGTCAAGCTGTAAAGTCTTTTCCAAATTATTTCTTTCTTTGAACTTTCATTATCTTTCTTTTCTAGCCATGTGTGCAGTGAGGTGTCATAGGGAGCCGAAGATTTCTATTCTTTACTATTTGGGAGGCTTCCGTGTAATCTATATTGTGTCTCTCTAAAGTGTCTTTGTTGTTATCGATCCACCTGCGAGAGCCTTTCGCTTTCTATCGATATATGTTCATGTTGTAAGCTGCAACCAAGAATTTACTTGGGTTCATTCTAGTTAGATGACCAAACCATTATATCTGTTCTCTCTCTCTCTCTCTCTCTCTCTCTCTCTCTCTCTCTCTCTATTTTATACACGCCTCTGTACCCACAATTTTCTGACGGGGTTGCTGAGGATAGCATATCTACATATAATTCTTCGAACATTCTATCTTTCCTTCCTCTTGTACCCTATACGGGTGTCGAGGGAAATACAATGTTTTTGTTCTCGCTTTTCTGGCAGCTTCAGATATTGTCATTTGGTGTTTCGTATAATGTCTGTTTGATGTTGTCGATCCAGCGTAATCTAGGTCTACCTCTGGCTCTTCTTTCTGCTTCTCTTCTCTTCATATATGATTTATAAACTAATTAAAAATCACGGCATTCTTTCCAGATGACCAAACCATTGCATTTGTTGATTTTGTGTGCATTGTAGAATTGGTACGACACCCACTCTTTCTCTTATGACCTCCTTTATAATTCTCTGTCTTCTGGTCACTCTTATGGCTTTCCTCAGACATCTCATCTCTGTTGTAACCAGCTGTGTTTTATGTTTTGTTGTTAAGGACCATGTTTGACATTGGTAGCACATGGTTGGAATGAAGATACTTTGGATAAGATGTTTTTTGTCTGTCATTGATAGAATTTTGTGTTGCACTAAGTGGGATAATGGTCCCAATATTTGATTCGGTTTGCTACAGCGAATGTTTTTTTCGGTGGCAATCTTGCCATCTAAAGAGACTGTTGCACCTAAGTATTTGAAAGTGTTTGTTAATTCTTGATGAATACATTAATTTTGACAGAGTATAAAAATTGGGGCTCTAACCACGTGACAGTCGACGTTTGTATTTTACGTACTAAGTATTTTCTGTCATTCTGTAAAAACACCCAGACAAATTGATGCCACAAATTGTGGGTTTGCATTTGAAGTTATGTCTACTTCTCTGTATTGTCTATATTGTAAAAATGCCAACATGGATTGTAGAGGAGTTGGGCACCACCAATAGTACCTGCCGCCAATGATATTACTTTGAAGAATAATCAACACCTTCATTAAATGGGTATGAATTGCATGCTTATTCCCTTGCGTGCAAAACATCTTATGCGCAATGGCGATGTCCTTGGAGATAGCTAACAAGTGAGAATCACTGCGGACAATCATTCTCAACAGTGTTCCCGGATACACTGGTGTAAAGGGAAACGAATGAGTCGGCAATTTAGCCAGCCTCATAACACATGATCAACCATTGGACCGATCCGATAAACTAAATGGCTTTTGAAAGTCGGCACGATCAGAGGATTTCGAGATACATGAGCATGTGTCAATGTCGAGAAGTAGCGGAGTGAACTGGAAAAGTGTTCCGTTGAGAAAACCTAACAAAAATGTATAACAAGAGCACTGAGTTAATATAGAATCTGAACAATCGTCTGCTGTACCTAAAGAAGCGGATATCTGATAAGCTATGAATATGTGACAAGCGACAAGGATAATATCCATCCCTCATACCTAAGCCAAACTAGAATTGCTAGGAACATTACTTCTGTAATTTCCATTGCTTTCAGGAGGAAATCCGTTTATAGAATAGAATACGAAGACACAAAACACATTCATTTTCTACGTAATTTTTTTAGCGGAAGTTCATATCATAATGAAGAGAATTAAAAATATGATAGAAACATAAGTTCATAACGCACAGTTAGGATTTATATCCGACACATGCACCAGTGATCATATCTTCAACATGAGAATCATAATATAAAAATGCATGCAATTCAACATAGACGTACACCAGTGGCGTATACTAAGCATAAGCAAGGCAAGCATTGCATGCCTTCAAGAGTTGCGAAAATGATAAACCAGTCAGTGATCTATCCCCCATCCAAACTTAGCCCTTGCAGCATTGCTCAAAAATATATTTTAAAATATTTTTCTCACAAATCTGAATTTTTCCGAAAATTAGTGCTGGCAACACATATGAAAGTTGCAAGTGGCCACACTGAAGCAATTTTAAAGTTGCTTTCGTTAAAATAGTCCCTTTACATATAAGCGCAGTGATATACTGTGTGTTTTTTTAAATCCTTGTCTCCAGAGTAAGCTTGCGATGAAAAAAAAAATAATACATTTTATGATTCAATCACTATTATAACAATTTAGCACTGGCAAAATAATAAATTGATTGATGAACAATTATTTACTGGTGTGAAACAGTGCAATTTCTATGTTCTAGTACTTTTATTTGAATGTTAAACTAATGATAACAATGCAAGCAATTTAAATCTTGATTGCATACACACACACTTGTTTAGTAAGCTATTTCTGGTCACTTTTGGTACACGTCACGTGATCTTACTCAACACACACGCACATTTACACAGCGATGTAGTTTCGATTTCAAAACTTCAAACGTGATTTTAATCAGCTGATATTTAATATTTTGTGTTTGTACAGAAACATGTGTATTGCTATTGTTAATTACTAAACTTAGTATATTTGTTTACTGTGGTGGTTATTATGGCTGATTCTATTAATGATGTTGTTGTAGATTTATTTGAGCGACCGTTTCAATCGCGAACATTTAATGAAAAATTGGACTTGGTAAAAATGGGCAGACCGATTCCTGCGTTAAGCAGTTTGAAACGAGAAGGAACAAAATGTGTCCGTTCATTTAACAATGATTTATATAAGAAAGTCGTTTGGCTTTGTGGTTCATAGATTTCTTTTGAACAAAGGACTTCACAGTGGTCTTCCAGAACTTCATAAACTTTGTGAATTAATATTGACAATTCCTGCATCGTCGTCTTCAGTGGAACGTTCGTTTTCTGCATTAAAACGCATTAAAAATGTCATAATGAACTCGCAGGGGCAATGTCGTCTTTCTGCTCTATCAATGATGTCAATTGAAAAAGACCTTCTTGTAGAGATGAAAGGCAATGATGACTTTTATAACAAAGTAACAGAGGACTTTAGCAGAAAGAGCCGCAGAATAGAACTGAACTTCAAATAACTGGGTGAGTAGAAAATTATCATTTTTTAAAAGTTGCATGCTCTCTTTCAGACCCCAGGATACGCCACTGCGTACACGTATGTTTCATTGACTAAATCAAGGTGTTATATTCTACGACATCACTATTTATAGAAAATCATGGTAGACATTGGATTTCTAAAATATCTCACATATTTAATTGTAATGCTGTGTCACGAACAAGAGAAAGCAGTAAAGGTGGACGGAACAATATCATAATGATTTAGTGTAGCCACAAGAGCAAGACAATGATGCACACTATCATCGTACTTGTTCACCATCTACACTGAAAACATACGCGAACCGTAAAAGATGACATGACATATGATGACGTCCAACAACTTACAATCGGCGGTCAGCTGATCCCAGAAATCAGATATGCTGACGACACAGTTCTCTTAATAACACATGGAGATGGTCTAAAACGAATTTGATTATCAACAATAAAATAAAGTGAAGCTCAAAACTTATTCTTAAATTTGAAGAATAAAAAAATTATGACAACGTGAAAGTACAACCAAATATAATAATTGGCAATTTCCAACTAGAGGACATAACAAATTTCCAGTATTTGGGTACAAACGTAAATAGACGGCGCTGTAGAAATATATACAAGAATTGCAATGGCGACATTGAAACTTGCCCAAAAGAAAAATCTTTGGCAAGATACTAGTAACATAGGCATACTATATATTAGAAGAACATGCGTATTTCCAGTGGCAATACACGGTGTGAAGGCATGGACATTAAATAAAACACTAGCAAATAAAATCGCTGCATTCGAAATAAGATGCTACAGAATAATTTTACGTATACCATGGACAGCTAAAAGGCAACTCAAGAAATGTTAAGAACAATAATCGTTGACGAGGGCTGGCTTCTTAACAACACTTTAACAAGAAAGCTGTGTTGTTTTTGTTATACAAAGAGACATAACAGCGTGGAAAGATTAATAGCTGAATGCCGAGTTAACGGAAACTAGGGAAGAAGAAACCCACGACGACGATGGTGTAATGATATATCAGTGTTTAAATATGTCTCTAGTTGTGGAAGGTCAACTCGTCCAGAATCGCGCAGTGTTCAAAGAATCCATAACGAAGACCACGTTCTGGAAATAATATGTCCGATGATGCATACCTAACGAAAACATGAAGAAATAAGCATCAGTGTTACAGTGAAGATTAAAATGTATGGCTCACTACTTATTTCTACTATGTGGAATAGTTATAGGGGAGTTGGACACACTGCAGTCACAGGGAGACGGAGTCAATATTTGGAATGAACGTTTTATAAACGAATTTTGAGCATTTCATATATAGATACTATTATTTAAGAAATAAAGAAACTAGCAGGCTCAAAAGAATCACTACTTTTAGTAGTAAAACTACGAAAACATGCCCCGTTTGGATATGTATGCTGGCATGATTCTCTCTCAAAAACTATCTTGCAGGGAAGTGTTGAATGTGGAAGAAGCAGGGAAGCAGCAAAAGAAATCATTATGAGACAAATACACAGACTGAATCTGCCAAGATTTTAATTTACTCATCGGCAGCGTTGAGGAAAAAAACCGCTGGAGGATAATGTATGTATGCATCCAATGTTATATTCCTACGGCCCTGATGGTTTATGAGTTTATTGATACATCGGTAACAGTGGTTGAGAACCCTTGTGCTCGACCCATTTTCAGATGAAAATTGCGTCCGTTCCCGCCCCCAAGGACATTAAAAAAGCGTTGTTTGATAATTGGGTTCATTACGGATTTCGTGGCCACATTTTAACGAAACAAACCATATACTATCTAACGATACGAAATGTCGATAAAGACGCATACTCCGCCACATACAACGATCTATCCCTGGGGAGGGGTGCTCTCAGTGCATTGCGCACAAACAAGTTGCGACTTTTTAATCACCGAGTAACGAAAGTTGTATGAAATAACACATACTAGTAAAAGTTGAAATGAATCACATGATGTGGCCAATGATTCCCGTAGTAAACCGATAATTGTTAAAGTTTGTCGTAAGAAATATTGTTGAGATATGTTTTATTGCTACTTTTCTGTGACCCCTTAAAAATATATGTGGCTCTCCATTATCATTTCTCTACATCGTTCCACCATCAAAAAACCGTTGCACACCTTGAAGGCAATATGACCTACGTCCAGTACCACTGGTCCACAGAATACATGTAATGACAAACTTAAGAAATGCACGAACAGCCGGAAGCAATGCTAATAATGTAATGTTTTACTATTGCTAATAGGGGTGCAAAGGGAACGCATTGCTCTAGGCGGACCCAGGGTTAGCAGATAACCAAGATCCCAAATGTACCTCCTCGCGGTGCACCCTGGAAACAGAAATACAGCAGCTCGAGCTGATTCTGGCTAAATCATTTGGGGATCGTGTCCGAGAATGTGGAGGTAGCAGATGGAAAGAGATTTGACTGCACAAGAGACAGACAATATCTCCGACACCACCAGCATCACCACATATAGCGACACTGTCGACATACAGTGAAGCTAGTCAGTCCAGTCCGAACATTGGAGGTGTGGCCAATGTAAAATGCATGTAAAGGTAGATGCATGGCGAGAGACATATATTTCATACCGAGTACAATGAAACAATGAAAGGGCAGAACAGCGCTAGAGGGCAGCGCGAACTGCAAATAGAAAAGTCCCTAGGAAAGGGGAACTACAAGCTCTGTCAGCTCGAGACGAGCTTCTAGTTACCTGTGTTCCTTACAGGCAGAGACCCAGACCCATTCATTGGCGTTTGGTAAAGCAAGAAGACCTAATCCAACTCTAATGTCGAGCCTTCCTAAAACGGAAATATGCTCGCGAAGAGAAAGGGTTCTGTGCCCGATGGGCTTAGGCAAGAAAGGGACAACGATGGTAGTCCTGGCCCAACTCAACTGTCAGGTATTCCTAAACCGGAAATACACTTGAAGAGAGAAAGGGTTCAGTACCTGATGGGCTCAGGCGCTATTGGGACAAGGACGCTCAGCTCGAGAACGCCTTGCTCTCAAACGCGTGGTGTGAGACTCGAACTTGGACAAGGGGTACACGATGTCGGTGAATGACACCTCGGCTAAGAGGGCGAAAGAGCCAGGGTTCAACTCCTCTGTTGAGTTCTTCCCCTTAAGGAACCAGGCTCACGGATGAGAAACGGTTCAGTACCCAATGGGCACAGGCACAGCACGTCCAATTACACGAGGCAAGTTCATAGACAGTGGAACACCTCGTTCGAGTCAGACGAGAGCAAAAAAAGAAAACCGTCTGGGCGAAGAGTCTCCACTACGCGTGCCTGGAGACAGGTATAGAGGCTGTCACAGGCTAAGGGTAGCCAACCCGAATTGTCAAGGCATGCCGAAATCGGATGTGCTAGGCCTACAAGGCGCATAACGGTGGAACAACGTAATCACGCTCCCGGCGGAAATCGCACGGATATCTGTGATGGTTACAATGGAGCGAACGAAAAACAAACAAAACTATTGCTAATACAACTTATAAAGGAGTACAAATTATCATCATTAAGTGCCACCTCCGCTTAACGAGGGTTGGTTGCTACGGACCTCCAACATCCTCTGTCTCTTGCCTTCATGGTGCACTCTGTGAGACTGTAGCATGTCCATCACCTGATGTTTCTCTCCCACTTTTATCTTTTTCTACCTCTTACTCGCCTCTTCTCCACTTTTCCTTAAATAAGGTCTTCAACAAAGTGTCATGTCTTTTTAATAATCTTTTTAAAATGTCAAAAATACTTTATTTGCGTGATTTTTATTTCTTTAAATAGTTCCTTTTTCATACGAAGTATTGTGATAATCTTTCCATGTATTTCTATGTTTAGCACTTGTTCTTCTGCGATATTTCTGATAATGGGTTTTGTTTTTTTGTAGGTTTATATCAAGTCTATATTCTTTACTATACTTATTAACACGATCTATTAGGCTTTGTAGACCCTGTTAACTTTCTACTAAATAAATAGACAGTTTCATCTGCATATCGCAGATTGTTTATTAATTTCCCACCGATCTTAATTTCTTCATTCCTTCTATATTATTAAGAATATGCCCTGTTTAGATATTAAATATGCTGGGCGATAAAATACATCGCTGTCTTACCCCTCGTTTTCTGTGTATGTATGGTGAGTAGCAGTTTTCACATCTTACTGATGCAATAAAGGTAACATTACTGAATATCAAAAATTATCAATTAATAAGAAACAAACAACTGAAATGTTGACAATCGTACACAATGAGTTCACACCTGTTTACATAGAAAGAAAGCTTTGAGCCTATTTCATAACAACATGATATTGTGAAACCTGTATAAGTGAAGAATTTATGCACTCACCAGAGCGACTGGTGGGTCTTAATGGGTATATTATAAACTTATCAGAGTTTAAAGGCTAATCTCATATCAGTTATTATCGTCTGCAATTGTGAATAAATGTGTTCATACATACCTCGATGAAAATCGATGTGTGATCTGAGACCAAGCCACCCGTTGATAAATTGACAATATTGAAACTATTGTTGTCAAAGTCCTGATATCTGATTGGATTCAGCACATCTTCCATGATCATGAGGTTCCAATACAACAGGACAACATCAAAATGGTAATTGTAGACTTTAAAAAATGGAACAATACAACACACATTAAATGTGCATGAATGAATTCAATTCTGATATCCCAGTCGAATAAATGACTTTAGAATCTGAAGCTGTAACCTCTCGTTGTATGGAAGGATATCGGACCGTCGCTCTTTCACAAAATGTTTGTGTCTAACACATCATAGTGTAAATAATCCAAATACCAGTCACATGAAAACGTTCACTGTTTGAAAGCAGAACGATGCATTTGTAAAAATGTTCAATATCTGTAAGAGAAGAACAAAACATTCATATAGTTAAATAAAAGGAATATTAAATGGAAATGTTCAGAGTTAACTTTTCTTGACCTAAATGGTAAGTATCGTTTGTTCCTATATTTACTCCAATATGTTTTCTCTGATTCCAAAGCCGATATGTTTTATTATCTATTTGTAAATTTCGATTCTTTGGACTAATGTATTATTCGCTATAAAATACTGATTCTTTGGACGAATGTGCCATTATCTACACAGAAATCTGATACTTTGGAAGAATGTACCATTAACTATAAAACACTGATTCTTTGGACGCATATACTATTAGATATAACAATTCTGATTCTTTAGAAAATATTAATTATACACATACTAGTTATGTAAATCGTTATTTTCTGTGGATGCATCCACTTTATATATATATATATATAAATTTTTTCTTGGACGCATGCACTATTAGATATAGAAAAAGCATGAACTTCTCAAATAAGGTCCTTTCGACATAATTAATTAGACCTTCATTCGTAACGTTTTTAATTATTTTCGTCATTTCGGTTGATCACTACTATACTTGGAGGTGCCTTGGCTATATTTGACATGCGATTCAATTATACAAATAATGACCAACAGAAAACAGGAGAGTAATCAACAAAAGGAAAAAGTATATGCCTAATTAATTCTGCCAACAGGTTATCTATACTGCCGAGGGTCTCTTCAAAAAGTGAGTAGTCGTGACGTGAGAAAGTGTCCTCTCATGAAATAGACATACCCCATGATCTAATCAATCAAGATACCAGCGGAGCCGTGCTAGCGCAGTGTCTAAGTTTCTCGACGCTGATCAGGTTATCTGGATTTCAAGTTTACTTCGCTTCGTGTTCTTGTTCTGCCATCATTCTCAAACTTTTGCAGAATGTTTTTCGAATGCAATGCATTGTCATGATTTGACAGCTGAACCGCGATATTTGCGACTTTTGTATGACGCATCCGACTTCAGTATGACCTATGGATCACTTTGACCTTGTGGATGACAGCCATCTCCTTTTCCCAAATATCCTTAGTCGCCTCCAATCCTTAGTCTGGCAGGTCGCAGTGTGGTTATTTTATGCTACCATTTAGGGCAGGTCAACACACGGGAGTCAAATTGATTAATTATTGTTAGTGGTTTGAAAAATATAAATGTATACATTCTTGTGTACTTCCTCACGGCCACCAAGAGTAAGGACTTCATGGTTCATTCTCTGGGACTGCCACGTCCCCCCGAATTTAAGCTTCCAGCTTCATGCTCTAAGACTGCCCTCCCCCTTTTTCCCTTTCATGAAATATGTATCACTGTTAATGCTCTAGGTAAGGGGAGGAATCTAACAATCGCAACTGAGTAAGTGCTGAATATGACACTAGTTAGAGGAATCTAACAATCGCAACTGAGTAAGTGCTGAATATGACACTAGTCAGAGGAATCTAACAATCACAACTGAGTAAGTGCTGAATATGACACTAGTCAGAGGAATCTAACAATCGAAACTAAGTAAGTGCTGAATATGACACTAGTCAGAGGAATCTAACAATCGCAACTGAGTAAGTACTGAATATGACACTAGTTAGAGGAAACTAACAATTGCAACTTAGTAAGTGCTGAATATGACACTAGTCAGAGGAATCTAACAATCACAACTGAGTAAGTGCTGAATATGACACTAGTCAGAGGAATCTAACAATCGCAACTGAGTAAGTGCTAAATATGACACTAGTTAGAGGAATCTAACAATCGTAACTGAGTAAGTGCTGAATATGACACTAGTCAGAGGAACCTAACAATCGCAACTAAGTAAGTGCTGAATATGACACTAGTCAGAGGAATCTAACAATCGCAACTGAGTAAGTACTGAATATGACACTAGTTAGAGGAATCTAACAATCGCAACTGAGTAAGTACTGAATATGACACTAGTCGGAGGAATCTAACAATCGCAACTGAGTAAGTACTGAATATGACACTAGTTAGAGGAAACTAACAATTGCAACTTAGTAAGTGCTGAATATGACACTAGTCAGAGGAATCTAACAATCGAAACTAAGTAAGTGCTGAATATGACACTAGTCAGAGGAATCTAACAATCGCAACTGAGTAAGTACTGAATATGACACTAGTTAGAGGAAACTAACAATTGCAACTTAGTAAGTGCTGAATATGACACTAGTCAGAGGAATCTAACAATCACAACTGAGTAAGTGCTGAATATGACACTAGTCAGAGGAATCTAACAATCGCAACTGAGTAAGTGCTAAATATGACACTAGTTAGAGGAATCTAACAATCGTAACTGAGTAAGTGCTGAATATGACACTAGTCAGAGGAACCTAACAATCGCAACTAAGTAAGTGCTGAATATGACACTAGTCAGAGGAATCTAACAATCGCAACTGAGTAAGTGCTGAATATGACACTAGTCAGAGGAATCTAACAATCGCAACTGAGTAAGTGCTGAATATGACACTAGTCAGATGTGCTAACCACTAGTTAAACAATTGACCTCCAGTAGAAAACACTCTGCTGTGAAATTGATATCTAATTTCTCTTCCCTTTACCTCAATATAAGGAAGCATCATTAGCAGGGAACAATGTCAGTTTCCAGTGACATCAAACAGTAACATGGGAAAATGACAGACATCAATGACAGACATCAGTAGCAGAGGACAATAACATTCATCAGTGACTTGGGACAATGGCAAGCATATATATCGCTGCTATGTATAACCAGGACACAACGGATTCCGATCTCTTGGCACCAGTGGCAGGGGAAAATATCAGTGACATGAAGCATCCTTCTAATCTAAAAATAACTGGTTCACGGATCAGGATCTTTCTAGCGTAGTGGTTAAACCGTTTGCCTTGTGTTTAAGAAGTCATGGGTTCAATTATGGCTCGTGACGTCGCGTTTACAAAGTAAATTTTTCGGAGATCCCTGAGAATTATCGCATAAAGCTACGGAATTACGTGCTATACGTTGTACTCTCGGCAGGCTGCGTTCCTCTTCGTTAATATTAACACACGGAGAAGACGGAGTAGAACGCAATCAATCCTCTACGCGTTTTCACATTTTTTGTGTTACATCAAGGATAAAAAAAAATTTCTGTCGACATTCTTTCCAAAACGTAGCATTCTTTATGGATGATCTGGTTTCTCAGGGATCTAGGCACGCTGACCTGCTGTTATCAATGGCATGTTTAGATTATGAGATGTCTCTTATCCATCGTTGCCTTGGGTAGACTTTATTATTGTTACCAACAAACAGGGCATTATTAATCATGACATGCTCTTATTTCTATTTATATGGAAAAAACTACCACAGGTTTCTTGATGTAATATCAACAAATAACCTCAGCTTTCTTGATGTAGTGTCTACAAATGACCTAGCTTTCTGAATACAATGTGAAAAACTAAAAGTACATACAAATGTTTGTTTCTAATGTCCATTTTTGTTCGTTGTAGATATTTAAGCTTCTGTCTCAATCTCATTGTTTTCTTTGTTCCAAGATTTTAAGTATCCCCATTACAGACATAAGTACCAGTTCTGAAATATTGTTAAATAATCCAGGCCAACTGTCGCCTTTCCAGGCATGTCGTATGAAACTACAGAAAATTTGGTTATGGCGACATTCAACATGCAGCAATGGATACTTTTTCTGCTTCTGCAAGTGGTGGTGCTGTCTGTAATAGATTATGGCCTTGGCCTAATAACTTTGTCACAGACATAAGTCAATAGATTGGAAAAAGTTCAAAATGAGACAATGAGAGCGGTACTGGCGTGTACTAGAGATACACCCATCTCTGCTATGAAATTTCTGCTTTATCTCCCCAGTATTAGAGTGCGACATCAGGTAGCACAAGTTAAGTTGTACCTTAAAGTGACAGAATACAACCACACACATTACACCATCGCCTAGATGAGTCAAAGGGAAAACGAATCAAGCGTGGCAGATCATGGATGGTGAATGGGTGGAGGTAGACATTGAGAAGAAATCACTGACTAAAGTAATAATACAACTAGATAAATCGTGTCGAAAATGGACGGAAGTCAGGGCTCAGGATACAGTGCACGAACTCGCCCAACTACACTCGAAACCACAAGACATAATTATATACACAGATGGCGCCGTTAACAGAAACACAAAATAAAAGCGGCTGCCTACAGAAACGGCGTGAAGTTGGTTGAGAAATCTTCAGCATATTCTACTGTCACATCGAGCATGAAGATGGAGATAGAGGGAGTTACAGCAGCTCTGAATTGGTTGATAACTGATACATCAACACACTCTGTAATACAGACTCTGAAAGCATGTTGCGCAAGATAGAAAATATCATGCTAAGAAAATAATGGTGGGACTTATTGAACAAATCAGTTGTCCAGAGCATTACATGGATATACTGCCCTGGTCATTCTTGGGTCAGAGGAAACGAGAGAGCCGACTTATTGGCAGGCAATGCTGCGATTGACGGCACATTACTGAGAAGAGATAAATCAGACTTAATGAAGGCAGTAATAAATTCATTTCAAGATGCAGATGATGTCAATGAGGTTGAGAACGTACACATACAGAGAATGTTAGAAATGAGAGTATCTAGAGGTGAGGGAAGGAAAAGTAAATTTTTTGGGAAGTCCCGAAGATCACACAATCAACACCTCTGAGGCTACATACACTGTGGTTGCTGATGGAGCGGAGGGCGGAGCACTTATGGGAATGTCCCGCATGCAGTGAAACCAGTTTCTAATCAAGAATCAAGTAAATTTGGTTATAGCATGACAACATGTGTACTGTGAAAAAACCAATACATTATTGTCACCGCATGTCGTGTCTCTTTCTTAATTTTGTCTTCTGTCAGATAGTCCCCATGTATGACTAAGCGATGCATGTCGGCGGACATTGCACTTTTGTATTTTTTGTGGCATACTCCTAGGTGCCGGGAAATTCTAGATATGTCAGATGGTATATTAGAGTATATCTAAAAAAGAAGAATGATAAACTATTAGCTAGATGCATATGCTAAACGTATCGCATAATATGTTATCCTGGAGTACTGTCGAAATGGAATGTTCCTTACCGGGAACTAAACTTGCATTTATACATTCCATTAATGCAACCATGCCTTTGCGGCAACAGACCTTATACGTCGCATATTGCTTGTCGCATTGGTTACTGAGGAGGATATGCACTGTTATCAGAACGGCTATGAGCTCAAGTTATCCGGATTAACGATATATTATTTCATCATCATCATCATCATCATCATTATATAAATCATATATCATCTCGAGTGATTCAGTGATGCACTAAAAAAACATCAAAACGTCTAAGCAAGAATCCCACTGTTAAATCTTGGAGCCCAAACGTTGATTAAGAAACATGAGTTCAATGGGTTATTTTCAAATGTCTACAAGGTGTAATACAGGGACATGTTTGTCACTGTTTTGACGAGAACTTTTGTGCCGAAGAGCTGTTTGCCCAGACTAGTAGCAGCTATTTTTTATCGACATTCTGCACAAATGTAACAGCGAACGAAGTTGAAAGTTTCGCCTTTCTTCAAACTGTATAGCTTACGCTTCGTAGTTACGGTAGATAGACATTAAAAGTTTTCCATCCCAAGCTACGACATTGCATGCATTTGGAATTGGTGACTTTTGATCCTATACTCCATAGTTGCCTGGAGCATGTTTACCTGGCCTTAATGATGTGAATAAACTCGTCGATAGTAAACATTCTGTGGGTAAATGTATCGTCCTTGTTTATATCGCGTCTGAAATTTCTGACAGACTTGCTGTATATACTATTTCATTTCCAATATCAGCATACATCAGTCTCACACATACTTTAATATATTCAAACACTTTTCTGAACGATATGATGTACTCGCTAAATGAAATTCATCGGCAAGTTATAGATTTTATACACAACGATTGGTCTATAACAGTTGTTCTATGTGTTGGTTACATGACTCCCGGGGAGAACAAAGACGTGCAGTGGTAGGAAGAAGATCGAAGAGCAAAGTTATATTAAAGTGTCAGAGACTCATCTAGAAAGGTCCACACATTGACCGTCAAAAACGTGGCCATAGACCCGTCTAGAAAGATGACACATGCCTTTCTCTCACAGAACGGTAACTATCTGAGCAATATCGAAGCATATATTTATTATATTATTAATATTTATATATATCTATTTTTAAGTCACAGAAAGGGGCGACCCAGAATAACAATTAAATGAAAGTAGCCCACGGGCAAAACAGGATTGAGAACAACTGATCTAAGAAGCTGTGTTGTCTTCTATAGTTCTTGCCCACTTTCATATACTACAAACATCCACATAGACATCGCCACATACCGAAGTTGTTCGTCGAAAATTGACGATTGTCGCACGTTCCGTCGTCAGTAATTCACTCATACATATGCCGTTACTGTTTCTGCATGCACGTTACCACTTTACTGCATACTATGCACATGTATCGTTTTCCAGCTTGATGCTATTACATCCACCGAAATTCACTTTAAAAGAAACTATTACAACTTGGATTTCAATAAATGTTGGGGGCTCTTTTATTGTAATTACGCCGCTTGAGAATCAATGTTCCTCTTATGTCAGAAAGTGGTAACAGAGGACACAAGAATAAGAAAGATACAGTGCATTGGTATCATGACGCATGCATTGGTGCTCCGATCTTCCCATGAGTAAATCGATAATTACGCCACGGCTGACAGTTCCAGTTCTCTGTTGATTGACAAGCATTCTTTCTTTGAAGTCTATAATAATTTGCATTTCTGATCACGCCACAATTCAAGCACAGCACATTTATCCTGGACATGGACTAGTGCATTTTGTTTGATGATGCTGTTTTTCATTAAGGGTCCACAATATATTGGCGCGGTACATTGACCTGCCCCTTGATATAGTGGTAGGACCTGCCAATTTATCCGCTCTCTCATTGCCTTGAACAAATAAATGATCAGGCACAAAAAATGAATGTAACACCCTCTAATTTCGACCTCCGCACAGCATACCGCCACTGTTCATGAATACAACTCGCTTGAATTTTCCTGATCATGCTCTTTCAGTCACTGAGAATGCAGACATGAGTTTCAATTTGTGTGACCATCCAGAAGAAGGTCCTGGTCACTGTCATAATTTCCATTGTTATGCTAATCGTAATAACAATGAGCATTCATCTCCACTATAATCGTCTTCCCATATAAATTGCGCTGCGAAGGCATACGAACGGCGCACAGGTCTAACAACAGAACCATTAGTGCATTTAACCATATCACAATCCATGAAATTCTCACTGATCAATGCATGCAAATCAGATTCAAAAGGACACATCTCCCTACATTCTCTATCGAGTATTATCACTATCCGATGAAGGTTGTGGCACACTCTGTGTTATGTGCCACATCCTCCAATTAGCACAGACGTTGTCTAATTTCATCAGCAGGACGACATCCACGCCGTTCCTTCATTTTATCTACTACTTTTCATATACTTTATTTCAGTATTTAGTGGATGATCTTCATCTTTGCTGATTTGGAGGTTTCTTCTCGGCACAACAGTAATCTGTGTTCCATAGTTTAACAATCAAGTAGTAATTGCATTGCTCGTACAGACCCAAGGATGATACACATCGCCTCAGTCTGGATATTATACAACCTTTCAGTCTACGACTGGATGCGAATCATAATTGCCAGTGCATACTCAATCACAGAAACAACCAATCCTTGGTATAGAAGAAATAGTAATCTCTGTTCACTCTGAGCAGCATCCATTCTTTTCATTGCTGAACGACCTCTTCTAGCCCTTGCAATGATATGATCAACATAAATATTGAAGCTCAGATTCCTCTCAAAAGAGACACTCATTTATTTGAATTTTCTAGTTCTTCAGAACTGTCCCAACACAAAATGGAACACTCGACATTGATGTATTTAGAATGTGATTATTGAGAAAGAACCGAGTTACAGATGCTCTAGACGTATTAATTAATTCACCGGAGTGACTACACCACTCCGCTATGTGATATTGCTCACATTGTCATTCCGTGACATATAACTAGATTTTTACTCTGCCTGTACACCAAAATGTCATTTAAATTATAGGGACTGATTTCGAATTTCAAAAAGTTGATTTATTACATAGTTCCAGGGCACTCTATTGTACGCATCTTCCAGTTGCTACAGTATATGTCTCAGATATTTTACTTTCAGCAGAATAATATATATTTACTGTTATCAGTATAACATCCGGCTCTGTGACGCAGTGGTACAGAGCGTATCAGTGACGGCTAAAGTACCGAGTTCTATCACCGCCACAGGCAATTATACATCCGGGCCGTTTAGAAAGCAATGGCAAACTACTGAACATATTTATATTGCCTAGAAAATCACTACAGCCAAAAAATGATGGGTAGCTGCTACGTGCTGAATGGAATACCAAATCAGAATAGCATATATTTTACTGTTAGCAGAGTAACATATTTACAGTAAAACTGTTTCCAAAAACACATTAAGTTACACATTAAACACATTCCTTACTTTGGACGTGTACAATTTGAACACAAACTATAAAAAACAATAATGTTATAACCAACACATCAGCCAATGTTCAAGTACCAAATCGTATCGACAGTCTTATAAAAAAAAAGTAATGGTGTGAGCGAGTCAGAAAAAACAACTAGGTATGATGAGGTATTTTCACGACAAATTTGTGCATGATAACAGACTGGCGGCTTATAAAGTCACCCTGGGAATACTGAAATTTAGAATCAAGCCTGACACAATTAGGAATAGTCAATGAGTAGGAGAAATGTTGGACAGGATATAATCAGTGAGTCACTATAAGATTAGTTAGCACACCATTACGCATTTGTTAAAAAGTGAAAATATGGAATAGTAGTGTTATAGATAAAAAATATTAACTTCATGTTATGTTTGGATACAATAATGTTATCGTGTACCAAAAACAATTTACAACCGATAAAATTAAATTACTGGTAGGTATAAACACAACACAACTATAAATCTAATTGTGGAAGGCAGCTCATACCAGGGAATCATTTTGTCAATTCGTATAACGTTTTTCAGTGATAAAGGTCCTTTGATCGAAAAGTCGAACATATTTGTTTTTATCTTTAAACTTACTCTATTTATATTCATTGTTACGTGCGCATTTCATGACCGTATCCACTACTGACAATATGAGCTATGCAAAGAGTTGGTGCTTGATAGGCAGGAATTTTGTGATCTTCCTAGTGAACCATTGCCTAGACAGCTAAGCAGCACTTACAGGACACCATATGCTATGACAATGGTTCATAACTCAGCATACAATTACATTTATGTCTAACTCTCCTTTATTTTTGTACCAGGATTCCAAGATGCCAAATATTAGCGGTAATTGATTTTTGCATAATCTGTTAATCGCTACCACTATAACCACTATAATACTCGATGTGTGTGTGTATACATTTTTAAATTCACATTTAATTATATTCGTTGGAAGAGTTTGAAAACCGTTGTATATGTCAAAGGTACCCAGACAATGATTTATATTAAAAAATAATGATATATCACTGATAAACAGCAATGGTGTAGGAGTGACGATCACAGAAATAAGCTAAGAGTATAGACACACTTGGATAAAGCTGTTCAAAAATATTGGAGAAACATACAGCTGCAAAGGATGACAAATAGGTTTCTGAAAAAGACGAGTGTAACGAGAGAACTTGACATGGATATTAAATACGGAAAGTGAAACAAATGCAGACTAGAACGAGAGGCAAATCTCCGTATTACATAATGCGCGGTGTCTGGTGATACGTATTTCTGGTTAAGAGTGTGGCTAGGGAGATGTGTAGGCTAGGAAAGTGTAAATACCTTCTTAATCAGAGAATTAACAAACATAAAGAGGACACATTATCAATCTGCATACACATACGTGATACATGAGTAGAAATAACATATGTCATAGAGTAATAGACCTACGCTAGATAGATTAAGATATTTATGTTTTAGGTATATCACTAATAATACTGATATGTTATGTTCCTCCGGGTTCATAGGCAGAATGTGCTCCCCGACATTTATTCGGAGTTTTCTCTTTGTGCAATGGGGAGATTTATTCACAGATTTGTTCCTTTCCAGTAGTACTTGCCCAAGTTAAAGTATCCAGTATTAAAGTCATAGAACCTACTTGAATGAAGTCTATTGTGGTGGAAACGTTTGTGCTATTGTTTATATTGACATCGAACAACATTTCCACCGTCTGTCTCGTACTGGTAAATTGCAACTTCATCGTCACACAATCGTGTGCCATAGACATCGCTGTCCTCTAGCGTGTGTTGCCTTCTCCAGATACATTCAATGTATACATGCGTACTCTTGGCGTCGCTATACTGTAGCGACATCTACCCATATCGGGATACCGACCTTGGCCGACCCTTCAATGCATCTGCATTTCGGCTGTCCGAGCTGGAATGCTTTGCGTTACTCTCTGTCGATAGTGTCCCTACCTGCGTTGGCGTAGATATATCGAACACATCGCTTGACTTTTGTTTTGTCACTTCTAGTTCAATCTACAACTTCCAAATCTACGGACATAATTCCTTAAAGTGTTGGCAACAGTACGAGCACTGTATTTCTGTTCATATGGTGTACATACTTTTAGCCTCTATTTGTGCTAAAACTGTGAGTCATTCACCTTTGCACCCGATAAATCACTTGGATTAAACTTCTGTTACTGCACGTTTTCCTATGAAGAGTGCACTGAGGCTTTCTAAGGGATGTGGCAATAAAGGCCGCTTTGTCATAGCTTTGACATATACATGAAGGGTTTTATATACAGATGCCTGGACCATCAGCTGTCATAATGTGTATACAGATGCCCGGATCATCAGCTGTCATAATGTGTATTCTCTTCCTCGTTCTCCATTCGGAGTCGAAGACTGATACTGATTTCTTAAATGAACTGTACTGTGGTCACGAGTCTCATGACATTGTTGTAGAGTTTGTTCATCAGATCTGTCTCAGATGGTCATATTTTTCGTTCTGAGGTGTCGTACAGTAGACAGTTCTGTAAAATATGTGTTCCTTCAGTTTTGACTATCCGATCTACTATTTCATTTCCCTTGATTGTTGAATGACATCAGATCTAATGAGCTCCTTCTTTAATTTGATTATGTATTTGGGAGATAAGTTATTTTTTAACGTTCATGTAGAATGTTTTTGTTTCTGAAGGTCTTGCAAACCAGATTTGACATTGGTCAGGATCATTGTTTTGGTGTTTTTCAAATGAGCTGATTACAGCAGCAAATGAGTTGCTTATCTGATTGCTTCACACTGCTGTGAAATTTGTAGAAGTAGAATAAACATGTGGCCATTTATTTTTCGAATTTACATGTCTTTGGCAATTATATAGAGATGCCCCCATCAGCTATTATAATTTCTTATTATGTGTCTAAGATATTAGTACTGGTGTTCCGTTGCCCATGGTCTACCGTTGGTAATGGTCTACTTGTATGTAGGGGTTTACTTGTTTGTATTTATCTAATTGTTTTTAATAATCTACTTTCTGCAATGGTATTACGTGTTGGTAATGGTGTACTTGTTTTAAAGATCTACACCTTTGTAATGGTCTTCCGTTGGTAAGATCCACTTATTTATAATAGTGTACTTGTTTGTAAAGATTTACTTGTTTTAAGGTCTACTTGTTTGCATAATCCTGTTTATAATGGTATAATTATTGGTAATGATTAACCTGTTTGTATTGGCCTACTTTTTGCAATGGCTACAGTTGGTAATGATCTACTTGTTGGTAATTGTCTGCTTATTTATAATGGTCTACTGTAGGTAATAGTTTACTTGTGTATAATTGTCTCATTTTTCTGTAATAGTCTGCCGTTGTTAAAAGTCACCTTGTTAGTAATGGTCGTCCGTGGATATTGGGCTATTTGTTTTTGATGGTCTGCTAATGGCATTGGTCCACGTGTTGTTAATGGTCCACGTGTTGGTAATGGTCAACGTGTTGGTAATGGTCAACGTGTTGTTAATGGTCCACGTGGTGGCAATGGTTCACGTGTTGTTAATTGTCCACGTGGTGTTAATGGTCCACGTGTTGGTAATGGTCTACGTGTTTGGAATGATCTACCGTTGGTAATATTATACTTGTTTAGTTAGTTAGTCACAGGGTCATCATAACTGCAAACTGGGCACGACCATAGTTGCTCCGATGTGTATCCGTGAGTGTACCCCTGAGTGTATCCGCCATTATACTTCTGCTGATACTAAGGTGCTTCTTCTGGTTGACCATCATATTCTGCGCCCTCCAAAATGTCAATATTTAGCAACACCGCATTTCAAACCCTGATCCGGGACATTGACAAGGAATCATCATTCACACTATTCGCACTCTTGCTTGCTAGATCTTTTATGAAGTTCACGACGTCAGCTCGATCCATTGCCCCACCGCCTTGTGTCACATTCGCGCATACAGCCAGTTGATCTGCTCTTTCATTACCTCTAGCACTCACATGTCCCGGCACGAAAATAAATGTAACCACATTCAACCTTTCCCGTCTCCAGGCGCCAATACATTTTTCGAGAACGAGACCCACTTGTACCTTCCTAAACCTACTCATAGAATCACTCAAGATGCAGACATGTGTTATCTTCTGTGTACCTACTCACTCAAATGCCCTTGTAACCGCCATAATCTTCATGGTCATGCTATTCGTAGTCATAGCAATGGTCGCACTCTCCTCCCTGATCGTTTTACCTGCGCACTAAATTGTTAAAGCCCAAGCACTACGAACATGTCTAATCACAGATCTAGCAGTGCATATAATCACAGATCTAGCAGTGCATATAATCACAGATCTAGCAGTGCATATAATCACAGATCTAGCAGTGCATATAATCACAGATCTAGCAGTGCATATAATCACAGATCTAGCAGTGCATATAATCACAGATCTAGCAGTGCATATAATCACAGATCTAGCAGTGCATATAATCACAGATCTAGCAGTGCATATAATCACAGATCTAGCAGTGCATATAATCACAGATCTAGCAGTGCATATAATCACAGATCTAGCAGTGCATATAATCACAGATCTAGCAGTGCATATAATCACATCCCCCTCGTTGACATTCTCACTCTCCAAAGCCTGTAACTCATGCTGCACAGCCGTGGGACACAATTCTCTGCATTCCCTGCAAATGTTTTTACTACTGTCAAAGAAGTTTCGAAATCTATAGGTACACCTATCCATTCCGCAAACACTGTCACATTTTGCAATCTGCACACGCATTGTATGACATCCTCAGCACGTCCCATCCACGACCTCCCTCTCTTGTGTCTGCTACCTTTTAACTTTCAGTATTTCAGAATGCAATGGGTGCTCCTTATCTGCATGTATCTGACGGTACGCCCGTGAACGGAAACGATGTAATCTTTACTCTGCCATAGGACGGTCGAGTAGGTACAGCATAGCTCTTGTCGATGTGTCTCATATGCACCCTAGAATGATGCGCATTGTTGCATTCTGGATTTTATCCAACCTTTCGATATTTGTTTGGCGAAGAATTAGAATTTCCAGTGTATATTCCACCACAGCCACCACCAAATCCTGGTACAAAAGAAATTACAACCTCTGCTCACACTGCGCAGCAGCCAAAACCTTCATTGCTGCTACACTTTTGCCTGCCCTTATGATAACGTGGTCAACATATTCCCTGAAAGTCAGACTTCTGTCAGACAACACACTTCATTGTGCTGGTTCTTTCTAACCTGTTCCCGGCCAAAGAGACATGTTGCATTGGTGTCTTTACCACGTATTTGTTCAAGAAAAACCAATGTCTTAGAACAGTTTACCACTGCGTCTGTTATAATTATTTGCATTGGTATACGTGTTTGCAGTGGTCTACTTGTTGGTAACATTGTACTATACTGATGTACATGCAATTTCAGCTTAATATTCAGTAAATGATGGTCTGATGACATGTTTCAAATTCTTGGCACATTGCAGCTCATTTCAATAGCAAATTTGACAGCAGAGTTCGACAGGTTCTGCTAGAATATTCGTGATCTAGCTGATACTAGGTGTATTTCTGAGATGGGGCTTCATGAATAACGTTATGTTGTGAAAATATTCAAATAATCATCTAATGGAGTGTGCATAAGTGAGACAGACTATACCAATGTTTATTATTCCCTTAAATCGTTTGGTCTATTGTCTGTTCATGTCATATGTCTGTTTCCCTTTACGCAGTATTTATCCACATCACAATCAGATTGTTTTATGTATACATCGATAGTGGCGAATAATTTTTTTCATGTATACATTGAAGGTGGCACAGAATTATTCTATGTATACATCGATGGTGGCACATAATTGTTCGATGTATACATAGGTGGTGGCACAGAATTGTTCTATGTTTACATAGATGGTGGCACAGAATTGTCTGCAGCTTATTATGAAATATATTTTTACCCATTCTTCCGGTTTCATATTTTGCATACACAAGGGTGAAACGTGCCTTTCACGTATACACTCATATACCCCTTCTACAAAAGAGGCTACGTTTCGTGAAAGCGCTGACTTATGAAAGTTGACGACTGCTAAAGAAGGATGTGCCGTGCCATTGGAGCAAATAAAAGGACAGGACAACGCATTTCCATTCTCTGGACTGCATCCTGCTGGAAATTTAGTAGGACCATTGTTCTGCTATAAGAAAAATCCAATGGAAGTTTTGAGAATGAACGCTGAGGAAGAAGAAAATTTGACTAAAGATTGCCTCATTATTTACATTTATTTACTTAATTGTTTGGCTATAGTTTGCCTCATTATTTAAATAAATATTTGACTAAAGTAAGCCTGATTATTTACACAATTGTTTGTGAATTTGGTGCATTAGTTGCAGAAACAAACGGAACTGGACAACAATATAATAGGTTCCAGAATATATTTCCAGTTTATATATATATATATATATATATATCAACGTAGTCAGTAATCAATACTGTGAGCCAGTGGCAAATAAATATTGATAATTATGACTTGCTTACAGAAGCAGGAAAATGATATGGTAATGGCGACTGGTCTATTATTATTAGACCATCGCTAGGGACAGACAGCTGTGGAAATACATAATCGCCTTATCTTGCTAGAATGGTTCATAAGAAAGAATTATTGAAAGAGATTGCTAAGCCATACAACAGGGAACGCTAAGTAAGAAATATACAGACGGGACACTACTTGAATCAAAGAAACAGACCAGTAAGGCATACCATAGTTATTTATTATAACATCTAATAGACGGATATAGAAGACCTTTACGTTTACACTCTTCTAGACTGTAACCTGTCCATCTAGTGATGAATTTCTTACACTTGTATCTTTGCCTACCTCTTGCTCGCCTCCCCTCGACTTTATATGAGATTTAGTGTGTGGATAAATTCGAATACTTAGGAGCAAACATCATCGTTGCAGAAGGCTGCGGGGCAGAAATAAGGAAGAGATTGGCAATGGCATAATGTAAAATAACACTTTTTAAAAACATATAGAGAAGCATCAGAATAGAAGTGAAACTGCCGCCCGTGTGGTGCCGGGGCCTGAACGGGGAGCAAAGAATAGCAACACTGGTTACCTTCCATGCATGTCGTAAAAGGCGATTAAGGAAGTTATGGGATGGAGTTGACTGTCCCATCCCCTATAGTGTCAGTGACCCAAAGCCATGCTGAAGTCGGATGTGTCAGGCCGAAAGGCGCAGATATCGCAGCAATGCTGTAAACCATGACACAACGCATTCCATTCTCCGGACTGCATCCTGCTTATCTGCAGGAGTTTGCGAATGAACGAAGAAGAAGAAGAAGAAATGAAACTGCTAATGCTAAAAAAAAGTTATTTTTCCGGTTGCAACATACAGCTGTGAAACATGGACACTAAGTAAAACTACGGCAAAGAAGATCAGCGCCTTTGAGATGAAATGCTACATTAAAAATACTTAAAATATCATGGATGAAAAAACAAAGAAAACTTAGATATTATAAAGAAGTTGAAAATGTCATAGTGTTGGTTACTAAACACAATAGCAAAAATAAAACTACACCTGTTTTTATATAAAGAGACACAGCTGTTTAGAAAGACACATAATGGGGGACTGAGCACCTGGGAGAAAGATAAAGGGCAGACCAACAAGCTGATGTACTGAAGATGTTAAAGATAACATGAATACGTCACTGGAATATGTAAGCCGCTTGGCCCAAGACATAATGTTTCAGGGAGTTCATTGGGAAGACAAGGTTCTGGAGAGACTACGTCACCTGACATGACACGTTCTTCAACAAGGCATCATGTCTTTCAATATGTTCACAAGACTTTATTTGTTTGATCTTTATTTCTTTTAATAATTTTTTCTCACGTACGCCATGGGTAGACCATGAAAAAGAAGGATCACAGAAAAAAAGCAGTTAACGTAAGCAAAACATATATAAAGCAGTCAACGTAAACAAAACATATATAAAGCAGTTAACGTAAACAAAACATATATAAAGCAGTTAACGTAAACAAAACATATATAAAGCAGTTAACGTAAACAAAACATATATAAAGCAGTTAACGTAAACAAAACATATATAAAGCAGTTAACGTAAACAAAACATATATAAAGCAGTTAACGTAAACAAAACATATATAAAGCAGTTAACGTAAACAAAACATATATAAAGCAGTTAACGTAAACAAAACATATATAAAGCAGTTAACGTAAACAAAACATATATAAAGCAGTTAACGTAAACAAAACATATATAAAGCAGTTAACGTAAACAAAACATATATAAAGCAGTTAACGTAAACAAAACATATATAAAGCAGTTAACGTAAACAAAACATATATAAAGCAGTTAACGTAAACAAAACATATATAAAGCAGTTAACGTAAACAAAACATATATAAAGCAGTTAACGTAAACAAAACATATATAAAGCAGTTAACGTAAACAAAACATATATAAAGCAGTCAACGTAAACAAAACATATATAAAGCAGTTAACGTAAACAAAACATATATAAAGCAGTTAACGTAAACAAAACATATATAAAGCAGTTAACGTAAACAAAACATATATAAAGCAGTTAACGTAAACAAAACATATATAAAGCAGTTAACGTAAACAAAACATATATAAAGCAGTTAACGTAAACAAAACATATATAAAGCAGTTAACGTAAACAAAACATATATAAAGCAGTTAACGTAAACAAAACATATATAAAGCAGTTAACGTAAACAAAACATATATAAAGCAGTTAACGTAAACAAAACATATATAAAGCAGTCAACGTAAACAAAACATATATAAAGCAGTTAACGTAAACAAAACATATATAAAGCAGTTAACGTAAACAAAACATATATAAAGCAGTTAACGTAAACAAAACATATATAAAGCAGTTAACGTAAACAAAACATATATAAAGCAGTTAACGTAAACAAAACATATATAAAGCAGTTAACGTAAACAAAACATATATAAAGCAGTTAACGTAAACAAAACATATATAAAGCAGTTAACGTAAACAAAACATATATAAAGCAGTTAACGTAAACAAAACATATATAAAGCAGTTAACGTAAACAAAACATATATAAAGCAGTTAACGTAAACAAAACATATATAAAGCAGTTAACGTAAACAAAACATATATAAAGCAGTTAACGTAAACAAAACATATATAAAGCAGTTAACGTAAACAAAACATATATAAAGCAGTTAACGTAAACAAAACATATATAAAGCAGTTAACGTAAACAAAACATATATAAAGCAGTTAACGTAAACAAAACATATATAAAGCAGTTAACGTAAACAAAACATATATAAAGCATACAAAAAGGCCGTCTCAAGAGAACTCTTCTACTACTGACGATGGGCAGCATAAATGGGTATACAGCGACAAGCAAGTAAGACAGATTTTTGAATTTTATGTCAAGGTCGTATTGACATAGCACGTTATATCAAGTGGTAGAGCGTGATTATATCATTGTAGTACAAACACGATATGGCGACATGTTGTAAATACAATTAAATATTGTCTCTACAAGTCTCTAGAAGGATTGCCGTTTGCATCCCCCTGAACAAATTGTGAAACACCGGGCGCTTCTATGCAATCTGTAGTCTGGAAGAGTGAGAAGCAGAACTGGCAACACTACGAGGATGTCTTTCAGTAGATTCAAGTATAGGGACACCAACTGCTGATGAAACCATGCCAACGTTGTTGAAGACAATCTCTTTAGTACAGTGCGCTCCATAACTAATATATACTGAGTAGAATTAGTTTTATCCACAACTAAACTACTCGAAATGATCTTTTGGATCCAACTTGAAATTCTCCATGAACCTATAAAACCATTCTTTTGCCCTTTAAAAATGTAACTAGATTAAAACATGTTCTCTGTAAATTACACATTTATAAAGATTTTGTGAATATACGTAATGTGCAATTATTTACACTTTTTACACCCGAGTCTGTCAACAGTGCCAGTTGATGAGGGAAATAAACCTTATTTCTTTATTGTCTTTTTTCTTTCTATCCAGCCTTTCATTGGTTGCGATGCAAAGGATAAATACACTGGACAATTAAAGGCACAATACAGATAAGATGTCATCAGTGATTTTTCTCTAGATGCAGATGAACTTTCATGTTGATAGGCTGAAAACTTTTGAATGTCTATAACAATTGCATTATACTGCTTGGAAATGCAAAATTTTTTTATTCTTGATACGCATTAAGTCGATCCTCTATAGTACTGAAACCATGACAGTGCGACGAATATGTCATCGTTTGTCGTTTATTTAGAGATTTAATTGACAGACTTCTAGAATTTATTTAACATGAATACCTTCGTGTTTTTTATTAGTCATTGTGGTGTTTTGTCAAGATTGTCACCAATGGAAAACACTAAAATATTGGATTATGCCAAAAGAAGAGACATTATAAGGACATTTAGTGTCAGCTGTGCTGTTTTTTATTGGTTGACCTAATTGTTATAATCTTAAAATAATAGGTAAACTCCAGTTTACTCAGAAGAAGTATAGTATATTTGACATGGTTTTTTTAATTGTGGTATCATGTTCAGTTTAGCTAATTTATATATGTAGTTAAGAGTTTTATTATAATATGAGTTTGAAGTAGAAATTCACTACAATACAAAATATGACTACGCAACTGTAGTTAATTTTTGCAGAGACTTTGAATGGATCGTTTATATCACGACATACAAAATCCTAAAAAAAGAGAATACACCATACTCTGGTTTAAATAAAATGTAATTTCACAGTTGGATAAAATAAAATGACTGATTATGTAAATTATTATCAACAGGAAGGTTGGAAAAAAGGAAAACAGACGATTTCGACAAGGGTGTTATGGTACGTGAGATGCTTGCAATGTTTCGGGAAAATAATGTGGACAAAACTAAGTAAACTGAAAGTTCAACTGAAAGTTCAACTGAAAGTTCAACTGAAAGTTCAACTGATAGTTCAACTGAAAGTTCAACTGAAAGTTCAACTGAAAGTTCAACTGAAAGTTCAACTGAAAGTTGACATGCGGTGTTGCTAGAAATGAATTTTTTAGAGGACGCAGGAGAATGATGATCAACCAGTAGAGAACCGGGACTGTCGGCAGAAGTGTAATGGTTGATAAACTCAGGTAGAGAACCGGGACTGTCGGCAGAAGTGTAATGGTTGATAAACTCAGGGGGAGAACCGGGACTGTCGGCAGAAGTGTAATGGTTGATAAACTCAGGTAGAGAACCGGGACTGTCGGCAGAAGTGTAATGGTTGATAAACTCAGGTAGAGAACCGGGACTGTCGGCAGAAGTGTAATGGTTGATAAACTCAGGTAGAGAACCGGGACTGTCGGCAGAAGTGTAATGGTTGATAAACTCAGGTAGAGAACCGGGACTTTCAGCAGAAGTGTAATATTTGATAAACTCAGGTAGAGAAACGGGATTGTCAGCAGAAGTGTAATGGTTGATAAACTCAGGGGGAGAACCGGGACTGTCAGCAGAAGTGTAATGGTTGATAAACTCAGGGAGAGAACCGGGACTGTCAGCAGAAGTGTAATGGTTGATAAACTCAGGGAGAGAACCGGGACTGTCAGCAGAAGTGTAATGGTTGATAAACTCAGGGAGAGAACCGGGACTGTCAGCAGAAGTGTAATGGTTGATAAACTCAGGTAGAGATCGCGGCTGTCAGCAGAAGTGTAATGGTTGATAAACTCAGGGAGAGAACCGGGACTGTCAGCAGAAGTGTAATGGTTGATAAACTCAGTGAGAGAACCGGGACTGTCAGCAGAAGTGTAATGGTTGAAAAACTCATGGAGAGATCGGAAAAACTATCGATGTGTCCAGTTTTCAGTGATGGTGATTCGACGACTAATTAAGGTATCTATTCCTCGCTGGAGTTATGCCTTCAGGAGTGCCTAGGTAACAACCCAACAACGATGTGCCTTTCAAGAGGCAGCTTTTTTCACACGATGGAGATCACTGTTTAGTGGGTGGTCTATGTAAGAACTCATTCTATGTAAGAGATATGCACGGACTTGTCACATATCAGCTCTGCGAGATATTCTCGGAAAGTCAAGGAGAACCCTCATAAACGCACAGGTTGTGTCGCTGGTGCAAGCAAGGATGATCCGTATTGCTTCATTTTGAATTCTCTTCAGTCTCTCAATTGTGTGTGACTGGCGGTAATAGTCGTCCCTGCATATTCAATAACAGGGAGGACAAAAGTCTCATATAGGCTTTCGAGCTTTGGTTGTTTAGTATCCGCCGCTGCCATAACTCTTATAAGAGCTGAAATTCCCCCGGAGGCCTTTGCGATAATATGATCAACGTGTTCCCGAATGCAGTCAACGATCAAATGGAACGCACATGTATTATAAGGAGGAGGTCCTGATTACAGTGTACCCTCTCATCTCCACCGTAGGTATCGCAGGCATTACAATGTGATTGTTAGGAGGTAACCATGTCACCACTGACTTCATTTGGTCAGTACCCCGGAATCATTACACCCGGAGGTAAAATGGTATAGCTCATTCTACAGTGATGGGGCAGTTTCTGTTATAACCCTTCTCTGTCTGTATATCAGGATATCGTCTGTAAAAGACAGTGTCCTACCTCTTCCGTCGAATCTGCTGCTGTGTGATTGTCAAGGTGTAGACAATGAATAATACGGGTGATATGGCAGATCCCTGTGGTAGACCTATTCGTATTGTTATGGGTTTATATATCCAGCAACCGTACTTAACATCCACCTTTCTCTCGAGCAGCACCTCTCATATTCATCTGACGACAAACGGGTAAACATTAAGGAGCAATAGCATGTTGATGAAGTACTCGAACGACACTGTTATACACATCCTCCTAGTCAATCGCGACAGCACACGTTTCCAGACCTGATGGGAGTCCTACTTTGGAAGTAATGATAGCTATTGAGTATTACTTAAAAATGTAAAATGTTACTGCAATTTTGTGCTACTTATACAATACTATATAGCAAAAAACGTGTTATGTGTTTTTCAATCTACCTATCAATTTGTAAAATATGAATTCCTAAGGTCTTTTTTGTGCATTAGATTAACAACGAAATATCGTTGCTATGCATCTATCAGATAGTTTTCGGGAAAAATGAGATAAAGTGAGTATTATGAATTATGGAACTAAATATAGTATTTGGTGTCTGTCAACTCAACTCCTGACTTACTCGAGCACAGTCACTCTATAATTACATGATCTGGAATTGGCATTATGCATGCACCCATAATTCGGCAACTCAAACTCCATTTAAAATGTTTTGAAGCATGTGTGAGATGCGAAAGTTTTGAAGCATGTGTGAGATGCGAAAGTTTTGAAGCATGTGTGAGATGCCAGCTTTGAAGTTTTTCAAGGGTTGCCACCAAGGGGAGTAATATGGCAGACTTACATTGACTGAAAAATGACGGGAACACTCGAAGTGATGAGTATATTTGGAATGAGTTAACGATTGCTGTACACGTGTATAATACCAAGTACAGTAAATACTTATACGTAAAATAGAAGAAAAAATAAAATCAAAAGGAAAATGTATATTAAAATATAACATTTGAAATAACAGGAATAATAGTTGTATAATCATGTATGATGAATGTGTCAGCTGTCAACATAAGTACAGCATATCATTCAGTGAATTTACCTTGCCTGATTCTAAAATATAGTTACATATTGACTAAACAAATACACGATATGAAAATATGAACAAACAACACATTTACATCTACTGTCTTCAAATGACAATCCATGTTTTTGATTGGTTTGGCAGGAACGTCTGCAAAACCTACTGTAATATTCTACTATCTAAATGAGCTATTCAGTGTATAAGAAATGCTTAACTATATTTGCCAAGGTATATGTGAGGTCTGAGAAATTGTATGTGTGAGGTCTGAGATTGTATATGTGAGGTCTGAGATTGTATATGTGAGGTCTGAGAAATTGTATATGTGAGGTCTGAGATTGTATATGTGAGGTCTGAGAAATTGTATGTGTGAGGTCTGAGATTGTATATGTGAGGTCTGAGAAATTGTATGTGTGAGGTCTGAGATTGTATATGTGAGGTCTGAGAAATTGTATATGTGAGGTCTGAGAAATTGTATATGTGAGGTCTGAGAAATTGTATATGTGAGGTCTGAGATTGTATATGTGAGGTCTGAGAAATTGTATATGTGAGGTCTGAGAAATTGTATGTGTGAGGTCTGAGATTGTATATGTGAGGTCTGAGATTGTATATGTGAGGTCTGAGAAATTGTATATGTGAGGTCTGAGAAATTGTATATGTGAGGTCTGAGAAATTGTATATGTGAGGTCTGAGAAATTGTATATGTGAGGTCTGAGAAATTGTATATGTGAGGTCTGAGATTGTATATGTGAGGTCTGAGAAATTGTATATGTGAGGTCTGAGAAATTGTATATGTGAGGTCTGAGAAATTGTATATGTGAGGTCTGAGATTGTATATGTGAGGTCTGAGATTGTATATGTGAGGTCTGAGATTGTATATGTGAGGTCTGAGATTGTATATGTGAGGTCTGAGAAATTGTATATGTGAGGTCTGAGATTGTATATGTGAGGTCTCAGAAATTGTATATGTGAGATCTGAGAAATTGTATATGTGAGGTCTCAGAAATTGTATGTGTGAGGTCTCAGAAATTGTATGTGTGAGGTCTGAGAAATTGTATATGTGAGGTCTGAGATTGTATATGTGAGGTCTGAGAAATTGTATATGTGAGGTCTGAGATTGTATATGTGAGGTCTGAGAAATTGTATATGTGAGGTCTGAGATTGTATATGTGAGGTCTGAGATTGTATATGTGAGGTCTGAGATTGTATATGTGAGGTCTGAGATTGTATATGTGAGGTCTGAGAAATTGTATATGTGAGGTCTGAGATTGTATATGTGAGGTCTGAGAAATTGTATGTGTGAGGTCTCAGAAATTGTATGTGTGAGGTCTCAGAAATTGTATGTGTGAGGTCTCAGAAATTGTATGTGTGAGGTCTCAGAAATTGTATGTGTGAGGTCTCAGAAATTGTATGTGTGAGGTCTCAGAAATTGTATGTGTGAGGTCTCAGAAATTGTATGTGTGAGGTCTCAGAAATTGTATGTGTGAGGTCTCAGAAATTGTATGTGTGAGGTCTCAGAAATTGTATGTGTGAGGTCTCAGAAATTGTATGTGTGAGGTCTCAGAAATTGTATGTGTGAGGTCTCAGAAATTGTATGTGTGAGGTCTCAGAAATTGTATGTGTGAGGTCTCAGAAATTGTATGTGTGAGGTCTCAGAAATTGTATGTGTGAGGTCTCAGAAATTGTATGTGTGAGGTCTCAGAAATTGTATGTGTGAGGTCTCAGAAATTGTATGTGTGAGGTCTCAGAAATTGTATGTGTGAGGTCTCAGAAATTGTATGTGTGAGGTCTCAGAAATTGTATGTGTGAGGTCTCAGAAATTTTATATGTGAGGTCTCAGAAATTGTATGTGTGAGGTCTCAGAAATTGTATGTGTGAGGTCTCAGAAATTGTATGTGTGAGGTCTCAAATTGTATATGTGAGGTCTCAGAAATTGTATATGTGATGTCTCAGAAATGTATATGTGATGTTCATTAAAATTTTAATTTGATATGTGAGGTCTCAGAAATTGTATGTGTGAGGTCTCAGAAATTGTATGTGTGAGGTCTCAGAAATTTTATATGTGAGGTCTCAGAAATTGTATGTGTGAGGTCTCAGAAATTGTATGTGTGAGGTCTCAGAAATTGTATGTGTGAGGTCTCAGAAATTGTATGTGTGAGGTCTCAGAAATTGTATGTGTGAGGTCTCAGAAATTGTATGTGTGAGGTCTCAGAAATTGTATGTGTGAGGTCTCAGAAATTGTATGTGTGAGGTCTCAGAAATTGTATGTGTGAGGTCTCAGAAATTGTATGTGTGAGGTCTCAGAAATTGTATGTGTGAGGTCTCAGAAATTGTATGTGTGAGGTCTCAGAAATTGTATGTGTGAGGTCTCAGAAATTGTATGTGTGAGGTCTCAGAAATTGTATGTGTGAGGTCTCAGAAATTGTATGTGTGAGGTCTCAGAAATTGTATGTGTGAGGTCTCAGAAATTGTATGTGTGAGGTCTCAGAAATTGTATGTGTGAGGTCTCAGAAATTGTATGTGTGAGGTCTCAGAAATTGTATGTGTGAGGTCTCAGATATTGTATGTGTGAAGTCTCAGAAATTGTATGTGTGAGGTCTCAGAAATTGTATGTGTGAGGTCTCAGAAATTGTATGTGTGAGGTCTCAAATTGTATGTGTGAGGTCTCAGAAATTGTATGTGTGAGGTCTCAAATTGTATATGTGAGGTCTCAGAAATTGTATGTGTGAGGTCTCAAATTGTATATGTGAGGTCTCAGAAATGTATATGTGATGTTCATTAAAATTTTAATTTGATATGTGAGGTCTTATTCGATATTGTGTATACATTTTATTTGAGGTCACATTATACATTAGGTCTCATTAGAGATTCTATATTATTATGTATGATAGTTCTCATTGTGTCATGTGACCTATTCTCTCCTGAAGGTTGTCTTCCCAAGGAACTCCCTGAACCCCTCTCTGTATTGGGTCATGCGGATTGCATATTCTAGCGACGTATTCATGTTATATTTAATATCGTCAGCCTATCGTTTTCTTTTCGTCCGCCTTTCTCCTCCACCCATGTACTATACTCTCCATTATTTGTCTTTCTAAACAGTTGTGTCTCTTTATATAGTCAAATAGTTGTAGTTTTCTTTTTGCTATTATATTTAGTAACCAACACACTGGGATCTTTAATGTGTTTATAATATCTAGGTCTCATTAGAGATTTTATATGTGAGGTCTAACTAGAAATTTTATATGTGATATTTCATTAGAGATTTTATATGTGAGGTCTAACTAGAAATTTTATATGTGATATTTCATTATAGATTTAGTGGAAGTGGCGCATCGTTGTTGACGATAGATGTGTGTAAAAAAAAAATTAAAAATGGTAGCGTATCCTAATCAGGTCGTAGCCATCAAACCATAATTTTTTGGCTGTAATAATTTTCTAGGCAATATAAATACGCGCAGTAGTTTGTCATTGCTTTCTGAACAAAGCGGATGCTTAATTGTCTGTGGCGGTCTCTAACTCGGTACTTTGTCCGTCACATACGCGCCCTGTACAGCTTCGCCACAGAGCCAGACGTTTGTGTGTACACATAGTAAACAGTTGATAACATTACTATATATGCATTTTATAAAGTTATTTTATGACATATTACGCAAATGCAGAGGTAGGGGTTGTTTGTTATATATTCTTCTTCTTCTATTGTCCGTCTGGAACGTGTTTATATGTGAAGTTTTTTTTCTATAAATTTGATTGTGCTCTTAACTGGTACAGTAGCCAGGTGAGGTTTTTCTTTCACTGATGTTTCTCTGGGTCTGTGTATTAGCCCCATCATGTCATAGTCTGGGCGTTTCTGAAGAATATGTTGTGATGTCTGAGGTATCTGTCCACATGTACATAGTGCCGTGTTGCCAATCTGGAACTGTGTTTACATGTGGCTGTGGTGGCGGTTTGTCCTGTTTTAAGGCAGAATGACAATTTGGCCAAATAGTTGATAATTTGTTAGTCATCTTGTGTTGGAATCGCTTTCTAATTGCTTTGATTATTTGTTTATTTTTGATGATACTTTATTGACACATTTGCTTGATCATCAAAAGATGCCTTCTTAATCAGACGATCTGCTTTCACTTTTCCAGTTATTCCACAATGCGATGGTATCCTCAGCATAGCTACTGTACGCTGTTTCCTTAGTTCGGTCTCTGCAGGTCTGGTAGTTTTCTGCATTCGATCGTTTGGAGTGCTTTCTCTTGCATGTGTCATAAATGCTGGAGAATGTGGAGCACGCTTGGCGCACGTTAGTTTTCAGTTACCAACTTGACTACCTGGATGTATGTTTCGTAATTATGAAATAATTTCCACTTTCATTGTATCCCTAATATTGTTTGGGTATCAATTCTTACTCCCCTCCATTTGTATATGCATTTCTGCTGATCCATCTGTATACACCCTGATCTATAGATGTTGTTTTGTTGTTGTTCGTCCATCACAAGTGATGATGACCATTTGATACATCCACTATTGAAAATTCAATTAGAGTTATGTCCTTGATTATGAGTTCGTAGATGGCTAATGAGCCTATTCGAGCTGTAAATGTCATTGGACAGTTCGGACATGGAATGACGACTGTAGACAGATCTTGGGCTATCCGTGACTTTCTAGCTGCTCTCCGCTGTTGAGCTATTGCATTTTTCCTCTTTTCACAAGATGATGCGCTCTTTTTAATTTTAGAACGCCGTGTAGATATATTTTGTGCAAGTTCTTCCCATGTATCGTGGTCTATTTCAAAGGCTTACTGTCATGACGCGGTCATTTAATTGCCTTTGGTGGGCCTTTTAGTTTGGCAACGAGTGTTGTTTTAATGACGAAGCCTACTCCTGCTTCACGTCTTTCTTCAATATCTCTTCCGCTCCTCTACAACTCTTTCGCAGAGCTGACCGACTCCAGCAAGTCGCGTTTGACTCAAAGCTGCTATGTCAATATGTTACCTTGTTAACTCTCTCCCAACCAGGGCAGTTCTTCGAATCGGTCTATTTGTGTTAGAGTCAGTGTCGAGGAGTGTTCGTACATTACATGCTTTTAGAGTCAATGGGAAAACCTTTTCCCTCCGGGTGAATTTTCGTGGATGTGAAAATGACTTGCGCTGGGGATTTTGATTGTGAAGAGGAGTTGTGCAAAGCGTCGCCTTCACTCTCTTCTCGGACTTCATTTGAAACCAGTGGCAAGTGAATCGAGACGGCTGGAAGTGAAGTACGAGTGTGATCTATATATAGGCCTTCTCTGTATATACTCTGTACCGCCCTCATTTGCAGAGCGACTGAAATGTGAGATCGCTTACATCTCACACCCCTACGGCATTAATAAATTATATGGGTTACTTGACTTTTTTTTTTACTCGGATCCATATGTCTTGTGGATATTTGTTATCCAGTAGTTTGAATGTAACTGTTTTACGCTGTGCACTATTATGTTCTTTCTAGATGGACATTTCTTTCAATTTGGTCTTGATATGAATAGATACTCAACTATCGTCTCCCCCGTGGGTGTATTTGATACAGACTTTAGATGACTGTGAACTTCAGGAAAGTCTGAGATTTTTTACGGAGTCGTTTAGCTTGGTCTTTATCGCGTTACTTATTTTCAGCCGCCTCATTGGTAAGTTTGGAAATCTGTCTTTCATTGCATGTCTTTTATTGTTATATGGTGGACCTTTTCTAAATGAATTAGCACATTGTGTTTCTACGTTCACTCAGCTCTTGTATTCTCCCATTTTCTCGATCTCTACTATGGGTTTTGATTTCATTATCCTATGTGCCAGGTGTTTCACCTCATATATCTCATCACCCTCCGTGGGTTTCCTGGGCACCATGCAGGTGACTCGTATTCAACTGTTTATAAGATATAAGTGGTAGGGGAGGTGTGGTTATATTTGACCACTGACACAAGCGAAGAGCGACCAATAAAAATATAGAATTTAAATTTGACTAGTCTGCAGACATTTTTTTCTTATATCCAGTTTATGTAACAATATATACTATTTACTATTTTTTAGTGTTGAAAGATTGTTATCCTATCTGTCATTTCATTATTTACTTATTAAGAACAGTGGTACAGCTGCCTCATAATTAGATTTTATCTCTTATAATCAAAGCACGCCCGCTGTGATCACATTTCGCTCGTGAATGTATCCTAGAATAGAATATGTTTGACTTCCATCAGAATAAAGGAAGTTAATCACTAATAGTCTCATATTTGCAGCATTAAATTTAAATCTTCTGTTATTATTCCACGCAGCTATTCAACACTGATAACTTTATGTACAAGTAATAGAAAATGGATGCAAGAACATAGCTCAGAATATGCTTGATAAAATGGATTCAATGTAAAAAATATTCAATTGGTTAACAGAATGCACAGTCATAACTTTCACGTGAATAGTTGTTCATGTATAATGTCAAGTCATTATTTTTGATTATTTCTCACAGTAATTAACATTTGCATCAATTCATGGAATTTTTATGTGGATATCTTGGACCGAGATCTGAAGACGCGAATATCGTGTTTTATGTGAGCATAATAGTTTCATGCAAAATAGTCCATTCTTTATAGCATCTTCAGTTGTGACTCAAGGGCACTGACCAGCTCATATGTGATGTTATTAATATCATAAACCTCCCGTAGTCTGCAGAATGATACTTCAAACTATTAAAAATATATATGATTAAACCTCATTCAACAAGGGATACACAGACAAACAAAAAAGTTCATCATAAGATATAAAATATCATAGAACAAAAGAACACTGGTATATTTTTAGAATGTTGTTTGACTTTCATTTTTAGATCAGGGGAAGTTAATAACGAATTTCATCCTTAGATCAGGGGAAGTTAATCGCGAATTTCATTCATAGATCAGGGCAAGTTAATAGCGACTTTCATCCTTAGATCAGGGGAAGTCGCTATTAACTTGTTAAAAGTTTGAAATGTCCGATGTATAGTAAGAGCATTAATGGAGAGGGCCATAGAAGTATAACACGACCTAACATGCTTCATGGATTACAGCAAACATTTGACAAGGTGAAGCATTCTGAGATTATAAAATTGCTAGAAAATCTTAACGTTGATGGGAAAGATGTAAGAATAGTAAAAAATATGTATTGGAAACCAACGGTTACCATGAGAGTTAAGAAAACTATAGGTAGATTTCAAAAGATAGAAATGGGTGTCAGGCAAGGTTGTGTAATTTCATCGGATATTTTCTCTGTGTATACAGAATACATTATGCGAAATATAGAAGATATGCCAGGAATAAAAGTGGAAGGATGCAATATATATAACTTGAGATAGGCTGACGGCACAGTACTGAACGCAGGAAGCGAACGGGAACTACAACCCTGTTAGATAAAGTATTGAAAGAAAGTGAAGACAAAGGCCTCAGTTTAAACAAGAAGAAAACATAAATAATGGTTGTCTCGAAGAGACATACACCACTAAGATGCAACATAATAATTAACGAAATAAAATTAACATAAGATGAAAAAGTGAAATATATTGGCACCCTGTTAACATCAGAAGCTAGATGCTCAAGTGAGATAAAGAGCTGAAAAGCAAAAGCCAAAACAGCATTCCAAATAATGAGAACAATTTTGTACAATGGAAGTCTATCAATGCAGATTCGAATTCGAGTGCTGAGATGTTATATCGAACCAATTCTTTTGAATGGATGTGAAGCATGGACTGTAAAAAAATAATAATTCAAAGGGAATTATAGGCTACAGAGATGTGGTTTCTGAGAAGAATGATAAAAATACCATGAACAGCTAAGAATGACATGTAATCCTTAGATCAGGGCAAGTATCAACATATATTTCCTTTACTTAACATAACTTCTATATATTAACTTCGCTATTTGACTTCCTGTTAGTAACTATTGATAAACAGGTACTGATTTTTTTTTTTGATTTACACATTTTTGAGTAACTTTTTCAACCAGTTCGACAGTCTTGAGAAGATCTGTCGTAAATCATAATAATGTATGTATAATTTTCTGTCTCAAACCACAGCAGAAGAAACTCTCCTAATAGAAGTATCTCAATGTCAAGGAAATACTTCTAATGTGCATTCATTGCTTTCTCCTATGAAGTGACGATTATCATTTCTGAGTTTGCTGTTTTTCAGTGCTGTTTTTCAGTGCTGTTTTTCAGTGCTGTTTTTCTCGATCAATCGATCGAGTTTAAGAGACCATGTAAGACAAAAAACTCATCAAATAAATTATATTCGTGGCTAACTTCCCCCATCCCCTTTTTCTTAAGAGCTATCTACGGCCCTGGTTGTGGCTGGTTTATAAAACAATACGAATGGGGGCGGTGGAAGTAAAGACTTGGAAACCACTGATTTAAATTCACGATATTGACTCCTCTTTGGTTCTACTTATCGCTGTTCAAATCGGTTTTCACTGATTCTTAAATGTAAAACTAAAATAGAAAAAAAATTACTGGTAATGATAAGATATTTACATGAGGTAAAACCCAACACCGAATCTCTATGCTTGCTTAGGAATTACAATTTAAATAACTTCTTTATTATATATTTAAATTTGAAACAAATTGCAATTAGACCCTAGCTTATATTGAAACATCCATTCTTTATGTACTTGCTTTTTCGCAGTTAAAACTCATTATAAAATATGTTAATAGTGTGAGTCACTTTGCTCCCGCAAAATGAGGTCGCTGGTCACTTTATGACATTTGAACGTATGTGAAGCTGTGGCCTAATGGAAGGTGAATGACGTGTTAATTTGATTCTTTTGATCTTTGATTTGTCACTGAATCTGTTCGTTCAGCCATTTTTATCGAGGTGTGGCATATTGTGATGCTATCCACTGCACAACAACAGTTATATTGGTGCATACTGCATTAGTTCACGTTTACTGGTGACAGTTTATTACTGTTGACAATTGAAACACTGACAAAACTGTCATCACCGACACTTGTAAGTCACACATTTTAACATGACATGGCTATAAGGAATGTTAGCTACATCCACCTTTCAAATGAATTAGACATGTGTATTTTTAAAATTCATCTGTGTTCGTTCTCAAATTCCTGTTTGGTCAGACAGGAGATGTATTCTGGAGTATGTTGTGTGATGGTTGAAATCTTGGTATGCTATCCGAATCTTGCGGTTTGACATTAGTTGGACCACTTTGACCGGTAGGATCGTACAGCAAACACAACCTTGTCAATCTCTTACGATATGCTTGGATGGTCGCAATGAAGTAATTCTTTGATTTCCTTGCTGACCCGACATCGCACAACATATTCACTGTTGTTAAGTCCTATGGAATTATAAGACATTAGTATTTGGGCAAGGAGCACTACAACCTAGGTCATGTACGGTTCACGAAGTTACTGTTCTTTTGTTGGGAGCGAAAAGACATTTTTTACGGCATTGCCAGCTCAACAGCAAGAGAGATTCAAGTAAGATTAAAGAAATCTAAGACCTATTTCATAACACCTGTATTCATTTAATAAATTGAGAGAAATTGACACTACTGGGATTCAATGATCTTGCAATATCAAGGATTTTGACGAGACAACAGACATGGCAAATATTGTCCAAATGGACATTTTAGATCGTGTGATAATAGTAAGCTGCAGAGTTTGACACGGGAGAGTAATTCATGTCACTAGAATCTATGCATGACATTGTAAGATGTAACTCCTGTAACTAGAACGTATGCACGACATTGTAAGATGTAACTTCTGTCACTAGAACGTATGCACGACATTGTAAGATGTAACTCCTGTAACTAGAATGTATGCACGACATTGTAAGATGTAACTTCTGTCACTAGAACGTATGCACGACATTGTAAGATGTAACTCCTGTAACTAGAATGTACGCACGACATTGTAAGATGTAACTCCTGTCACTAGAATGTATGTACAAAAGTGCAGGATATAAGTTCTTGTTTGATGTATATTTTGCCAAAGAAAACACCTTGAGCTAACATTTCATAATTTTGTGGCCTTGTTATAGATAGTGTCATGATGTGCTCGCAATAATGATTCATTGCATTTGTTGGGGAAGAACTAACACTTCTGATTTTGAAGTGTATTAAAACTGTGTATGATAAGAACATATGTATTCATTGTGGCAATATACGGCCATGAAGCTTGAACTGTAATAAAACAGTGGCAAAGAAAATTGCCGCATTCGAATTGAAATGCGACAGAACAATTTTCCATATACCGTTGACAGCAAAATAAAATTACAAAAAAAGAAGTATTACAATCATTAAACGTCGAAGATGGATGGAAAAGGGATGTTGGAGATCTGTTGTTGAGACTTCATTGCGGAGACTGCACTTGATGATGATCATCACATATTTTATCAAACTACATGTATGTTGTCTTTTTATTTTTAAGGTGCTGCCGAAAAGTAAGAACATCGAACACACAAATGTCCAAACCTGATCATATGCATTTCAAATGTAACAGGGGATGCTATGCCAGAATGGAACTTTTCAGTATTGTCAGCACACACCAGAAATAAGCACTAACGCAAGTCGGAAACTAATCATCATGCCTTCTACGAATGACTATTAGCATGTTCTGGTAATATGGTAGACTTTACTACCATTATATGTGATAGAAAACCAAGATAAATCGCAGCACTGGTCACGCACATAATACAGATAAGAATTCGTATTATTAATAAATAGCACAACAAACAGTTTTGTGCCGAAGTGAAATAGCTTTGTGTTCTAAACATTGTGTTCTATTTTTTGCTTGTTCTATACACCATTATTAGTTTATGTTTGAATATTGCGTTTTATTGTTTACATTATCGATGCAGTCTTATATTTTATTGTTCTTAAGTGGACTTAAACAAGATTCATGCAGAAATCGGATATGCTAGTTACAAGTGCAAATAACGCAACTCTACTGTTAACCTTGAAGCAAAACGTACTTCAAACACACTCTGGCTTAAGTCACGAACACATTTGTGCTGATGTTTGTGCTGATGTTCGTGCTAATGTTTGTGCTGTTTGTGCTGATGTTTGTGCCGATGCTTGTGCTGATGTTTATGCTGATGCTTGTGCTGATGTTTGTGCTGATGCTTGTCTGATGTTAGTGCTGATGTTCGTGCTGATTTTCATGCTGATGTTTGTGCTGTTTGTGCTGATGTTTGTGCTGTTGTTGTGCTGATGTTTGTGCTGATGTTTGTGCTGATGTTTGTGCTGATGTTCGTGCTATTCGTGTTCGTGCTGATTATATGAGTACCATCGCAAAAAAGGATTAAGGGACTTTCCATCTGGACAGACATGCAGTTTTTCGATGTGCAGAATAACGTAATAATTTTGTTAAAATAAATGTGCATAAACAAATACTATTGATAGCTTTCATGGTCTCATTCTCACATTTCCGATACAATTCATGATTTAATCATCCGCTTTGATCGTATCCAGCATATTCAATTTTCAGTTTATACATTTCTGGACCTGAAGCTTTATGACATGCTGGTAATTAAGTTCGGCGAAGCTTTAATGTTTGTCGATTACTTTTAAGAAACGCCAAGGTCATAATGCAATGGGGAACTATGATAATCATCGGTTGACAATATCGTGGACTCGGAATAGAAAGAAAGTGAATTCTACACACAAGTGTTACCACATATGAAACAATAACAATGAAGGTCTCCTTGCAGGGTTTATGGATTCTATTTGACATCTCAGACCAGACCGTCGACAGTAAAGACATGTGCACAGAAAGTAAACACGCCTTTAATCGTTACGTTTTTGAATATTGTCGTGCTTTTCGATTAATCACTATTTATGCACTTGGAGTCGCATGCCCACAAAAATGTCATGGCCGACCAATGAAAATCACGGAAATAATAAACATCAGCCTTTCAGCTCACATTTACTGTATGTACACATGTCTATACTGGAGCAAGGTCATTGTTCAACACGACCCTTCACAAGTGCTGAGATATGATGATGATGTTCGTCCGTCGTGATCGACGATGACCAATTACTCAACCATAATAATAATAACAATAAATAATAAAATAATAAAGTTAATAGTGCGTTTTTAAATGACGAGCAAGTCCAATGCGCGCACAAAATGTTCTTTTACAGAATTGACAACAATAGAAGGTATCTGTGTGAGGTTGAGATGCTTTTTCTTTTCTACGTGTCCGCTTCTGTCTTGCAGTTTCTTGTCTGAATTCTTCCGCCGCTAGTGCTCCCGTTCTAATGCTGTAACGCCATGCTGTTCTATCCTGAGCGAGGCTCTCCCAAGCGCCTACGTCAATGTTAAGATGTTTCAAGGATGACTTGAGCGTGTCTTTGAAACGCTTTTTCTGTCCACCAGCTTTTCGAAATCCTGCCTTGAGTTCTCCATAATATATTTGTTTTGGCAAACGAGAGTTCTCCATACGCACAAGATGGCCTGCCCAGCGTGCCTGCGCCTTCATAAGTATTGTGTGGATGCTTATTGATGTTGATTTTTCCAACACCTCGTAGTCTGGTACTTTGTCCCACCAATGGATGTTTAGTAATTTACGTAGGCAGGTAAGATGGAAATGATTTAACTTTCTTGCATGTCTAGCATACACTGTCCACGTTTCGCAGGCGTATAGTAAGGTTGGTATAACAGCAGCATGATATACTTGTAGTTTGGTGGTTGTTCTTATACCTCTTCTGTCCCATACATTTTTGCGTAATCTGCCAAATACAGCACTAGCTTTTGCCAGTCTATTGCTAATTTCCACATCAATGTTGACATCGCGAGAGAGAGTGCTCCCAAGGTAAGTAAAATTGTCGACTACCTGCAGTTTTTCCTGATTGACGATGATGGAAGTAGCAGTATGTTGGCTATTTGATGTTGCTTGGTGCATGACTTCTGTTTTTTTGGTGTTAATAGTGAGACCAAAGTTGTTGCAGGCCTTTGAGAAGCGGTCTATGGTGCTCTGCATGTTTACGACAGAGTCAGCATACAATGCACAGTCGTCAGCATAAAGTAATTCTCTAACAGTACTAGATTTAGTTTTCGTGTTTGCTTTTAGACGACGTAAATTGAAAAGACCACCATCCGTTCTGTAATTGATCATTATGCCTGCTGTTTCATTACTATGGTGTGTTTCCGTTAACATGGCTGTAAATAACAGGCTGAAAAGAGTAGGGGCCAGCACACATCCCTGCTTGTGACATTTGTGACAGGGAATGCAGGAGATACTCCTCCGTCGCAGATAACACTAGCCATCATACCGTCATGAAATTGTCGTATCACAGTGACAAGTTTTGGGGGGCATCCGAACTTTGTAAGCACCTTCCACAGTCCTTCTCTGTTAACGGTATCGAATGCTTTAGTTAAGTCCACAAATGTTGCTAAGAGTTCACTATGTTGCTCTTGTGACTTTTCCTGAATTTGTCGTGCAGAAAATATCATATCAACTGTACCACGACCTGCACGAAAACCGCACTGACTCTCTGGGAGTAGCTCGTTTAGTAGAGAATTATTTAATCTGTTGAGTATGACACGAGCGAGAATTTTACCAGCTATAGACAAAAGTGATATGCCCCTATGATTATCGCAAGACTGTTTGGTACCTTTGCCTTTATATAGGTGCACTATAGAAGCATCTTTTAGATCTTGAGGCAATGTACCTGAGTTCCAGAAAATACCAAAAATGTCAGTTAGTTTTTTAATCAGCAGTGGTCCGCCATTTTTATAAATTTCAGCAGGTAAGGCATCCAAACCTGGAGCTTTATCATTTGACATTTGTTTAATCGCTATAATAACCTCTTGACTGCTTGGGGGTATATCGAGTTCTTCTCTTATCCTAAGTTGTGGTATTCTGTTTATGACTTCTTCATTTATTACTGATGGTTTGTTTAGGATTTCTTCAAAATGTTCAGCCCAACGATTTAAGATGTCATTTTTATCAGTGAAAAGCTTCGACGAATCGGCATTTAATAGAGGTGGTGATCCCGATGAGTGTGGACCATAGATAGTTCTTAAAGCCTCATAGAATCGCTTATAGTCCTTTCTGTCTGCAAACATTTGAATTTCTTCAGCTTTTCGACTTAGCCATTTATCCTTTATCTCTCTAAGCTTCTTTTGACAAGTGTTACGGATCTTGTTATAGGCTACTTTCTTGGACGGTGAAGATGCTGCCCCTTGTAGTTTCTTGAAAGCTTTGTGTTTCTCTTCTAACAAGGATGTTATCTCAAAATTATTATCATCAAACCAGTCTTGGTGTTTATGTACCTTCACTCCCAAATGTTCCTTCGCTTTGGCGTAAATAATTCCTTTAAACGAAGCCCAGCTATCTTCAGATGTGGTATTAAGAAGATCTAAGTCTCCCAAGGCTACGTCGAGATCCTTGGAGAGATTATTTTTTATATCGTGGTTACTCAACCGATCAGTGTTTAGGCGTTTTTCTATCTTTTGTCCCTGTGGACGTCTTTTTCTTGCAATGGTGAAATTTAGTTTGGATACTATAAGCCGGTGATCAGTCCAGCATTCAGCTCCACACATTGCTTTTGTGACACGAACATCTTTGATGTCCCTTTTTCTGGTTATGATATAGTCTATAAGATGCCACTGCTTGGAGCGTGGATGCTGAGATATACTAAAAAGGAGACCATTGGCAAAATACCTTTCCAAAAATGACCCCCAGTAGTTACATATTTTTATAATTGTTGGGCCTTCGGTTGGTAGCTATTTATATACTTAGGAATAACCTTGACTAATTTTGGCGTGCGATACCAAGTATATAAACAGTAACCAATTGACAGCCAAACAATAACTTAAAAAACGTAACGAATACGGTACTAATTAATACAGCGAATGTGTCTTGTATATCGGTCACGACTAGTAGAGCGTCTTTAGTAGAAGACTTCTGTGCAGGATTTCATTCTTTATGTTTTTGATTAATGACGTAATTTCGTTGGCCACTATTTATATAAATGGAGTCGCATGCCCCCCCCCCCCAAAAAAAAAGGCAAAGCCGACCAACGAAATTCACAGAAGTAATAAAATATCAACCTTTCAGGCCATGTTTACATTTTCTGTACACAGATCTTTATATTAGAGATCGGTCACGGTCACCACCACCCCTCACATGTGATGCTGGGATATACTAAAACCGTCAAATCTCTATAACAAGTTAGTGCTGACTGCACAATATTTATGTAATAACAGAAATTATATTTACACAGTAAAAACACATATGAATATAGATAATTTGCGATTTTGAAAAATGTTGAAGATTATGACATTTATTACAAAGGGATGTGCTTAGAGAGATGTGAATTTATGACTAAATAGCACACTTTACATTAGTCAGTTAGTTAGTCGTTGGATCATCATCATTGCACTCCGGACAAATCCATAGATGATCAGATCTTTCATTGAGTGTATCCGCCATTACACGCTGACTAACGGTCCCAGTACGTCGTTGATTGACCATCATTCTTTCTCGCCCACGAAACCGCTCCTTTCTAGCGATACCACATTTCAAACCAAGCTCCTTTATTTTAGTCATGGAACAAGAGCCATCGTCACTTGTACAGTCATTTGTTCATGCATTTTCCCGTAGGGCATTCAAAATGTCTGCCCGGTCCATCGCACCACCAACAACCGTAGCAGCAGCGTAGGTCAAGATGTGTGTCTTCAAACATGATCGTAAGCCGCTGGAGAAGCATACATTGGACTTAGAGGGACATGCCAAAGATAGATCTCGTTAACATCAGGTTTTACAAAGAACTCTAAAAACTGCAGACTTTAAATTACGAAAGATGAATGAGATATGACAAGCAAAAAAGAATCAACTTTTTATCATGTCTTAAAATTTTACTTTCTTGACACCAGCGGAATGTGAAAAATAGTGATAATATTAACAATAATTACAATAGTAAAATTAATATAAAATCTGAAAATAATAATAATAATAACGTAGCAACAAAGCTAATAATAATGCCAATAATAACCATGTCAATCAAAATAACAATATTATCATCGGTATCAATGATAATTAATAACAATGAGATCAATAGTATCAAAGTTCTTTCACGAATAAAAGTTGCTGAATTTCGTATTAAACAAAATACAAATAGAATGTTGTTGAATGTAAATATTAGACAACAATATCATTAAAAGTTGCTGATCCCGTTAATAGAAAAATATCATTGGATGTTGCTGATCCCGGTATTAGAAAAAATATAATTAGCAGTTGCTGAACTTCATCTTAGACAAAATACAAATATATGTTGCTGAACCCAGTATTAGACAAAACATTTTCAGAAGTTGTAGAATCTTGAATTAGACTTAAACATCATTAGACGTTGCTGACTCTGGTATCAGACAAAACATCATTGAAAGTTGATGAACTTTTTATTAGATAAAAACCTTTCTGAACTTGCTCACTTGGATACATTATTTGTGAATGTTTATTCAAACATATATTAGTCTGAGAAACATCGGCTGCTGTCTGTGTTCATCTATAATTAAGTTCACTTGTTCTGTATTTAATTATTATCTGTAATAAACAACTTCTTAGCATACATGAAATCTGTGATGTACTTTTTCCTGACGTGGACAATATCGAAAAGTTAAATCATGTGGACGGACACTTTTTATTTGGTATTCATTAAAAAAAATATTAAAATGAGTGAAAGCTTGTGTTGCAGTCAAGTTGTAGAATAGACAACCGGCAACCTTTTAACATCTTTGTCATTAACATAGCTGTTAAATGAATGGAAGATTGATATGTATGCATGGACAGCCGGCACAATTAATTTACATTAATCACGAGGCCATTTTCATTAAAAGACCAATAGTAATTACCGAGTTAATGTTTAATGTTGCGAAAGTCGACTATCGAAAGGTTCTGAAGACAAAGGAGAGTCTGAAACGCATAACAAGACAAAGAAATGCTTTGGCTAAAAGCAAGAATACGAATTAAAGTGTAACAAAGTTAGACTAAAGAATGAAAAACTATGACCGATTTCTAGTTTATGAGACAATCACAGTAGGAGTAATGTTATATATATAGTTATTTATATTTGCAATACTGAAAGAACACTGTTTCATATATTTGAAGTAATTGAAAAAAATATTGTTTCATATATTTACAGTAACTGAAAGAACATTGTTTCATATTTTTGCAGTAACTGAAAGAACATTGTTTCATACATATATTTGAGTTAACTGAAGGAACATTGTTTCATACACATATTTGCAGTAACTGAAAGAACATTGTTTCATATATCTGCAGTAACTGAAAGAACATTGTTTCATTTATTTTCAGTAACTGAAAGAATATTTTTATATATTCGCAGTAACTGAAAGAACATTGTTTCATACATCATTTGCAATAACTGAAAGAACATTGTTTCATATATTTGCAGTAACTGAAAGAACATTGTTTCATATATTTGCAGTAACTGAAAGAACATTGTTTCATATATTTTCAGTAACTGAAGGAATATTTTTTTATATATTTGCAGTAACTGAAGGAACATTGCTTCGTTCATGTATAGCCACATTGTTTCACTTTATTTGAGGTACAGATGGAATATATATATGTATGTATGTATGTAAAGTAACTACTCTCTACACAATTTATACATCTCGTACGAGGGGATATGAGCTCGCTTCCTATGTTATGCGACACAATGACACAATTCGAGTAAGACACATTACAAAGACATCAAGCTAATAATAGCTAACCTGAATGATAAGAATGGTAGCGAAACAAGATATGAGTAGAGTTAAAAATCTGTGGGAAGATGAATGGAAACCACTCCTTTATTTAATTCAGTTGTTTCTTCTGATTGTGGCTGAATTGTCAGAAATTGCAGCAGCATTTGCTGTGTCTTTGATTTCTGCTTGTCTTGGACAGTAGATTCATGAGATGTTTTCGGGGGCTATTGAAAAGAGTGAACCTTTGATTTTTGAACCTATTAATCAGTTCTAAATAAGGAGAAACTAAAAGAAAGCTAGAAACAGAATCGTAATCAGAACTCATTATAGGTTGCACGTTTTGCAGATAAAAAAATATGAAAACAGGAAAGTCACAAAATTGACGCATTAATTGCTGAATTAATACAATAGAAGAATTCACGGTCAATGTCTAGTCCAGTTTCTGTGTTAATTGTCTGACTAAGTGAGATATGCTCAAAAGATATAATACTTCCGAAGAAGGGCAACTAGAAACACTGCACACATTTACAGAGCACTCTCAGTGAATAGTCAAGCCAGTAAAATACTTTTCAGCAAAAACTATTAAAGTAAGGGAACTATAGATGGAAGAAAAAAATATTGAATCCAGGCAGAGTTAAGACAGAATCTAGGTACTAGGGATCACATCTTCAACTTGCGATATACAATAGAGGAATGTAGATACTTGAACGAAGACGTATACACTTGTTTTATCGAATATTCAAAGACACGAGATTGTAACACACCAGAAGCTGTAGAACATAATGGAAATCATATGCTTCACATACCATACCATATCGCTTATATACACGCGTTATCAGGAGCTGCAGCTATCTGTTCGTATCGAATGTGAAATATCCAAGTCGTTTGAAATCCAAAGACGAGTTCGATTAGGCTGTATCCTCTCACATTTGTTTAAGACATATATGCAGAAAATATTACGCAGACTGCACGAAAGGATCACATCTATACATAATTTAAACTTCTTAATTTATCAATCTACTTAATATTCCAGATTACTTAATCAAGATGTTAGGTACCTGGATAGCGAACGAAAGAAGAATAAGAAGGTACGCAGATGATATTACATTCATTTCCAGAAGTACTACATGCCGAGAACACATGATTATGTCAATAAAACATCACAACGATGAAAAACAGACGAACATAATGCAAATCAGCAAAATTGCTTCAACCTACAATAACTATAAAAATGAACAATTAGAAAATGCCAAAAAATGCGAATATCTCGTGTTAGCCATTAACATCAAATGAGATTGTTGAGCAGAGTTCTGAAATACATTAGCATTTATTCCTACAAAAATAATCTCAGATTTAAAATTTATTCAAGGGGGCAAACAGAAAAAAAAGTTACAACTATTAAGAAGCTATATTTTTCCAGTGACAACATACAAGGACAACCGTAATAGAATGGAAATTATCAGCATTTGAAATGAAATGGAATACTATAGAAAAAAAACAGATAGAAGGAATGCCAGGGTTTAAAATTTTAAAAAAGGAAACTAATAAACAAATGACGATATTCAGATCACACAGTTCTCTTAGCAGAAAATGAACCGGTGCTATAACAACTAATATAGTAAGTAGACAAATCCAGCCGAGGTTATGGACTAGACATTAACACGCAGAAAAAAGCCTTGATATATACTAAGATCAAAGAAGAACAAATGCTAAATATAAGAAAACACCGAGAGATATTCTAGGAGATCAATTACCTGTATCTCCGACACATACTTACAAAAAATGCAAGATGTAAAATAGGGGTTACCAAGAGAACAGGAATTTCAATGACTTGAGTAAAGTATCACCATCGAAACAAATTACAAACTAAAAATGAGGATTATAAAATGCAGCATATATTTTACAATATTGAATGGCATAGAAACAGATAATAAATAAACCGCCAGGCGACAGAGCTTCACATAATAGAATACAACAGAATAGGGAGAACTTCATTGAAGGAGAAGAAAACAAGATTTCTGACAACAATGTGTATGCAAGCAAGACCTATTAAAAGAAATAAAACTCATCAAACAAATTAAATATGTTGAACACATTACATGATGTCTTGTTTAAGACCCTTGCCTGGATAAGAGTTGAGGGCTGGCTTTAATCGTTGAGCAGTTACAGATGAGAGGGAAATATCATGAGATGGACAGATTATAGTCTGGCATAATTTAAACATAGAAAAAGATTAGCTCCTTAAATACATCACAGAAGACAGGATAACATATTTCATTACTGTGAAAAGACATAATGGCCTATAAAGAATGTGTGTATGAAGAGGAAGTGGATGGTTAGAAGCAGGTAAGCAGAAAATGGCCTTAACAAATGTTGTGATACAGCTTGGAAGATATTGTCGCGATTAGAATATCACTAGAAATGATGAATGTGTCAAAAAACGCATCCAGAAAAACTCAAAACCACATGATAAAAGCATCCAGAAATAATCAGCTATATATGTGATTTCTTTGCCACCAAAACTATAGGAATGTAGTGAAGAGATCTGCCACTTATAACATCAAGTATGAGAATGGAGATAGAGGCATCGACATTGGCTCTTACTTGTTTGACGTCTGACGACACCAGATGACACTGTGATCATATCAGACTGTCAAAACATTATGTTCCAAATAGAAAAGTTCATGGTAATAAATAAATGTTTCAATCTTCTCAACAGCTCCCAAAGTATCACATGGATCAACTGTAGAAAGTCAGTCATGTATAATTCAGAGAAATAGAAACATCGGATAAAATTGTCATCAATTTCATGAATCATGAAACAACGCATTCCTTTCCCTGTACGGGATTTTTTGTGCTGTTAATTTGCGGGAGTTTGAGAACAGCACAGAAGAAGAATAACTAACAACAAGACTATTATACCTAGAACCGATTAATGTATACAACACGGTATTACACAAAAGTTGGTATTTGTGGTTTTATCCGAGGGTAACTGTATTTTTCATTTCGATCTGTCGGTCTCCACTTCTTCACTTTCTACTGTAAAAGACGGCTTTAATTTATGCAGATTTTTCTTCTCTTCACTATGCCCGAATTGATGACAATTTCATCAAATTTTTCTATTTCTCTGAATTCTACGTGACTGACTTTCTACAGTTGATCCATGTGATACTTTGTTTTAATACATTTATTTATTACCATGAACTTTTCTATTTGGAACATAATGTTTTGACAGTCTGATATGATCACAGTGTCATCTGGTGTCGTCAGACGTCAAACAAGTAAGAGCCAATGTCGATGCCTCTATCTCCATTCTCATACTTGATGTTATAAGTGGCAGATCTCTTCACTACATTCCTATAGTTTTGGTGGCAAAGAAAGCACATATATAGCTGATTATTTCTGGATGCTTTTATCATGTGGTTTTGAGTTTTTCTGGATATGTTTTTGTCACATGTATCCCGTAACAGACTCACACACTGAGTAATCCTTTACACATGTTCACTCAGTAAACAAGACTCCATAAAGGCTGGAACTCTGGTAAGATTTCATACAGATAAGCGTAATTTCAATCGACATAGCTCCCAAAAACTCCTCTGAAAATTTAACTCTCCTTTTGGTTAATTCAAAGACACCAACTGCACAATTATGTAACACTGGGCGATCAATCACGTTCGAGAGATCTAACAACCTCTCTGAAACCTAAATAATGACTAAACGAACTATTCTGTGGTGAGTAAAACGCACAATATTTTCAATACTCAGCTGTATTGAGCATATGACGACGTTTGAGAATATCATTTCTCACTTTGTCTACCTCTTTTCTAAGACGACGATTTGGAAGGAGAGACTTCTCATTCTCTCGAATTTCATCCCTCTGTTTGACTTTTTATCTCTTTGGGCAAATCATCAGAATATTTCATATACTGGAACGAGTATATTCTTTCAGAAACAATTTCATCAAAGGTGAACCATACATGGTGTCACGTTCTCGACGACCTACACAAATCCCTGACTAAATTATTCAATTTCTATAAACATAAAAATTAATAAACAGATTAATAACCTTTATACTTTGGCAATATTTTATACCCCCATACGATTCTAATGTTTCGGTCACGGCTGATTGAATATTCACGCTAACACCGTCATTAACCATGTCTAATCAACACTTACTAACAGTTATGTTCTTATGTTGTCTATTTGTTTTTTATTTACTTTTTAAACGTCCTATCTGAGAAAAATAATGGGCAGCTGGATTTAGTAATATCCGTCGTCAATTTTCCTTGTCCGACTCTCAGCAAGCCCGACAACCTGTGACAGATGATTAAGCTACAACTCCTGCCATGAAAGTGTTGTTATAAATATTAAATGTACATTGTGATAGTATATGGGAATACGTGTGATATAAAAACAGCAACACAATGAACTTGTAATTATCTGCTCAGTTGTTTCCAGAGAAATCTCATTTCTAGAATTAGATTTACGATAGTCTAGACATGATCACTAATTTAATTCAAGCATTTATTGATAATGGTGATGCTGTTTATAGTTGTTGGTGATGCTGTTTATAATTGATGGTGATTATGGTTGATGGTTATGTTGTTTAAAGTTGATGATGATGTTGTTTATAGTTGATGGAAATGCTGTTTAAAGTTCATGTTGTTTATAGTTAATGGTGATGCTTTCTATAGTTGATGGTGATGCTATTTATAGTTATTTGTGATTTTCTTTATAGTTGATGGTCATGCTATTTATAGTTGAGTGTGATGGTATTTATAGTTGATGGTGATGTTGCTTATAGTTGATGATGATATTGGTTATAGTTTATGATAATGCTGTTTATATTTGATGTTGTTTATAGTTGATGTGTCTTATAGTTGATGGTTATGTTTTTTATAGTTGATGATGATGTTGTTTATAGGTGATGGTAAAGCTGTTTATAATTGATGATGTTTATAGTTGATAGTGGTGTTGTGTATAGTTGATGGTGATGAAGTTTATAGATGATGCTGCTTATAGTTGATGGTGATGCTTAAAGTTGATGGTAAAGCTGTTTATAGTTGATGGTAATTATAGTTGATGATAATGTTGTTTATAGTTGATTGTAATGCTTTTTATAGTTGATGCTGTTTATTATTGATGGTGATGTTGTTTATAATTGATTGTGATGTAACAACAATGTTTTTAGTTGATGGTGATGATGTTTATAGTTGATGATGATATTGTTTAAAGTTTATGGCGATTGTGATGGTGATGTTTATGGTGATGTACCGCATGAATACAGTAATAGGAATACAAATAATCTATTCGCTAAACCCTTTGTTGCCCTTCAGCGTCAGGGGTAGATACGTTTTCTGGAGATGACCCACTTGTGTGCTGAGTATATTTTGGAGTTTATAGTTTATGGAGATATTGTTTATAGTTGAAGCTATTTATAGTAGATGGTGATTTTGTTTATAGTTGATGGTGATGATGTTTTAGTTGATGTTGATTATAGTTGATGGTAATGTTGTTTATAGTTTATGGTGATGATATTTATAGTAGATGGTGATGCTTTTTATAATTGATGGTGATGCTTTCTATAGTTGATGATTATGCTGTTTATTGTTGATGGTCATGCTATGTATAGTTGATTTTGATGCTTTTTATAGTTGATGGTGATGTAATTTATAGTTGATTGTGATGTAATTTATAGTTGATGGTGATGTAATTTATAGTTGATGGTGATGTAATTTATAGTTGATTGTGATGTTTATAGTTGATGATGATGATGTTTATTGTTGATGGTGATACTTTTTATAGTTGATGGTGATGCTATTTATAGTTGATGGTGATGCTTTTTATAGTTGATTGTGATGCTCTAGTTGTGTTGTTGTTATTGCGAGTTTCTAATGATGCGGTTTTATATTTGATTTCTAGTTCAACAGCTGCAATTAAAAGCACAAACGGCTCCAGGGTCAAACCGCATGAATACAGTAATAGGAATACAAATAGTCTATCTATCTATTCGCTAAACCATTTGTTGCCTTTCAGCGTCAGGGATAGATGCGTTTTCTGGAGATGACCCACGTGTGTGTTGAGTATATTTTGGAGTTTGAGCCGTTTTATTTCGGTGGTCCATCGTTTTGTGGTCGACCTCTAGGTCTACCTTCACTGTATCTGTGTAGCATAGCTTGCTGGGTATGCTGTCTGATGGTATTCTGCTGATGTGTGAAAACCATTTTATTTGTTGTCTCTTAATCTATTCCAAGATTGGAATGGTACCGGCTCTTTGTCTAATGTCCTCATTTCTCACTCTGTCTTTTCTCTTAGCGGTATCCCAGGATTCTGCTCAAGCATGTCATTTCAGCAGTTACAAGTTTACGTTTATCCTGTGCTGTCGTTGTCCATGTTTGGCTATGGTAACATAGCGTTGGTACAATAAATGTTTTGAATAGTGCTATTTTGGTGCTTAAATCTATATTTATGTTTATGAAGATTGGTATCATTTGTCCTAGTGCTTGGTATGCCTTACTACATCTATTGTGTATTTCTGTACTGCTCCTGCCGTCTGTTGTTATATTGCTTCCTAGGTATGTGAATTATGTCACTTGTTTAAGTCCATTGTTTCCAATGTATATGTTGGTGTTTCTTTCTGTTCTTTCTATCCTCATTACCTCGGTCTTCTCTATATTTATCTTCATGTGAAAGGTTTGGCATGTTTGATGTAATATGTATATTTATCATTGTAGTTGCTCTTCTGATGATTCTACTAGTACGTGGTCGTCTGGAAATACCATTTCGTTTAAGCTATCCTTCAAATTGTTTTCTTCCGTTGTCTTTGCTGCTTTGCAAATGTGATCTTTGTATGTTATGAACAATAGGGGGATAGTACACATCCCTGTCTCACTCCCGAGAGAATTTGGAAATTATCCGATGTACCTGTACTCTTTATTACTGCGCATTGACTATTGGTGTATATGGTTTGCCATAGGCTTATCAGATGTTGGAGACTCCGTATGTCTGTAGTGTTATCCATAGTTGTAATACACATAGTATTACACACAATAATATGTCCCATGAAAGTAGAAGAAATATTGAAAGAAGTGAAACTCACAATGTGGTAAGATGAAGTATGAGAAGAAATATTGAAAAAAGTGGAGCTTACATTGTGGTATGATCGAGTATGATGATTGATAGTATGCATGTAACTCTATAGACAAGGGTATGCTTGATACGAGATCATACCACATTGTATCATCCACACATATATATATATATATCATCCGCACACAGAAAACAGCAACACACACCCACTGCATATGTATGTAAATTCCTCGAGAACCACAAATATTTAACATTAATATGTCACTGAAGGTCTTAGTACTGAAAGGAGCAAACTATATATATATATAATGATGATGTTATCGACATAACGTTCACTGCCTTTACTTTCCTAGACGATTTTGTATCAATATTCGTAGACTTGATCAAACAATAAGCAGTTGGTGGCCTAAAAATATATACAACGGAAGTGGAACATCCAACCCGGGACACTATACAAGTAAGTTAGTGCAGAAACTAGTGAAGTATCACCTCTTCACATTTCAAGAGAAAAAAACATACATGAGTAAAGAAAGTGGGGATGTGTTAACAAAATCAAAGTGGAGAAGAAAGTTAACACTTCTCGCACAATATCCTCCGCACTCATGATTGAGCTCATATAAAAGGATCTTTGTCTCTTCTCATCCTATACGTGTCCAGAAAATGACAATAGCTTCAGGGCACTTATATTTTTGGAAATATCTGACAATTCAGAACGAAGATCGAATGACAACACATATCTTCTTAATCCCGTCGCGCAGACTCTCAACTAATGAAAATCTCATATTTCAACCAGCCTGACAATGCCTAGCTATGTCAGTCTTTTAATAAGTCTTATCCTGCCTTCGATAACTTTATAAAGTTCTCATTGTATTTTTAAAAGGAATATTCAAGAAAAGAGCTAATTAAATTTGTTGCCATAACTACGCACTTAGTCGCGTAGCTATGCACGCGTACATGGAAGACACACTTCTACTTAAACGTCTCTATTATATATACATTGTATGAGAATATATGCGTTACTGACATACCGGAGACAAGCCTCGTTTCATCAACTTCTTCAACTATTTAAAAACTGCTAGACAAACACATATAACATCTCAATTACTTCCATTAAATTAAATTAAATTACTTGTCACAATTCATCCCTCTTACCTTAACACATCTGTATACTTCAAGCCTACTAAAGAACAAAGTTTTCCGCTTTACACTACTAGTTTTCCGCTTTACACCTCTTACCACACACCTGTTTGCTGGAACTCTTTACCGTTCTTCCAACTTCTACGCCAACGGCGCTAAGTTGTGATAATATGTTGTGATATTTTCTTGATAAATCTTGATATCATTGATTTCTTTCATACATGCTTATACCCTGACTGTGTCCTGTCATCGGCTAAGCTTTGTGTTCGTAAATTCCCTCGCCATGATAAATCGACTAATACTCATGTTGTCTCCTCTTCTGATAGTCTTGTCCTAATGTTTAATTCTCATAACTTTACTTCCAGTAGAATCTTGTTCAAACATTATTCATTTCTGCAGTCTAATCCTCAAACCCATGCTGTTTCCAGGACATTCTGGTTGCTATAGCCGTGACAACAATCATGAGCAACAACAGCATGATATTCATCTAATGGCTAATGTTTCTGACCATTTTGACTCACATTTTGACACTCAAATTTTAATACTTTTTCACATTTTGACACTCTTTCACATTTTGACACTCACATTTTGACACTCTTTCACATTTTGACACTCACATTTTGACACTTTCATTTTGACACTCTTTCTCATTTTGACACTTACATTTTGACACAGTTTGTTGCGGACGGTGGCGTTGCTACACATGTTCCTATGTAGTGCAGATCCGCTCAGTATCATTTCTTCAGGCCACTTTAATTATCGACGATGGCGTTACATGTACATCTCTTAATGTCATTTATATCATTTCTGCACGCTGTTATATTGAATATATAGGTGAAACTATAACAATAACAAAGTGATCGTGTCTGATAACATTTCATGCCATTAATCACAGTTCGACTACTCCTGTCTCTCTACAATTGCAACGGCGCTGATAATAATGGTGACCGTGACATTGTGATCACTGCAATAATGTCACCGCATTCATTCATTCGGTGCCATTCCGTATGGCGTATGCGATCATGGTTCGCCAAATCTTTTTTTCTCCAGTATTATATATTATGATCGTTGTTGTTTCTCTGTTGTACCAGGTTGTTAAACTGTCTAATATTTTCTCACGTTGTCGCACGGTTTATGTTGCTTTCAGTCTTAAATGTTGTGAATATATTCTCCTAACCTCCTTGTCTCATAACGGGACCAAAAAATGAAGATTGTCGCTTTCTTATATTACACTGACCAACAAACACATTTTTTAGTGTCTCTAGCACGTCTATGTTGTTTTTTTCACTTTTAATTCTCTGTTATTAAATCTGCAAACCTTTTTTCTCTATCAGGTAGGATCTCTAGAAACATGCACTTACAATTTTTAACAATACTTACATTATTACAACATCATTCGTAACAGAAGAACAGTTTTGTAGGCTTGAATTTCTTTGAAGTTGACTTCCGTCGGTGAATGACATGTGGTACATCGCGATGACGCATCCCACAGTTATCGATGGTCACACTCCACCTACCTTGATAACGTGATAGTGAAAAGTCAAAATGCGAATACAGCATATGTATTATGAGGGACATGTTATAACCCATAATTATGTATACATCTATACACTGCTTGACAATATTACATAGTCAACAGATTTATGATTTCACAGAAAGTTAGCGACAATAGATTTGAACGCCATTCATGCTAGTTCACAACCATGTAACGAGTTCTCGAATTATTTGTCTGCAATAATTTTCCTAATCTGAGGTCCTACAAAGATATCTTCCTTTATCTTTGCATCGCTAACTTGAGGAAACGTTTCTCGAAGGTAAGTGAAAGCTTTGCTCGTTTTATCCAGCACTTTTACACAATTCTGTATATGTAACGCTGGTAAAATGATGCTGTCTTAGTTGACTAATGGATGATGTATTATATTTTTATGTCCCAGCTGCACATGATCCTTGATAGGCCACACCTTTCTTGCATAAAGTTCCTGTCTGTTGCGGCCGTCCCATTCAAATAGGAAGCAACACAATTTAATATACCTAGCTCGTGAGAATTGCAATGACTTTCAGATCTCCACCAATCCGCCATTGGTAGTCATTGTACTTTATTTTTGCCAAAAGTATAGCCATTTTGTCATAAGTTTCTTTCATATGAACAGAGTAGGCGACTGGAAGTGTTGAAAATAAATTTCCGTTATGCAATAACACAGCTTTTAGATTAGTTTTGGAAGAGTCAATGAAAAGTCACCATTTGTTGACTATGAGCTCATGACTGAGGTGCACCATTAGACCGTGTATATCTTTGCAATAGCTCTTTGGTAAATGCGAGATCACGTATGAGATCTAAAATTTCTGAATGGTTAATTAAGTGAACACCATCATTCAACGATATATAATCCGAGTCAGAATTCGTTTTTTATGCATATGAACTATCACTTTCCGATGATTCACTCTAGTCCGACGGATATTGTTCTGGTGCGTTAGGTATCGGACACGTGATAGGATCATGAGGCACTAGTTTCGAAAAAGTTCACTACTTGGATAAACCACAGACTTCCTTGTTTTAATAGTGAAAACATGAATATTTGTCAAGCAGAAGTAAAAATCATTAGCATGATTATTCGGTTCACGCCTTATTACTGGAACTCCAACCGGTCTCAACTGGAAGTTAGACGATTTGTGTAACCAATCTGCCAATATATGTGCATAAGTCAAACAAACATCATTTGGCCAGGGATGACAAGAGTTCATCGGTCAGCCTTGTTCTATGAGAATTTATTTTTGTTAATTTCATGAAGGAAAATAACTGTTCACACACATAGGTCTGAACATTGCCATAATCCTTGTTGAAAACTTTCTGAAGTTTGTAAACTTTTCAGGAAGGTATGAATAGAAGCCAGACTTCTAGATACTTAGCTTTGAGTGTAGAATCAGACTGCATTTCAAATAGTTCCATCTGCAAGTATTCCTCTGCTTTGACAACATCAAAGTTGAATGGTGCCGAGAATAATGAAAAATGGTATTCAAACGATGAGAAATCACTAAATCTTTCCTGGAACTTTTTTGACAATAACTCTAGGTGACTCTCAAATTTAGCAAAGGAAAGTACAGATTCAGCACTGGCCTGGTTTTTTTAATTCTATGCAGTTAGGAAAATGAACCAAATTTTCACGTGACAACTGTGTGTTTTCGTAAGTTTCGTTTTGTAATGAAACACTTGTTGACGACGTACAACTGAGTGATGAGTTTGTTTTTGTCTTGTAATTTCAAATTAAGATCAGTTAAATTTGCAGTAATGTCAACAGCAAACGCTAGATCCTGGATCCAACTTTCATCTTTCATTTCATCTGTGTTTTTACCTTTCATCTCCAAAAATAAAGTAATTTCTGGTCTCAGCAAATAACATCTTTTGAGCATTTTGTGACACGACAACCAACGGACTGCTGTGCAAAATGAAACGTCGGTGAACTGACTATCCATGTCTTCTAGCAGCTGAATGAATTGACGATGGTTGAGAGCATTGCATTTGATAAAGTTCACTGTTTTTGTGACCACACTAAGCACATGATTCAATTTTAAACTTTTTGATTACAAATGTTGCTGATGAATAATGCAGTGAAAATGTGCAAATGATGAATCTGGATACGAGTTCTCAATTTTTGTTCGCAACTTGGCAGCACCACCATTATGTCTGCCAACGATATTCGCAGCACCGTCAGTAGATAAACATACAAATTTATTCAAATCAAAATCATAGTCATGCAGAATGTGCTCGACTATTTCAAAGATGTCTTCGCTCGCTGTAGTGTCATACATTGGGATTAGTTCAATCAGTCCTTCATAAATATTAAATTCACTGTCACAGGCCCTAATAAAAGCAGCAAGCTGTGATATTCCAGTCATTTCAACGGTCACATCTTTAACAATAGAAAAATTGTCAAATTTGGAACATGCAGCCTTCAGCTGTTGTTTCAAATCATCTGCCATTTCATAAATCCGTCTAGCAACAGTGTTCCTGGCTAACGAAATATCCTTAAATAACTGTGCGTTCTCTGAGCACACAATGTCAGCAGCTTTTACAGGCAATGATTTACGAAATCTGCTTCAGTGTAAGAATTCCTACACATGGTGACCATTTGGCTGAGTTCATAGCTTGCAGTAACGGAAGCGACATTGGCTTGATATATTTTTGTAAAACATATCTGTTGCTGTATCAAGTTAGCTTTCAATTCCTTGCTTCTTGAAACACCCATTAAGCTCTTATATTTATCGCAGGATCGATGGCTGGTTCCATAATGTGTGTTTAAGTTGTACTCTTGTGGCGTGGCAATGCTGTTATATCATACAACAAAATGTATCTTTCTATTTACCATTGTACAAAAATACTGTAAGTCCCATTTTTCTTGAAATACTCACCTTTCAAGTGTCCTTTTCTTCTTAGCTGAAGTTTCTGTAGCCATTTTAAACGGTGTCAGTTTACGCGGTACTTCATAAAACAAATAATACAATTACCGGCACGATTCCGCAAGATGCAATTAATTTTTGTTTTAAAATTTTAACATGGCAATAACAACCTGTCTGCTACTTCCGGTCTATTTTGCCAATTAACATAGATAGAAAACCCTTCATCATCATCATCATCAGGTGCCATGCCGGCTGGTGTAAGCGGTCATGGCTCTCCACAGCTCTCTGTCCACAGCATTATGTATCAAAGTCGTCGTTGTTTCCTTGCCGAGCCAGGTTGTCAAACTGTCTAATATTTTCTCACGTTGTTGCCCTCTATCTCTGTTGCCTTCAATTTTGCCTGTTGTGACTATGTTCTCTAAACCTGTTCTCTAAACGAAGTGGCCAAAAAAGACGATTGTCTTTTTCTTATATTGTTGATTAAGGTCCGTTTCGCATTTGACTCTTTCAACACCTCTACATTAGTTTTTCTGGCAGTCCATGGTATTCTCAGCATTCGTCTGTAGAACCACATCTATGTTGCCTCTAATCTCCCACTTTCCAGTTTGTTTATTGTCCAAGACTCGCACCCATATGTTGGTATAGGAGTTATATAGCACTGCAGAACTCTCTTTCTCACCTCTAATGACACGTTCATATTACACAATATATTTTTCATGTTTCTGAATGTTGTTTTTGCCTGTCCTATTCTGCATCTTATTCCTGTTGAACTACTTCCATCTGCTGTAATCATTTTACTTAATTATTCGAATTGGTGGACCTGTTTTAATACTATATCATTCACTTTGATCTTGCAAGGTGTGTTATTAGGTTTCTTTGAAATAACCATTACTTCTGTTTTCTTGATATTTAGGAATGGGCCTTTCTCTTTACTTTCTGTGACTACTACATTAATTAAATCTTGAAGGACTTCCTCACTTTTTGCAATCAGAACAGTGTCATCCACATATCTCAAAATATTTATGTTATGTCGTCCCAATGATATTCCTGGGATAGCTACTATTGCACGCAATATGTTTTCACTGTATAAAGAGAACAGGTCTGTTGAAAGCACGCATCCCTGTCTGACTCCTTGTTTTATTTGTTGAAAAGAAAATCCTTACTAGCTTAAAATAGCAGTATTGTTTTTCTTATACGTTGCACCTTGCCAGATTTCTGTTTTATATACCAAGTTTAAAGTATTAAAATTGCATCAATTAAATCAGACAATTGTAATATCCTTTGTGTAGTGCTTGCAAAGGGCCGAGGGCCCCTGGTCTAGAGTACTCTAAAGCATAGATTCCCAAAGTGGTCGGTACCGCCCTCCTGTCGGCGCTGAAGCTGTCTAGGGAAGCGATAGTGGGCTTGAGGAAATTGGGGTCCGGTCAGACGGTATAGGGGGCTGTAGCTCCTCTATAAAACATCTCATACGGATGTATCACTTCCACTTTCTTTAAATGAACGAGGAATTCGTTGTCTGAAATAGTTATGTCATCACTGTTCTTTGATATTTCCGAGGTGTTGACAGTTCCCATATCAGCGACCAACATCAAAGGTATTTAAAACTAATTCAAACATCTTTGAATTTTTGTTTTTTATTTGAGATTATTACAACAATAAGTATAAATGCTACTGCAACTTTCCAGTGTATGAACCAGTTACAGTGCAATCCCATTACAACAACTTTATACGGACCGACACAATATGTGAGAATTCGCTATGTGTCATGTGACGTATTCCTTCCAGAAGGTTGTCTTCCCAATGAACTCTCTGAACCTCTCTCTGTCTTGGGCGATGTGGCTTGCATTTTCTAGCCATGTATTCATATTATCTTTAATGTCGTCAGTCCGTCGTCTTCTTGGTCTGCCCCTTCTCCTCTATCCAGGTACTCTTCCCTCCATTATTTGTCTTTCTAAACAGTTATGTCTCTTTATATGACCAAACAGGCGTAGTTTTCTTTTTGTTATTGTGTTTAGTAACCAACACTCTGGAATATTCAGTGTGTTTACAATATCTGAGTTTCTGATTTTATCCTTCCATGATATTCTAAGTATCTTTCTGTAGCATTTCAGCTCGAATGCGTTGATCTTCTTTGCCGCTGTTTTACTTAGAGTTCATGTTTCACATCCGTATGTTGCAACCGGAAAAATAAAAGTTCGTAACATTAGCACTTTCGTTTCTATTTTGTTGTTTTTCCATATGTTTTTCAGCCGTGTTATTGTGCAATATGCCATTGCCAATCTCTTCCTTATTTCTGCCATGCAGTCTCCTGCACCGTTGATGTTTGCTCCTAAGTATTCAAATTTATCCACACATTCTATCTCGGTATTGTCTATTCTGATTTTTGGTTGTTGTGTTGTTATATCTGTTGACATGATTTTTGTTTTCTGCGTGTTTAAATACAAATTTTGTGCTTCCCTATATTTCTTTGTGTTCTTGATTAGTTGTTCCAATCCCTTTATATCGTTTGAAAGAAGTACTGTGTCGTCCGCGTAGCGTAGTTCCGGGATTAGGAATCCACCTATGTTTAAAGCGTAGTAGTCAGTGTTGTGTATGTCTTCTCTCACGTTCCTCATTATACTTTCCGCGTAGATGTTGAACAGGTATGGGGAGAGTGTGCAACCTTGTCTTACTCCACTCTGTACCTCAAACCACTCTGAGAGATCGTCCTCTAACTTCACTGCAGCCTTTTGATCTTGGTAAAGTTCCTCTATTAGATGAATCAGATGTCTTGGGAAACCCATGCTGTTCATTATCTCCCATAGTTGCTGGTGTTGGACGCAGTCGAACGCTTTTGAGTAATCTATGAAACACATGTGCAGGTCAGTTGTAAATTCCCTACACTTTTCTATGATCAATCTCATATTAAGAATGTGATCTCTTGTTCCTCTATAAACAATAAAGAATAAATATAAATGGGGATGTTGAAAAGCGTTGTTATACAGGGTCATTTGGTGCCGTTGAACGGACTGGTTCAATTCACGTTAGTCTCAAGAATTTTCAAATTTATCAGCGTTGTTTCTCAAACAGGAATATTTACTTACTTACTGTCAATACTTAGAGATTCTGCATGCTGATTTCATTGATGTATTCACGGATATTCTAAGCATGAATGTACAATATTGGGTTCTAGATCCTTTCTCATATGTACACACTGCATGATCATCAAATTTAGAGGATGAACCCTTAGAACTAGCAACAAATGAAGAACAAAAATTAAAATTCATTAGTGGATACCAAAAGATCTGGCTTCAGAAATCAATACCAACACTCTACTCTGGATTATGGGAAATAGTGAAGCAATTATTAATTGCATTTCCATCTTCCTATTTGACTGTGTGTGAGTTTAGTGTTAATGTAAATTTACTGTCTGATAGGGGTGCAAAGGGAACGCATTGCTCTAGGCGGACCCAGGGTTAGCAGATAACCAAGATCCCAAATGTACCTCCACTCGGTGCACCCTGGAAACAGAAACACAGCAGCTCGAGCTGATTCTGGCCAAATCATTGGGAATCGTGTCCGAGAATGTGGAGGTAGCAGATAGAAAGAGATTTGACTGCACAAGAGACAGACAATATCTCTGACACCATCAGCATCACCACATATAACGACACTGTCGACATACAGTGAAGCTAGTCAGCTCAGTCCGAACATTGGAGGGGCGGCCAATGTAAAATGCACGTAAAGGTAGATGTATGGCGAGAGACAAATATATTTCATACCGAGTACAATGAAACAATGAAATGGCAGAACAGCGCTAGACGGCAGCGCGAACTGCAAATAGAAAGTGCAAAGTCCCTAGCAAAGGGGAACTACAAGCTTAGTCAGGTCGAGACGAGCTTCTAGTAACCTGTGTCCCTTACAGGCAGAGACCCAGACCCATTCATTAGCGTTTCGTAAAGCAAGAAGACATAATCCAACTCTAATGTCGAGCCTTCATAAACCGGAAATATGCTCGCGAAGAGAAAGGGTTCTGTATCCGACGGGCTTAGGCAAGAAAGGGACAACGATGGTAGTCCTGGTCCAACTCTACTGTCAAGGTTTCCTATACTGGAAGCGCACTTGCAGAGAGAAAGGGTTCCGTACCCGATGGGTTCAGGCACAAAAGGGACAACGATTTAGCCCTCGCCTAACTCTACTGTCAGGTTTTCCTACACCGCAAATACACTTGAAGAGAGAAAGGGTTCAGTACCTGATGGGCTCAGGCGCTATTGGGACAAGGACGCTCAGCTCGAGAACGCCTTGCTCTCAAACGCGTGGTGTGAGACTCGAACTTGGACAAGGGGTACACGATGTCGGTCAATGACACCTCGGCTAAGAGGGCGAAAGAGCCAGGGTCCAACTCCTCTGTTGAGTTCTTCCCCTTAAGGAACCAGGCTCACGGATGAGAAACGGTTCAGTACCCAATGGGCACAGGCACAGCACGTCCAATTACATGAGGCAAGTTCATAGACAGTGGAACACCTCGTGCGAGTCAGACGAGAGCAAACATCGTCTGGGCGAAGAGTCACCACTACGCGTGCCTGCAGACAGATATAGAGGCTGTCACAGGCTAAGGGTAGCCCACCCGAATTGACA
>CM067301.1:16285916-16303416 GCA_034231615.1 Meghimatium bilineatum
CTAACAAACAAACTAACTAAACTAACAAACTAACTAACTTTACTAACTAACTAACTAACTAACTAACTTTACTAACTAACTAACTAACTAACTAACTAACTTTACTAACTAACTAACTAACTAACGGTAAAATAACTAACTAACTAAAATAACTAACTAAACTAACTAACTAACTAACTAACTAAACTAACTAAACTAACTAAACTAACTAACTAACTAACTAACTATTTTACTAACTAACTAAACTAACTAAACTAACTAACTAACTAACTAACATTACTAACTAACTAAACTAACTAACTAACTAACTAACTAACTAAACTAACTAAACTAACTAACTAACTAACTAACATTACTAACTAACTAACTAACATTACTAACTAACTAAACTAACTAACTAACTAACTAACTAACTAAACTAACTAACTAACTAACTAACTATTTTACTAACTAACTAAACTAACTAAACTAACTAACTAACTAACTAACATTACTAACTAACTAAACTAACTAACTAACTAACTAACTAACTAACTAACTAACTAACTAACTAAACTAACTGTGTATAATGTTATTCGAACATACACTTTGGATCTTTACATATTTTTTCTTCAAAATATTTATAGCAATAACTGTGTTCAAGATGATGCACATAGTGGCCACTTCTTTTTCATTGATTTAACGGCAGAAACAACGATGTATCATTAGTTTCTATTTACGTTGAAAATATCAAACAGCTGCCGAAAACTTATAAGGAGGGGGGGGGGGTGAGTGTTACAACATTTATATCTTGTAAAGGGGGCAGTGGTACGAAAAGTTTGGGGCCTAGAGTGAGGTTGATGATTAGCACAACGTCAGCTAACTTAAATGTGAATGTGTTTGAATGCGAATACATCACAGCTACAGTCTCAGTCACTTACGACGGGGATTATATGTCAGAATTTGCGTTCTTAGTTACCTCCTTACACCCCAGAGAAATACAGAAGAACCACAGTATGATGATGTCGCCACTCAACATAGACGCGAATTTAATTTTATATTTTCTAGCAAAGATTTCATTTAGCTATGGAGCGTTTCTATATATGGCTGAAAGCAATTTTTAGTTCTTGGGATACGCAGGAATGTGTTTTATTTCCGTCTTTTTTTTTTCTTTGGTGTTTCGGCTCTGAGTATTAACCTATAGTAAATGGCATGTCCATGAAAACAAAAATTCTACGTTGAAATATTGCAAAGATTATCTCATCTATATTTAGTCAGTTTTTGCTAGACGATCAAGGACATGGACTTCTATTGACCTACACAGCTAAAATAAATAGTTCTGGTGTTAAAGATGACCTTGTCCACTTTGATCCTGATAGTAAAATTGATAACAAATCTAGTCTCTCGTTTAGAAATATCTGATTTTACCTTCGTCAAATACTAAACATTCTACCTTGTCTTCCATCATTTATGCAATCTTTCTATCTATTCGCGATTCAGCCTTCTAAAGTGACGAATTTGATTTTTCCCGTGATTTTTCCTTGGTGACTTTATGTTTGTGTTGACAGCCGAAAACAATCACTGTCAAAATCCAATGCATCACATTTGAAGGATGAATCAAAATTTAGCACACAAGCCTTGTATTGTCCATGGTGAGGAACAATGGAATACCGCGCCATCCGTATAAATCAAGTATAACGATCTCAAGCTGCCCGTTAGCCATATAATGGACTTTCGGAAAAGTCCAAATAAAATCAGTGTCTAGTTTCAGCTTAGCGTTTTACCGAAGTACCTTCCCATAATAATTCTTCCAAACGTCATGTATTTTTGCTGAGCCAAGTTTTCCCGACCTATTCATTGGTTGGCCAAACAAAGTATACGCCATTGACCAATGATGAGCCTCATCAGACAAGATAAATAACATTGTGTGAACGATATGAGGGGATATTATGGAGAAGGATTTTCTTTCATCAGAGCAAGGATTATGAAATTCATGGAATGCTAAAATAGGATGCATTTTTATTGTGGGGTCGGTTATGCTGAAATTTGGATTACTCATTATTGAATCTAGATTATATAATTCAGAACTTTGTGTCTACATATTTGAACAGTGGAGAAAAAAATGATTTCTATGGACACAGTTCACAGTTTTAAAGGTAGGATTGAAATATGAGCGTTTTTAAAAGCAATTGTTTTTCGAAGTAATAAGTGAAATTGTCATGTACTACGTGTTTGTATGTGGCGATATATATGGTGGGGGGGGGGATTAACGATGCAATTCTGATCACCTTTTCATACTAAACATCGTATACTTAACATTTTAAGTAGAAGAAAGTCAGATATATGAATATGATTAGCACGTAATGTTTACACAACTACTAATAGGTAGAGATTTCTCCAACGTTCGTGACCCTCACAATCTCTGAGACGATAACAAATTAATTTGTGTGCAATGATATCGTTATGGTTTTTTAGTTTAATTTGTATTATTATATTTTGCGAAAAGAATTAGCTAAACCGACGAATGTGTTCATTAGATCGTCTTTCATTAGGTAAATGCTCCTATTAGGTTACGTAGTTTAGTGTTTTCTAGTATGTCTATTGATTTGATTCTAATTAGTCGATCATCAATCATCATTTTTTGGGGTTACAGAAAGCACCATCCATTACTATGTTAACAATAACATTCCGAGTTTAAACTTTGACCATTCGTAGTATAACACAAGTTTTAAACAGAGACCAAGAAGTACAAAATAGTGCGACTTACAGTATCTGCTACAACTACGAGTATATCTTTATGTTTTTTTGTATGTCATGATGATACTTTTATTTGGCATGTCTTGTTGATACTTCTGTTTTACTACGTCATGTTGATACTTCTATTTTGTTACATCTTGTTGATAGTTATCGGTATATTTTTCTATGTCTTGATAATGCTTATATTTTATTGTTATGTTATGTTCCTCCAGGGCCATAGGCGGCGCATAGGGCAGAAACCATAGCTTTCCATTTCTGTCTTCGTGTTGCCAGGTCTTTCAATTGTTGCGTGTTGTTTAGGTTCATTGACATGCCTTCTCTATTAATGGTTCTTCGTAGAGTTTCTCTAGGTCTCCCTCTTCTTCTTACTCCAGGTGGCACCCAATATAGTGATTGCTGGGGAATTCTTAGGCTGTTCATTCTGAGAACATGGCCGATGTAAGTCCAACGCCTTTGTCTAATGAAGGAAGATATATAGGTTTGTTTGCTTTCCTCTCTTATAGTAGTGTTAGATTTAAAGTCACTCCACTTAACGTTCAGAATGGTACGTAGGCATTTGTTTTCAAAGGAGTCGAGTCTTTTATCTGTGGCTTTTGTGGCTTTCCAACTTTCGCACCCATATGATAGAATAGGGATGATGTTGGAGTTAAATAACTTGAGTTTTGTGGTGTTTCTTAGTGTGTTTGACGTCCATATGTTGCGTAGTTTATTGAAAGCACCCGCTGCAAGGGCAATACGGTGTAAAATTTCTTTTATTACATCTTGATAAAACTTTTTTTACGTCTTGTTGATGCTTATATTTTGCAACGTTTTGATGATACTTCTAGTTTCACTACCAATAGTTTCATTAACCAAATAGTTTCCCACTGCCAATATTATCTATCAACTGTTCTATTACCTATATTATCTATCAACTGTTCCGCTACCAATATTATCTATCAACTGTTCCATTACCAATATTATCTATCCATGTAGTTTCCCACTACAAATATTATTTTTCTATATCATATTCCCACTCTCATGTCTATCTTAAATTCTCGGAAGTACTACATCATTTAATCTCTGCAACCATTCCATGCACTTTAATACAGGTGCCATCTAGCAGACTGACAGTAGTGTTACTACAACGCGGTTACTGATGGAATACTCCACTTAGTGTAATGACCATTACAACTATGACTAACATTTATAAGATACAGACGCAGTGTTAGGCATGTACAGTATCCCTAGAGACAGCGGTGATTTATAGGTTGCTTGTTTCGGGCAATGATTTATGTATTTGTTTAAAATGTGTCAATTATTTTATAGTCTATTGTATCCTTGGGAATAATTGTCTACAAGCAGTATTTCCGTGATTTATTGTTGACTCATAAGTCAAGGACTCTGATCTGAAAGTAGGTTTCTCATTCTCGTCTTCTGCGACTCATATGGTTAAAAACAAAAGTTAAATACTAAATAATATATCACACTAATCACAGCTTTCAAGAGCAAGATGACAAAATCTTGAGCGGTTTATATGCATGTACGGTCATGATTACGTGTAAAAATAAAAATTGCAGAGTGGAGCAAAGCATAGCAGCAAACGAAAATCATTGGCAAATAATAACAAAGATTGGACAATTAAATAATGTTCCAAACTCATATGCATAATTTACGATACATTTGCCGGCTCTCCAAGCTACGAGTACATCGTTAAACATGTCACATTGCTCTCCAAACTATGAGTACATCGTTGCACATGTCATATAGTTCTTTAAACTACAAGTACACCCTAACAAGTCATTTCGTTTTCCAACCTATCAGTACATTGTTATACTCGTCATATCTCTCTCCAAACTACAAGTACATCATTTAAAATGTCATATCTTTGTCCAAACTACGAGTACATCATTTAAAATGTCATATCTTTGTCCAAACTACGAGTACATCATTTAAAATGTCATATCTTTGTCCAAACTACAAGTACATCATTTAAAATGTCATATCTTTGTCCAAACTACGAGTACATCATTTAAAATGTCATATCTTTGTCCAAACTACGAGTACATCATTTAAAATGTCATATCTTTGTCCAAACTACAAGTACATCATTTAAAATGTCATATCTTTGTCCAAACTACGAGTACATCATTTAAAATGTCATATCTTTGTCCAAACTACAAGTACATCATTTAAAATGTCATATCTTTGTCCAAACTACGAGTACATCATTTAAAATGTCATATCTTTGTCCAAACTACGAGTACATCATTTAAAATGTCATATCTTTGTCCAAACTACGAGTAAATCATTTAAAATGTCATATCTTTGTCCAAACTACGAGTACATCATTTAAAATGTCATATCTTTGTCCAAACTACGAGTACATCATTTAAAATGTCATATCTTTGTCCAAACTACGAGTACATCATTTAAAATGTCATATCTTTGTCCAAACTACGAGTACATCGCAAAACATGGCACATCACTCTCGAAAGTAGAAATGCAGCGTTACACGTGTCTTTGTGCTCTCCAAACTACGCTAATCTGCTTCAGTGTGAATACGTGTCTTTGTGCTCTCCAAACTACGCTAATCTGCTTCAGTGTGCATACATGTATTTGTGCTCTCCAAACTACGCTAATCTGCTTCAGTGTGAATACATGTCTTTGTGCTCTCCAAACTACGCTAATCTGCTTCAGTGTGAATACGTGTCTTTGTGCTCTCCAAACTACGCTAATCTGCTTCAGTGTGAATACATGTCTTTGTGCTCTCCAAACTACGCTAATCTGCTTCAGTGTGAATACGTGTCTTTGTGCTCTCCAAACTACGCTAATCTGCTTCAGTGTGAATACGTGTCTTTGTGCTCTCCAAACTACGCTAATCTGCTTCAGTGTGAATACGTGTCTTTGTGCTCTCCAAACTACGCTAATCTGCTTCAGTGTGAATACGTGTCTTTGTGCTCTCCAAACTAAGCTAATCTGCTTCAGTGTGAATACGTGTCTTTGTGCTCTCCAAACTACGCTAATCTGCTTCAGTGTGAATACGTGTCTTTGTGCTCTCCAAACTAAGCTAATCTGCTTCAGTGTGAATACGTGTCTTTGTGCTCTCCAAACTACGCTAATCTGCTTCAGTGTTAATACGTGTCTTTGTGCTCTCCAAACTATGCTAATCTGCTTCAGTGTGAATACGTGTCTTTGTGCTCTCCAAACTGCGCTAATCTGCTTCAGTGTGAATACGTGTCTTTGTGCTCTCCAAACTACGCTAATCTGCTTCAGTGTGAATACGTGTCTTTGTGCTCTCCAAACTACGCTAATCTGCTTCAGTGTGAATACGTGTCTTTGTGCTCTCCAAACTACGCTAATCTGCTTCAGTGTGAATACGTGTCTTTGTGCTCTCCAAACTACGCTAATCTGCTTCAGTGTGAATACGTGTCTTTGTGCTCTCCAAACTACGCTAATCTGCTTCAGTGTGAATACGTGTATTTGTGCTCTCCAAACTGCGCTAATCTGCTTCAGTGTGAATACGTGTCTTTGTGCTGTCCAAACTGCGCTAATCTGCTTCAGTGTGAATACGTGTCTTTGTGCTCTCCAAACTGCGCTAATCTGCTTCAGTGTGAATACGTGTCTTTGTGCTCTCCAAACTACGCTAATCTGCTTCAGTGTGAATACGTGTCTTTGTGCTCTCCAAACTGCGCTAATCTGCTTCAGTGTGAATACGTGTCTTTGTGCTCTCCAAACTATGCTAATCTGCTTCAGTGTGAATACGTGTCTTTGTGCTCTCCAAACGCTAATCTGCTTCAGTGTGAATATGAAGAATAAGGAAACAGAAGAAGAACATTGAAATGTTAGGTTTATCTTTGAGTTTGAACATCTCCGACGTCCATCCCTTCAAGAATATTTACATTAGTCATTATTGATACTGGCAAAGACATATTTATTATGTTATTTCTGATTTGTTCTGTTTGTGTGTGCGTGATCATATTGGAATTATCTCATTCATTTCGTTAAAAAGATCAATTTGATGAGAGTAAAAGGTTAGTGCAAGGAACCGTGATATTGACACCGTGCAGATGATAATTTCTAATGTAAATGCGCTTATGCAGTTATTTGATATCATTATTAAAGGGGAAGATCACTCAGATCTGTCCAGGATGCTAGTTAATATACTTAGATTTTCCTCTACAGATGATTTATTACTCTCGGTAATGATATATATATATATATAAAGTCCTATATGTGTCAGAAAATTGGTGTATTATGTTTTTGTTCCGTCGGTTGGTGAGCGTATGCAAGGGTACGTTCTTTCTAAGTATATTCCAAGTCACTTAGAGAATGAAGGGTTAACAACGAATGTTTATTCTAAGTAATTCTCAGTAACTTAGAGATATGTTTCAATGAAGGCCTAGAAAGGAATGTTTCTTCTAAGTATTTTCTCAGTAACTTAGAGATATGATTGAATGAACGCGTAAAGCCTTCAGTGAAGTAGTTCCACAGGGTAATTCTTCCATTACATCATTAATGCACGTGAGGAAACAAAGGGTGATAGAACTATTCCCTGAGGTGCTCCATGACGTAGCAGTACCTTCTTACTTTTTATGCCATGTACTTGTAACCTGGATCTTTTATTGTGATGAAACGCTTTCGTTCACCTATACATATTACCACTTATCTTGTAATTTCTCATTTTTAAATATAATCTTTCTCTCAATAGCTTATATAGACGTATGTAAATCAATCCATGCAACCAATACTGATTTTCTGTCTTAGAAAGAATCCTCAATTTCCTATTTTAAATATTTTTTTTTCTACGTGGAGTTGTATTGTCTGAAGTCTGGCTGCTGTAGTGAAATGACTTTTCAACTTTCTGTTTTGATTATCACTTTATGATATATTGTAAATTCTACTTTTACGGACATTAATTTAAAGATGTTCAAAACATATTTTGAAGTGGCTAAAGTACCGAGTTCTATCACCACCACAGGTAATTGTGCATCCGGACCGTTCAGAAAGCAATGGCAAACTACTGAACGTATTTATATTGCCTAGAAAATCACCACAGCCAACAAATGCTGGGTTTATAGCTAAGTCATGTAAAGGATATCTACTAATTTTTTTAATTAGAAACAAATAATCAAGATTTTTAGGGCATATGATAAGGAAATTATAAATTGAACATTTAGTAATAAAGTGCAGAGGAAACAAGGAGATAAATTTCTGAATGGTTGACACTGTGGCACAAAAAAGAATAATTAACTGAATTGATTAACAACACAAAAGACAGAGACTTGTCTAGTAACATCATCGCCTACGCCACTGGCATGGAACTTAATTGATTGATCTTAGAACAGTAAAGAAAGTCAGATGGGAACAGTTGTCTTTGACTGCCTGATAGACAACTGAACATCATATTACCAGATGCATGTAGCAATAACAGTTGAAACATAGTAAACATGGAATGAATTTCTTCTTCTTCTTCTTCTTCTTCAGCGAACATTCTCAAACTCCTGCTGAATTCTCTTGTAGCAGGACATGTCCTCTAAATTTCCAGCAGAATGTAGTTCAGAGAATGGAAATGCGTTGAGTCGCCGTTTTATTTGCGCCAATGGCCCGACACACCCGTCTTCAGCGGCGAATGAATTTAAAATCAACAATTTCTTTCCGTCAACATTGCTAGCATCCCTCATTGCGATTCTCAGCCGTGACAATTCTACAATAATTTGAACTAAATGGGTAACCAATCAAATGCTATCATTTTATTAGCATAATATCATTGACTTATCTCTTGTCTAACAGCATTTTTTGAATATCGACCAATTTAAATAAACCTAATTAATAAATTATAACAGTTCTTGTATTTTGCGTTAAGTCCTCGAGTACTTAATTAGTAACTGCAAAATGTTATCCGTATCGATAAAATAGTCCAGAAATGTTATCTTTAACAGACCCGACAGGAAGCTGTTCTTTATCTCTCTACCTATACATACATATGCATATATTTGTGTGTATGTGTGTGTATATATATGAAGTGAGAGAGAAAGAGAGGGGAAGGAGAAAAGAGTACATATATATATATATGAAGTGAGAGAGAAAGAAAGGGGAAGGAGAAAAATATATATTGATTGCCGTTTCTGTTTATGCTCCAACATTGTGAATAAATATTCAGCTCAGATAGATTAGTGAGGTAGGAATCTCATGTGGTTAAGTGTAAGCTTATGCAACGAGGTAACATGAATAACTGTTGACTTGAAGATAGGGTCTAGGCCACAAGATGAAAGGTGGGGGTCAGATAAGCTAGTAAATAGAAATATCACATAGATTAGACATGAAGGAAGGGAAGTGTTTCGTGTTCTTCATCTTTCTAATCTCTGGTAAAGATGCTGGTCTGTTTCAGAGTTGCTTTTGATAGAGGTGCATGCAACTCAAAGTATAGGTATGATATTAAATCAAATGTAGGAAATGGTTTATTTTTGTTTGGGGAACTAAATTCAGAGTTGTACTACCAGGGTGGAACACATTTGGATGCAGAAAGGTTTGAAACGATTTCTTTTATCCTGGACAGAGCTATATGGTGTCGCTGCTAAGAAGTGATATATTGTAACAAAGATAACAATGAATTTGCTCCAGTCGAAGTGGAAACTTGTGTCACCACATATGACAAGCAGAAATATAATTCAAAATGTTTTCACAAAAAGGGATCTAACCAGTTATTTTCTTAATCGCTCTTTCGCTACTGGTCTACATCTTCATTTCGAAAGCACGTGTTATGTTATATTTTAGTGTCAAAACTTAGAGCTTACATAGAACAAAAACACGGGTTTTTGAATGTTTCACTTGAACAAGTCGGACTATTGCTAAGGGGTTATGAGGTTTAAACACGAAAACAGATAAGTGACAATACACAAGACTTTTTCATAACCCCTTAGCGATATTCGGTCATGTTCAAGTGAAACATTCAAAAACCTATGTTTTACATAAGTAAAGTTTCTGTAATTGCTGTTAAGTTTCACGCAGTATGACCTTATAGCGATTGTCACAACATAGTACTTTAAAGTCGTGCTGGCAAGCCAATAAACATGACCATTCGTTCTCCAAACTACGATTACATCGTAACATATGTCATATTGTTCTCCAAACCACGAGTATATTGTAACACATATATATTGCTCTACGAGCTACGAGTACATCGTTACACATTGTTCTCCACACTACCAGTAACTAAATACACATGTTACATCGTTCTTTAAACTACGAGTAAATGGCTTGCGGGAATTATTCTGCCCACTCATCATTAAATACATTTAGAATAATAAATATATACACATGGATGGATGTTTCTGGTCTTTATTTGCATCAGGAAATGGGTTTTTGAAGAATATGATGAGTGATAACTATGCTTTAAACAAGGTATTAATCCATCAACCTCATGAAAACTAATGTGATCTTGTATATACTTTAAGATCTCTGTACATAATTAATTATGACTACATTCGTTACGTTTAGATTATTTTCATGGTTTTCGTTGGCGACTATTTATATACTAGAGTCGCATGCCAAAAATAGCCAAAACCGACCAACGAAATTCACGAACATAATCAAAATTGATCTTTGAAGTCATGATTACGTATTCTGTGCACAGGTCTTCCATACTAACGACGGTCATGATACTAGGCACTGGATTTAACCAGCAGGCCACGGAAATTCATGAATGCTAGCTATATAACTATCTGTTAACAGCTGTCACCATCATGTACTGTTTCGAAAAACGTAGGCGATATTGGATCTCCACAACTCTATATTTGGTGTGCACCTGAGAATGGATTTTTTGGGGGAAAACGACGCTATTTATGCATTGTCCTTTGTGTTTTCAGATGTTTACAATATCCTTCTAAACGGTCATAAACATGAAGTTACCACTGTCAAATCTGGTCTCAAAATGTGATGGTGTTAATTGGTAAATGAGATTAAGACTCGAGATGGCGATGGCCGCCATGGCAAGGGTGAATATGATTTGGTATATTAATATCAGTTTTACAGTAAAGATAAATATTACAGTAAAGATCAATCTGTTGAGATAGTGCTAATTATACATTTTATACGAATTATACGCATGGATGCGAAAGCTGGACACTCAATACAGACATGAAAAGAGAAACTAAAGGTTTTGAATACAAGTGCTATCTATACTCGTCTATTAAGGATTAGAAAATATAGAAAACAAAACAAACCTATTTGCCCGGCAGCAAATAAACAATCCTGCAGGTTATCAAGAACCACATTTGGCAGTGATGAAACTGCGTAAACTTGTTTGGTTTGGAAATGTAACGAATCACTACTCGTTTTCTAAAATTATTTTGCAAGAAACAGTCGATGGTAGAGGGAGGAGAGAAGGTCAGATAAAATCATGTATTGATACCATCAGGGAATAATCTAGGGGTGATTTTTTAACACTTCTCCGAATGTCTGAGGATAGAAGTTTTTCGAGAGAGATTTTTGTGCTGATGTATCCTGTGTGACATACCTAGGAAAGTGACATGTTATGGGTTAACATGTTAACCTTCGATAACAGTTACCATGTTGTTCCGACAGACCGATGTTGTGCTTCAACTTGTTACGGGCACGGCGTTGGTGCGCGGAACAACAAAGAAACTGTCGCAAGGGCTAGATGTCGACGTCTATTTCGGCGACATTAGACTCGAAATACCATCGAGTCGGATGTCTGCAGGAACAGAGGGCGGAGTACGTATGGGAATGCCCCACGTGCTGTGAGACCAGTTTCTAATTAATCAAGAATGAAGGTTATGGGTCTTTTATTATTGTTATTATTATTATTATTGCTATTATTATTATTGCTATTATTATTATTATTATTACTCCATTAATCCTCTCACAATGAATGATATACGCTGTTTTTTGGCAACATATACTATTCTGGTAGTAGCGATCTCTTCATGTAGCAAGCTTTCTACAATATTACTATAGTTATTCAACTCTTAGATTTAGAGTTGGTCTGATTTGCTTGTTTCTTTGATGGTGTCTGTTATCAAATTCCTGCTAGGTCTCTCTTGTAGCAGGACAACGATCCTACTAGAGTTCTCATGTAGACTATCAATGGTCCAGCTATATCTCACTTACAGCAGGTCAATGGTCCTACTAGATCTCTCTTGTAGCAGAACAATGGCCCTACTAGATCTCTCTTGTAGCAGAACGATGGCCCTACTAGATCTCTCTTGTAGCAGGACAATAGTCCTACTAGAGTTCTCATGTAGAATAACAATGGTCCAGCTATATCTCACTTACAGCAGGTCAATAGTCCTACTAGATCTCTCTTGTAGCAGAACAATGGCCCTACTAGATCTCTCTTGTAGCAGAACAATGGCCCTACTAGATCTCTCTTGTAGCAGGTCAATGGTCCTACTAGATCTCTTGTTTCACCATGACAATAGTCTTACTATATCTTTTTTGTAGCAGGATAAAAGTCTTATTAGATATGCCTCACAGTGGTTCTATTAGATACCTCTTGTAGGAGGACATAGTTCTACAACATCTATTTTGTAGCAAGACAATGATCCTACTAGTTGTCTCCTGTAGCCAGACAATGATTCTACTTGATGTCATTTAGGGCAGGACAATGCACCTACTAGATTTTTCTGCAGGACATAGTCCAAAGAATGTTTCTGCTGCTGTGTTATGTCTTCTAAAGTAATATAGTTCTAAAATAATCATAATTCTCTACTGATTCCAATCCAACAATTTATGTTATGATCCACATAATAACCACCACTATGAAGTCTTTTTTTTGACATCCTCATTAATGCACTGTTTTACTAGAAATCGATTTGCCATCATTGTACAGGAAGTAACAACGAATCATTATTAAATCAACATGTTTATCTAATAATGCAATGTCGTGCACTAATGCTGCAAGTAAAGATTATCAGCTGAACATACTGTGCGTGTCGTTTCTTACAACGTTGAACCTGAGAATGACATAACTAATTGTTATTGATTGCTTGTGCGTATTCAGGATTAAGCGATAGATTTGAGAAATCATTTCCGATATTGAGGTCAAAGTAGCAAATGAAAACATCTTGTAGAAATGGGTTACATAGAATTCTTCACTGTGTTCATTCACATGAAAGCACTTTTCTAAACTTTCAGTATCGTCCTGTTAAGGAGCGCAGGAAGGCAATTTGGTTGTGTGAATAAAAGTCCCTTTTCCATAGTTGTCACCGTGACATGTAGAGAAAGTTTTTATTTTTATTATTGCACCTTCGAAAGACTAAACTCCGTGTCGCAACTATGGATTGAACCGGGACTTCATGGCCCTGAGACGGCGTTCTAGCAATACGGCAACCTGCTCCACATGAAAGTGATATAGAATTTGTATCATATTTCTTTTACTAACTAGAGAATACAAATAAGCTAACTACGTGCTAAATACGTTGTCTAAGAAAAGACGAACACAGAACAAGAAAAGAATCATATGGTAAATGAAGAGATTACAAGAACTGTTCCAGCAATTCCTCTTGTCAACTATATTTAAAAACAGAGACAGACCACGTAATAAAGATGAGCCCATATTTGTGATGGGTAGCATAGTGTGTTTCAAAGATGCTCTTAAAAATGTGTTTCTTTACTTTCATGTTGATTTTTTAATACAAATAGCAAAGGTGACAGCTGGTATGTCACAGCAGTGGCCTTTTTGCCATCTTGTTTTATCTCTCTGTCGAGTCGTCTGTCTTCTGTGAAGATACTGCCTAGGTACTTGAACTCTTTTACTTTGTTTTATTTTTGTATTTTCTATTTGGATGTTTAAGTGCTCTGTTGATCTGGTTATTTGCATAGTTTCTTTCTTTTGTCTGTTAGTTCGCATGTTGTATTTATTACACGTTCTTGATAGTGAACTGATGCGAGTTTGCAATTTTTCTTCGTCACCATATACGATGCTTTGAACGTCAGCGAGAAGCAGTTCATTGAGTTTGTTGTTAAGTTATTTATTCTCTGTTGTTTTATTATGTATCTCATTTTGTGTTACTTTCATAATTCTGTCTATGTAGACGTTGAATAGAATAGGCGACAGCACACATCCCCCGTCTTATGCATAAATCTGCCTGGCACTATTCTCTGTATCATATGACTGTTGCTTGGTGCATGAAAAGCGTATATTCCTTCTATACCAGGGTATGGTTATTACTGTGATATGTTTGCATTATCAGTTTTGACACTCAGCCAGTTGCAATCCGAAAGATGGGATAAGATCCAGAATGAGGCGACTCGAACAATATTTGGGTGAACAAGAGATATGTCAGTAAGGGAAAGAAGATTCGTAATGTATTGTCGAAAAAATGGAGCACATAATACAGTTTTGCAGAGGCATTACACGAGACATAATCAAATAATTGCTCACGATAATCACCCAAGGTTGATGAAAGTGAAAGGTAGCACACTACAGAGGGAACATTTTGGATGAGGCGTGCTGAACTACAGAGGAACATGTTGAATGAGGCGTGATGGACTACAGAGGGAACATGTTGGATGAAGCGTGCTGAACTACAGAGGGAACATGTTGGATGAGGCGTGCTGAACTACAGAGGGAACATGTTGGATGAGGCGTGCTGAACTACAGAGGAACATGTTGAATAAGGCGTGCTGAACTACAGAGGGAACATGTTGGATGAGGCGTGCTGAACTACAGAGGGAACATGTTGGATGAAGCGTGCTGAACTACAGAGGGAACATGTTGGATGAGGCGTGCTGAACTAGAGGGAACATGTTGGATGAAGCTTGCTGAACTACAGAGGGAACATGTTGGATGAGGCGTGCTGAACTACAGAGGGAACATGTTGGATGAGGCGTGCTGAACTACAGAGGGAACATGTTGGATGAGGCGTGCTGAACTACAGCGGAACATGTTGGATGAGGCGTGCTGAACTACAGAGGAACATGTTGAATGAGGCGTGATGGACTACAGAGGGAACATGTTGGATGAGGCGTGCTGAAAATGTCATACGAAATGTGTAGGTATTGTAAGATGATGCACGTTGTGCGGTATGGATAAGTGTGTCCTTGGATTTAAATCTTCTTTTGAGTAATAATTTACAAAGATAATTGCACAAAAAAAGTTGTGCCCTATTGCTGTCTTACGTGTTAGGCATTGGCCATCGAGAATGTCAATGCAGGTTATTGTTTATTGTCACGGATGGTTCGATTTTTGGGGAAAGTCAGTAGTGCAACGCCTTCCCAGCTCAGTATATAAGGAAGACTAGCAAAGAGGAGAGTAGTTCATTTGCCGTGACTATAAGCATCATTACTATGGGGATTATGGCAGAGACCACGGCCTTGAACTGGATGAGCACACATAAAGCACCTCATGTCATATTCATGTTTGTGTTTGGTCATACCATGTCATATTTTGTGTGTGTGCCTGGTCATGCAATGTCATTGCATGTTTGCGTCGTGTCATGCCATTCCATGTCATGTCATGTTTGTGTCTGGCCATGTCATGTTTGTGTCTGGCCATGTCATGTCATATTCATGTTTGTGTCTGGTCATGCTATGTCATGTCATGTTTGTATCTGGTCATACCATGTCATATTCAAGTTTGCGTGTGATCATGCCATGTTTGTCATATATATATATATGGTTTATTTCCCATTATCTGACATATAATTAACCCCAACTGTCAGATTATAATAATAAATCTGACTGGATAAACTTTATAACTAACAATTTCCTGGAAAAACAATTATTTTCTTCAACTTTCAAAAATAGTACATTTAAAAAATCGGCAACAAATAGATAATAGCACACACACACACACACAGTGTTTCCCAGACATTGTATAATAGCACACACACACACACACACAGTGTTTCCCAGACATTGTATAATAGCACACACACACACAGTGTTTCCCAGACATTGTATTGTGTGTGTGTGGTACTCTTCCTTTATAATGAGATGCGTGACTCTCGTGTATTTCATCTGTTATAGAGTGTTACATAATTTAGTTGATGTGAGGTAATAACTCCTGCCAGCGGTTCTTATTGGAAAAGTGTAAGGCTAATTATCAGAGTCGAAATAGTGTACAGTAAAAGACTTCGCTAAAGTACAGACAATTCACACAATAAAGTTAATAACCACAATTACATTGAAAGTTCCAAGTTATTCTCTTGTAATTGTGTGTACTCTTTCAAGTCTTGTCAGATTCAATTTGTAGTGTGTTTACAATAGTTGATATGGCGAAAGGAAGAGAAGTGGACCTTTACGGAAGGAAGCATACATTATAGAAATATGAACAAACAGTTTTATAATCGAGAGCCAACATACTTTTTCGAAGTTCTTATATTGTACAACAGCTTTACAAAATGCTCCAAAGTTTTGACATCATTGCACTTGGTTCAGGTTTAGGTTTAGGTTTAGGTTCAGGTTTAGGTTTAGGTATGTTGATTATCGTCTTCGAAGATAAGACATATCATTAGCTGCTCAAATCTACGATTCAGTAAATCTCATGAGTGTAGCGCTGGATAGTTTCAGTTCTGTGTTCGTTAAGTGTTCTTTTATATATTTGTATGATGTGTTCTTACTACGCTGACTTTTCTTCCAAATTTACGCACTCTCGATACTGACTCATGTCAGTTACTGCACTTGGATTTCTACATATTGTTTTGGTAATTTTGAAGACGCAACTTCGTATCATAGGCGATAATCAAAGGAACCAATAAATATGCGCTTATATAATTTGGCGTGAAGTATTTCAAACCTGCAATCTGGAAAACAGAAGACAAAAGTATGATGGCTAGCAGATCCCCAAACTGTTGATATATGGCTTATGTGTCTGATGGCTACGGGATCCCCAAACTGTTGATAAAAGACACTTCTGATGGCCACGGGATTTCCAAACCGTTGTGTGCTTTTATATCAGTTTTAGTAGTTGAGTAACATGGGACTAGTTTTGCTGACAATTTCAAACACAAATACTTTGTATATTTGATGTATATCTATATAATATTTGATATATATCTATATACTATTTTATACGTTTATATGTCAATAATAAAGTATCTCTGGATAAAAAAAATGAGCATCATGGTTCTCACGGCATCTACAGCAATAAACAGACTAGCGATAATCGTTTAAGAAAAAGAAAATTAACAATTAAAAATGAAATTCCTGATTCACAATATTTGTGTCCACTGCACACTACTCTACGGCAGTGAACATTTGGCAACCTATATGCACCGGGAGAGATGACTAAACAGCTTTCACATGCTACGTAGAATTCGTATAACTCTACTCTCCCCTCTAATGGTCTTAACGACACATTGCGTCTTGAAGTCCCAAGAACAACGCACATGTTAACAACAGAACCATCATCCACCATATGACCATCCTTGAAATACTCACTGATCAATGTCTGCACCTCAGATTCAACAGCAGCATGGCAACAATTCCTGCATTATCTATGGAGAGTTATGACTAACAGAAAGAATGTATAGCAATCTACTGGAACATTTAACCATTCTGCAGCATCTGTCACAACCTCCAGTAAACACACTTTGTATAACCTCCTCTGCACGCCCCATCCACGAGTTTCCTCTCTTTAGTATACTACCTCTAGTATGTTGGATGCAGGTTCTTGTTCGGCACAACTAAATATATGTGCATAGTTGGACAGACAAGAGAAGATCACATTATTCGTGCAAAAATCCTGTACTCAAGAATTATACACATCGCCTCATTCTGAATCGCCTGATAAAGATCACACGAAGGTGCAGGGATAATG
>CM067301.1:16308416-16451085 GCA_034231615.1 Meghimatium bilineatum
ATCAGATTTTGAAAAAAACAAAACAAAACAGATATCCTAAATATGTAAACACAGAAATGAAAATAAATCAACAAGAAATGCATTAAGAGAAAAAATACACTCCGTGCGTCGCTGTTGCGCGAAAGGGGAGCAAAGAACAGTAGCACTGCCGCCTATCATTCAATTCGCAAGAGACGACATTTGTGGTTGAAGCTCACTATCCAACACCATAATCTCCGCTGTGATGAAGCCTATACCTGGATTTATAGAAGGCAGTGCAACCTTGTATATGGTTGCCTGGTGATTGCATGAACGCCACTTCAATGTCTCTTTCTGAGTAGAAGATCTTCCAGTTCCTAACAATTAACCCTGTAGACACAAAGTTGCATAGTCATCTGTGACTTGCACCTGTTCTGTAAAGCATCACCCTTAAAAAATACTAGAGTAATACGTTGTAGGTGAACAATAAACTCCACCGCATGGTATATGGAATAGCCATGTAGACCAAATATATCTAATGTAGAGGATTCGCACGGAAAGAAAACACATGCAATACCAAATATGACAAAAAATATGGACTACGTATTTTAAGAAACTGTATAATTGCGAATGTGATCCAAACTATACGTTGTTAAGAAAATGTCGAATAGGTTAACAGAGAAATTAGAAATGTAGAAATTCTAGCAATTGATATACATTCTAGCAGGTGACAGTTCGTATTGGCAATGCGAACATTGAAAGGAGGGTAATTCCTTACTATAGATATGATTGTACAATATATTCATTGTTCATGGATGTGATAATACTATGAGTAACATTACCATAAGTATTGACAGCGATATAATGATTCGTTGAGTTAAGAAATCACTAATAATATTCGTCCCTAAGAAAGTAAATTTGAAAGTCTGTAAGAATTACACAATCATTATCCTTATAACATACTCAAATAAAGTGTGGTTCAAAATATTTCTGAACAGAATAAAGCACAAATCAGAAGAAGTAATTGCAGACGAATAAGCTGGCTGTAGAGAAAACAGAAGCAATAGGAAACAGATATTTAACATGAGAATTGTTATTTAAAATTATGTTCGTCATCCTGGGGGGGGGGGGGGCTACCGACCCCTATCAGGCGCTTCCACAGATGGCGGATTGTGGATGACCCACATATGTGTCCATATATGGAGTGCCATATATGGAAGTAAACTAAAGATAGAGGAATCGAGCCACCTAATAGTGGGTGACATCAATGGCCACTCACCAAGCTGGGGCTATGAGGATATGGGTCAAATTGGTGAAGAGATAGAAGACTGGATGATAGAAAATAAACTAATTCTAATAAACCAGCCAGACGATACACCAACATTCTACTCCAAATGTTGAAAAAAGACGTTAGTCTGGAAAAAACTACTAGCTCACCATACCTTGCCGTGGCAACAGATGACACATTACAAGAACAGTAGAAAGTCAACTGGGAGAAAGTGATCATGTACCAATCATCCTGTAAATCTCCAAGTCAGGAAGAACATCACAACATAGCATGTCCCCAAGCTGGAACAAAAAAGGAAATTGGACCCTCTTCAGTGAACAAACAGACCACCTTTGCCAGAATATCACCCTTACTAACAAAATAAACCATAACATCTTACAAATAAACAAAGTGATACTACAATCCGCACAGAAGATATCTGCCAAGCGGCAGACGAAGAGAATACAAGTCTTATTGGAATGAGACTCTAGAAAAATTGCATAATGAGCTGAATGATGCAAGACATACAATGGAGCAAAACCCTACATCAGAAAACACAAAGAAACACAATGAAATCAAACACACGTTCAATGAGCAGAAAAGAACAGAGATACAAAAGAGCTGGCATGACAAGACCAGCAGCTTAAACATGACAAAAGACCTCAAGTAAACTATTGAACCTTACAAAAACTCTAAATGAAGAAACAAAGAATTCACACTACAAGACTGTCATCGAAGAAAAGGGGGAATTCCACACAGGGAAAATGGCAGCAAACATTTTAGCTGACTTCTACAAGGAAGAAAGCACAACAACACTCTCTCATACACGTATCAAAGAAGTCAAAAAAGAATTTAAAAGAAAACTGAAAAAGAAAAAATCCAGAGTCATGCATGAATCGCAGAATTAAAATGGTGCCATAGAAAAACTAAAAACCAAAAAAGCCCCCTGGAAAAGACGGCATAACCAATGATATGATCAGAAACCTAGGGCCAATCAGCAGAAACAAGCTCCTTACCATCTTCAACCAATCATGGAGAACTGGTAAAATTCCAGACTTGTGGCGTGAAGCTGTCATCATCCCAATAGGGAACAAAACAAAAAGGAAAAACAAGCAAGTCAACATATGGACCAGTCAGCCTCAACCAGAGTTTCGTAGGACAAACAATGGAGAGAATGGTCAAATCTCATCATCATCATCAAGTGCCGTCTCCGCAACGAAGGTTGGCTGCAACGTATCCCCAACATCTCCTGTCTCTTGTCTTGGTGGTGCACTCTGCTAGACTGTAACCTGTCCATCGTGTAATGTTACTCTCCCACTTGTATCTCTGCCTACCTCTTGCTCGCTTCCCTTTGACTTTACCCTCAAGTAAGGTCTTCAAAAGGGTGTCATGTCTTTTAATGTGTCCAAAAGTGTTTTATTTGCCTGATCTTTATTTCTCTTAGTAGTTCTTCTTCATATTAAGTGTCTTTAGCACCTCTTTATTTGTTTTCTTCTCTTTCCATGATGTTCTCCCTATTCTTCTATATACCCACATCTCAAAGGCATCAATTTTGTCTTCTAATTGTTTATTTAGTGTCCATGTTTCTGAGCCATACATTAATATGGAATAGATGTAGCATTTTATAATTCTCATTTTTAACTTGTTTGTAATTTGTTTAGATATTAATAATTTCCTCAGTCTAGGTCAAATCTAGACTGATAAAACACCTAGAAGAAAACCAAAAGCTCACCAAGACACAGTCGGCCTATAGGAAAAATTGAAGCACTGAAGACCATCTTATATACCTAGCACAGAATATCGAAAATGCTTTTCAAAAGTAGTGCTGGCTACTTTTATGGACATGAGTAAGGCCTTCGATAAGGTGTGGAAAGATAGAGTCATCTTCAAGCGATTCCAAAACAAAATTGAAGGCAGAATGTTCAGCTGGATAAAAGATTTCCTCTGATACCGCACTGCAAGAGTAAAAGTAGATGGTGAACTAAGCAAACGTGTTACTCTCCAACAAGGAGTGCCTCAAGGAGGAGTGATCTCTCCTACCCTCTTCCTAATATTCTTAAATGATATGGGAGAGAAACTGTCACACCATATTTCAAAGGCCCTTCATGCAGATGCCTTTGCTGCCTGGAGTGCGGCAGGCAACCTATCCACTGCAAAAAACAGAATGCAGACCGCACTTGACACCAAGTGAATGGGCATCTGACTGGGGAGTCCAGATCAACCTCTCCACAACTGTGACAACCATCTTCTCACTTTGAAACCACAAGGAAAAAGCAAATCTTGAAATAAATGGAAGTGAGCTTGCACAATTGAAGAACCCTACATATCTTGAGGTCACACTAGACAAGCGACTCACCTGGAAACCACACCTAATAACCACTGAACAAAAAGCAACCAGGAGGCTATCCTTGATAAAGAAACTTGCAGGCACAAGCTGGGGAGCAAATGGAAATATTCTCCGAAAAGTCTACATGGGTACATTCAGACCTGTAGTAGAATATGGAATGACAGCCTGGGCATCAGCATCAAAAACAAATACTGATCGCCTATCTAAAGAACAAAATGCAGGACTTCGACTTATCTCAGGAGGGTTGAAAACCACTCCAATCCATGCAATGGAGAAACATGTAAACATCCCCCCACTGGATGACAGAAGAGAAGAAAGAGTGCTTGTTCAAAGGGAAAAATTAAGCACATACCAAACCATTCGATGTATGAGCAAATTTCTAGATCAACCACAAGGAGGTTTAAGAGAACCGGCTTCTGTCACATCTCCAATGATCTCCATGAACAACATAAAGATATCCTCACAAACCTCCCAAATGAAATGGAAACACTAATATACTTTGAAAAGTCAGGAAATAGTCTCCAAAATGTCTCCATAATAACACAGATTCCTGGAATAATTATTAAGAAATACCAAACTCCACCTCAACTAAAAGCATTGACACTAGAGATGATAGAGATAAAATACAATCCCAAGGAATGGACGCATGTCTACACAGATGGATCGGCAGAAGGAGCAGTAAGGAATGGAGGAGGTGGAAATTTTATAAGACTCAAAGATAGGAAGAAAATATCAAAAGCTTTTCCAACCGGGAAATACTCCTTTAACTTTAGAGCAAAAGCAGCTGCACTCCATCAAGCACTGAAAGCCTTCACCGAATCAGGACTGCCAAGAGCAAAGAAGATAGCCATATTCACAGATTGCAGATCCCTACTGGAATCAATCCAGAGCAAGAGAAACGAAAGCCTTCTGCACAACATCAGACATGAGCTAAGACAGATCCACAAATGATCAGCAATTGCCCTGCAGTGGATACCATCACACTGTGGAAGAATGGGAAATGGGAAAGCTGATGCTCTGTCAAAAGCTGGAAGCGAAATGGAGCAACACTGTCTTACGACAAGCAAAAACAATAATCCACAACACATACACAGCAAAGTGGAAGAAACTAATGGAAGATGAATACAAACAAGATGCAATACATCTCCTCCAAAGATAGCAACAGACCACAATATGTCGCCTTAGAACAGGCCACTGCAGACTGTTGGGTCACCTTTATCGATTGAGGATCTCATACACAGATGAATGTCCATGTGGATCTGGAACCCAGACCCCGGAACACATACTTCAGGACTGCCCAACATACAAAGAGCAGAGACAGCAGACATGATCAGAGGATACAGACTTGAGGCAAAAGCTATGGGACAGCCGCTCTGACCTGGAGAAGACAGCGAACTTCGTCTTGACGACAGGCCTGATAATATAGCATGACCACAGATGCTGAACGCAGAAGATGAAGAAGAATGTTCGTCATCAGCGCAACCTCAATTGTGTAGACATTTGGCTTTTGTCATTGCCTGACATGATAGTTTCAGGCTTTAATTTTGAAACCACTATCACAGACATTGTTGAATCAATTTGCAATAAAACAGGTAGTGTTGTCTTATCAAATACTATAATGTGTGGGTTGTTTAGAACAAACGTGGAAGTACATCACGGATACATACTATCCTCAGTGGTTGTCAAGATCTATGTGGAGCACATAAATTGAGCGAACATACAATTGAATACATCAATCAACTGAACATCACATATCGACCACGATAAAACTTGTGACAGTGTTAACATGGACACACTATGGACATACTTAGAAGAGTACAGGATCCACGGCTAACTTCTAGAAAACACCAGCGCAATCTATCAAAAGCTGCAAGAGTAAGAACACCAGAAGGAATGACAGACACGTTTATAATAACTTCTGGAGTCAGACGTGGATGCATATAATCCCTGCTTCTATTCAACACACACGCACTCAAACACGCATACACATATACATACACATACACACACACACGCACGCACGCACGCACGCACGAACGCACGCACGCACGCACATACACACATACACACATACACACATACACACATACACACATACACACATACACACATACATACATACATACATACATACATACATACATACATACATACATACATACATACATTCATACATACATACATACATACATACATACATACATACATACATACATATGTATATGAACAATATAACAATATATATATATATATATATATATATATATATATATATATATATATATATATATATATATATATATATATATATATATATATATATATATATATATATATATATAAAACCAAAGAAACCTTAACAGCAACAGAAAAACTAACACGAACACGAGAATGGGAGGAAAAGAAGACAATAAGAACATAAACGAATTACTATTCGCGAACGATAAGGATTTCATATGCAATGTTACATCTGAACTGCAAAAATCCTAAACGCATTGAATATCAATTGTGAAATCAACAGCAGGAAAATCAACAAAACCAAAATCATAAACACTGAAGATAAGCAGAAATCAATTTTCACTAGACATATGCATAGGAGGCACAAAACTCAACTAAGTTCAGTAGAAATCCGATTATGCGAATTAATTGGGGATAAGGTCGATTCAGATAATCGAAAATTCGGATAATTGATATAGCTTAGGAATGAAGCATAACCGTGTACATACATACAATGATACATTGAAATGGACGAAATTTAATTGATAAAAGTACAGTATTATGTAAACAATGTATTGCAAATAAACTACATTGTAACGACACGTGTGCACTACCCCGGGACCTCTATTCCGCATCCGCTACATCTCTCACTTTAAAATTGTTTCACCCAAATTCGATTCGAATAATTAGGGATTTGGTTAATTGGGATTCGGATAATCGGATATATACTGTACATGGATTTAAGTATCTAGGCAGCGTGATCTCAGAATATAGAGGACTAGAAAGAGAAATAGAGATGATATGCCAGAAAACAATCGCAGTTTTATATCAGTTATCACCAGTCCTGAAACACCAGAACATTGACATGATTTTCAAAGGAACTTACACAGTGTTCATGGAGACACTCAGCTAACAATGAACTCTGACATTAAAATATAAAAAAAATTTGCGGCATGTGAAAGGAAATGCCTGAGAATAGCCCTGGAAATTTAAAAAAAAAGAGACAGAATAAACAATGACACTATAAGAAATCTGATGAAAACAATATCGTGCAAAGAATACATAGACACAAAAAACATCAAATGATTCGACCAGCTGATCAGAATGGAGACATATCTCATTTCATCGATAGTATTAATAGAAGATCATCTGTAAAGAGACACATGTGATGACCCAGACTAGAACACCAAGTCTATACTATGTCAGCGACAACAAAACTAGCAAAAGAAAGAAGATTTCAGCTATCCTTGACACCTTGCGGCACACATGGATATGACAGGATACGACAAGGCATAATACAAGAGAACATTTATTGTTATAACACGTCTCTATCGATTGAAAGTCCACATATCTGCAATTTGCGTTTTGCTGGTGATATTCAGACTAAGACTACAAGAAGTAACAGAAAAGTTATAAGAATTGAGATCGATACCGAAAAGAACACGACCTTGATGTACAGTAAATACACAAGAGGCCGAAGACTAACACGTTGATAAATTATCATAAACTTGAAGAAGTAATTACTTTCAAATTCCAAAAATCTTGCATAAGGAGTAAATGAAAAATCTAAAATTGATTAAAAGATACGATTGAAGTTAAAGATCTTAGCGTTATTCTTAAGATTAAATTTGATACGGAAAAGCGACATGAGTGTTATATAATGAAGCTTAAAACTTATACAACTGTTACAGCACATTTCACCAGCTTTACCCACCTTTACAATCATGTATCTCAACAAATATATAACTAATTTAATGAAAATTTTGTGTGTGAATTTAAAATGGTGCAGATACTATGAATGATTTTTAAAAATCAATTCGCATTCAATGGTTTCAATTTTCGCTTATTTGCGATATAAATTAAAAATCTACTGGTCACCACACATCTCACATACAATGTTTACAATCAATTATATGACGTCATGTACACATGATTTATTTATAACGCATTTGATATTATTTAAGCATGAAATATGACAATTTTGTACTCCTGAACACAAGACAGACGGGGTTTAACTGATTCCGGCCGGAATATTATTAGCGTTTAAACGTAAAATTGTGTTCGATTTTTTGTGTGCACATACATCACGGAGACAAGAAATAGTACTTCTAAATATATTTACATTATAATGTAATATATATATTTCGAAACAGAAATGGACAGAGAATGTTATTATCACAAGATCATTTTGAAAAAAAATTATGTTAATATATAGAAATTATTTTAGACAGAAAAGAGAATATGTTAATGACAAATAAATATTATTTTAGATATTATATTTGACCGTACAGCATTTCTGAATCAATAAATTCCACTCAAAGTGTATCAATTCTGTAGATAATCCATTTACGAACACAATAATGTATAATATATATGCATAGTGCGTCAAAAATGTATTATTTAGAAATAATTTCGACATCTATCAAAAACAGTAGACTTAATTTTACACGAAACTCAAATGAAAATATGGCTAATTTATTTTTACAAAATGACGTAAATTTGCAAACACGATGCTAGAAGCATTTGCCAGGTTGGATTTCATAATAAATGAGACCAAAGTAAAAAAAAAATAGTTATTATTTTACGAAAATAAGTAAATTGGAAAATATATATAAAACATATAAGGAAAAATGACGTCACATACCCCCATTATCACAAACTATCAATAACTTAACAAAATGTATATCAATACACATAAAAATCATGCAAGAAGTAATATGGACATATTACACTTTCGATTGGAAACATTCTTATGTTGATATACATACCGAAAAAAACAACATGAATGTCATTGGAGTATGACTTATAGGAGTCTTTTGGGCCAGAAGACATAAGGTTTACTGACTTGTATAAGTCTCCCGGGCTGGAATCAGTTAAGATTGTATCCGGTGTAATGTTTGAAGTGAAATTGCATTCCTGGCGACACAATAATAAGTATGCCGACACCGATCATTTGATTTCATTCATGCACAAAAACTGGACATGATGCACACATATACAGTATAAATTAATTGAATCTAAACCAAAAAAACATCGTATGCAAAAAATATTATTAATAAGTTGAACCGTTACTCAGATAATTAGATTTGTTTAAGGGCACAGCTAGTGAAACTCGCTATAGTAGTTTCGTATTATTTCTTATTATAGCACTTTCACTAGCATTGCCCTCAAACAAATGTAATTATCTGAGTAGCCGCCCAACTTATTAATACAATGTTTTGTACATATGATGCTAGTTTTGGTTAAATTGATTGATTTATAAAGTTGTGTGCACTTACGTATGACGATTTATTCGTGCCTGGACATTTAGTTTTACGATATTAGTGTATTAACTAAAACAGCGAATGCTAAAATCAAATTAACAAGCTCTATGGGATTTCAACGGATGTTTTCACTGGTCGTTTGAAAATCCTAGGATTAGCATATAGCAGAGGCACATCCACGTGGCGTATCACCGTGACAGACAGGTTTTTACTGAGCTTGTCCAAAACTCCAGACTAGTGCGTGTTTCCGAAGTGTATACTGAATTGGAATTATAATCGATTACACAGAGAACTAATATCTCAAAAGAGCAATTCTCGCTTACCTCAAAGAGAAATAATGTCGCAGCAGAGTGTAAGACATCGGGCGGTAGGGAGTAAGAGTGAAGGATAGACAGAGTTGAGACCAAGAGTAGACAACTGATTATTGATCGAATAGGAATTTATTTTTTTTACATACAGCAGATTTAATTCAGCTTATGGTTCATAAATATGAAAATGTGGTTTGTTTTGTTTTGTTTGTTTTGCGTTCGCTCCATTGGAACCAGCACAGACATCCGTGCGATTTCCGCCGGGAGCGTGATTACGTTGTGCCACCGTTATGCGTCTTGCAGGCCCAGCAAATCCGATTTCGGCATACCTTGAAATTCGGGTAGGATACCCTAGCCTGTGACAGCCTTCCTATCTGTCGCCAGGCAGCGAATGTGTACTGACTTGCACGAGGCGTTACGCATCCAGTGAACCTCGTGTAATTAGACGTATTGTGCCTGTGCTCATCGGGTACTAAACCTTTTCTCGTCCTCAAACCTGATTTAGGTTTAGGAAGAACTTGACATAAGAGTTGGGCTCGGGCTCGTTCGCCTTTTTAGCCGAAGCGTTGATCACCAACTTCGTGAGCCCCTCGTCCAAGTCTGAATCTGTACACATATTTAGGAACGTTAGGGACTTGAGTTTTGTCATAGAGCTGAACAGTGCTTTTCACCTCGGACTGCTATGCCTGTGCCCATCGAGTACTGAATCTTTTCTCTCCGCGAGCATGCTTCCGGTATAGGAAAGACTCGACATTATAGTTGGACCAAGGCTGGGATCACCGGTAGCTAGAAGCTTGTCTCGAGCAAACAATGCTTTAGTTTTGATTTCATCTAACCGTTTTCCGTACTCTTTGCACATTACGCTGCCCTCTAGCGATGTGCATCTTTTTCAGTGTACTCAATGTGCTTTTATTTTTATTGGTACACCTGCCTGCTTCGTACCGACTCCAATGCTTCTACCGAACTTACTGACTTCACTGTGTGGCGACAGTGTTGCTGCATGTGTTGGCACAGAGGTGTCGGAGGGATTGCCTGTCTTTTTGCGGTCAAATCTCTTTCCATCTGTTACCTCCACATTCACGGACACGATCTCCAAAAGGTTTAGCCAGAATCAGCACGAGCCCGTGTATTTCTGTTACCAGGGTGCGCAACGATGAGCCACTTTTGGAATATTTGTTATCTGTTAACCCTGGGTCCGCCAAGAGCACTATTGTACTCTTTGCACCCCATGTAGTTTGTTAAATTAAATATAAATACAGTTACACCAGAAACATTAATGTTCTCAATCATTGTGAACGCACATAATTCAACATCCTCTGAATGGGTCTCATTATTTGGTGCGTCTAGCTGTAAGAAAGGCATCTCCAAATTATCACAATTATATTTTGATAATTTATGCTTCATGTTTATGTGTTTCTTGAAAAAGTCCTAGTTCGACCGTAATGTTAAGAAAAGACCTTGTTCTTTTTGTTTAATTGCTATATATTTATCTTTACTTTGATAATTAGGCTTTAACAGTTACTTTAGTACTTTATACAGTATTTATCGCTTATTTGCTTGGTTACTGCGCCAGTTTCCACTTTGTCGGACATCCTGTGACATTTTGGCTATTTATAATTTAAATTCAGTACGTGCAGTGACTCATGTACAAAATATACTGGTACGTTTTACTAAATGACAGTATAAAATTTAATGACCGTAGTCGTAACCTTCAATAACAGTTATCATGTTGTTCCGACAGGCTGACGTTGTGCTTGAACTATTTACGGGCACGGCGTGGGTGGGCGGAACAACAAAGAATTCTGTTGCAAGGGCCAGATTTGTGACCTGATGACCTCGTCTGTTTCTGCGGTATTAGACTCGAAACACCATCGAATCTAATGGCTGCTGGAACAGAGGGCGGAGCGCTTATGGGATTGCACCACGTGCTGTGGGGGCATTTTCTAATCAAGAATCAAGAAGAATCAAGAATCAAGAATCAAGACTGACAGTATAGTATTGTTGTAAATGGAGTACCTATATAAAGTGAGAGAAGTTCAAATATATCGGGTACGAGATATGTGATGACGACAATTCGTGAAATAAGATTAATTTAAATCCTAAATCCTAAGCTGCCATGGTAAGATTTAATATGAGTTGAACACGATATATTATTATTACAGTAAAGATCCAACTATACAGATTTCAGTTGTAACTATTCCTTTATGTATGGTTGTGAGAGACGGACACTAAATGCAGGAACATAAAGAATGATTCAGGCTTTTCATTATAAGTGCTAAATACTTCAGTTAAAACACATCTATATAAAACATATACAAATACATTTATTCGTCAGTAAATAAACAAACTTGCAGAGTATTTATTAATAGGCACTTTCGGAAGTGAGGAAACGTCGTTAAACATGATTTGTACATGCAATGAGACACTACTCACATTCTCTAATTATGTTTAAGGAACAGCCGAGGAACAGAAGAGGGCGCCAGTGGGCATCATGGATTTCCATCAAAATTCTATATATTGGGCATGACTTTTCTACACTATAGCAAATGATTGAAGACATATGTGTTTGGTGGATGGTCCTTTGTGATGACCTCAAATCTGCAGGGGGTATACCTACTAGCAACTATACTATACTGTTAAGAGTCCATCCGACCGTGCCCTGGCGAGTTATTCCGATTATGCTTGCATTTCGAAATTTACTCACATTAGTTTCTACATATCTCTATGAGACTGGATGTTAAACTCTTCTGAATTTAAAAATCAAAACCAGAAATATTACATAATGAGAATGGCGTGAGGTTAGTATTAACGGAAACTCAACTGTACATTTTATGCTCGTTAATGTGTTATACAATAAAAATGTCGCAATTTAGAATTTTGTTGCACTATATTACACTGAGAGAAAAGTATTGTCAATGTATTTCATTTTATGCTATTGGAGAGCATAACTTAAATGGGTCATAAGCGTGGGTCACTTTACTTCAATGAAATGGGGTCGCGTTCATAGTCGTGAGTCACTTTACGTCAATGAAATGGCGTCGCGTTCATAGTCGTGGGTCACTTTACTTCAATGTAATGGGGTCGCGTTTATAGTCATGGGCCACTTTACTTCAATGAAATGGGGTTGCGTTCTGAAAATTAATGGAAACGTAGAAACAGGAGTTCGTATTTTTAACCATGTACACATAAACATCTTGCGTAATTGTGATTATTATGACGATGTTGTTCTACGTCTATACTTTCTTACGATTTGATGTGTGGACATTGTGCTCTAATGATACATGCCATAGTATGTGAACTTGTAACAAGTGTATTGATACCGTTAATTAAGCCATATTTGGGAAATATAGTGCTCTCTTTGAGAGTGAGGCGGCTCAGTGACTGCTACATTTTTTAATGTAGTGGTCAAGTTTTTAATTTCCAGTTAAACTAGGAAAACTCTCAACAATAAAACGCTGCTAGGTGGATTTAGCTTACAGACATTGTTACAAGGTCATCTATGAAAAATTAAGGCAACAAGCCTTATGCTGACAACAGTATAACTAGGTATATCTTTGTCAATATAACAGACTAACTGTAAGCATACAGACTAAACTTCACCATACAGACTAACCGTAACAATACAATACTGTACACCAATGTTACGTGAATACAACTACTACACACCTCCGTTACAAATCAGTTATCAATACTCTGTTCATTCTAAGATTGAAGTGGGTCAAAAACACGCAACAACTCCGCGACAACAGGTGATATTTATACAGCTGTTGACATTTAAAAACTATAATATAATTAATTATTCAGAACTTACGTCATAGCAACACTGTCCCTTCGCAAATACCACTGAGAGCTTATAACAAACGATCATCTGGATACAGTACCAATGGAAAACCGAGAAAGAGATGGATAGATAACATCACGACCACCATCACAAACACAGACTCAGTACGAATCAAGCGTCGCATCTGACCTTGAACAGAAAGTTACAACCCCCACCCCTACTCTTAACAGCAAGTATGGAGTATATCAACCAGATTCTACCTGGGGATAAACAATAGACACGAAACTATAACTGTTCTCCCCTGACATCTTGCGCCGGTGAAACGATATAACAACGGGCATAGTAATGTATCATAGAATGATAAAGATATATGAACTTTTATTTTAACACATACATTACTATTGTGATAGACATGTATCACTTACCAACATTGGTTTACATTAACAACAGGTATTACGTTCTAATGAACTGTATTATTGCGCACTTAATATTCGATTCATGGGTTCTGCGTTCAACAGCCAATCATAAACACTGACCTACTACTTTCTTAGAATGAACAGAGCATAGAACATAAGACAAATAATTCTTTGAAAAATAAAAAAGCAAATGTACTGATTGTCAAAATTCACTAATGAAGACAGTAAACAGGAACAATCGTGATTGGTATGGGCATGTAGTGAGACAGGGTTCACTTTACAAAGCCTGTAAGGAAAAGTTGAGATTTAAAAAGGAGAAGAGTCGGCAAAAGAAAATATTATATTGATGATATCAAGGAATATTATGAGCATCATTCTAATACACTCATCATAATTACTGAAAAACATGAGTTTGTTGAAGGTACGGAGCACTGAATTCAACATCTCATACATCTTACTGCGCTAAACATAGCTTACTGCACGATAGCTTTAATTTCAGCTTACTGCACTATACCTCTCATTATAGTTTACTGCACTATAAATCTCACTACACTACATATGTCGTTATAACCTACTACACAATACAACGTATAACAACTTACTGCAGCATTTATATTATTATAACTTTCTGCAGTATATATATATATATATAATTTCAGTTTACTGCACTCTATATCATATTGCACATTACTTCACTACAATCATATTACAACGTACTGCACCCTATGTCTTATGGTACTATACGACAGTAATGGTCTAGAATTTACACTTTAAAAAAAACCTGCGCAGATCAGAAATGTTTAGTAATTTGTGACGTCACTCCACTGCTGTATATTGATAACATCACGGAGCATTATGTGCAGTATTCTAATACACTCATTGGAATGGCTGAAACAATATATATACTTACAATATGGTTGCCGTAATTGTGGTTCCACGGATAATTATGTTATTACTGTTGCACGTTGTGATCCCAGATGCAAAGATATACACAGGGGATATACTGTAATTTTAATCTACTACTCTGCGGTAAGGATGAACTGAAACTGCACTGTTAACGAGCAGATTAAGCTGATGAGTAAATAATAAACAATGTGTTTTTGTTTTGTATTTAATGTCAGGGAAATTATTAATAGAAATACGTAAATCACAAAGTTCTCCTATTTTATTATATTTCGTTATTTTTTGCTTGACATTCCAGATAGTATGTGAACCCTTATTTTAGTATAGTACCTTTCTTATTACATCTTACTAAACTATATATTTTATTACAACTTACTGCAGTATATATATTATTACAGCTTACTGTACTATACATTTCACTGGTGTGAGACTATTCGATTTTACTGACTGTTTTAATATACTCTCATAATGTAATATGTTGATGATTCTGTCTAATTTGAACAATATAACAATTCAGAAACTCGTTTTTATGCTTACTGAACATCATGAATGCGTGTGAAGGTTCATAGGAATTCGGTAGAGAAAGATAGCATACGTTCCTTTTCCCATTTTCTGTTGCTGCCAAAACAGATCTGCAGATGCGACTTTATAAATAAAATAATTTTAGATCTTGACATATATTGTATTTATTTTAAATTTATATGATTGCTAGTCAAATTTATATGTCAGAGTTGGTTGTGTGTATTTATATGACATAGTTCGACATATTATGTAAGAATGTGTATAACTCGCTGTGCGTTTACCTCGTACAGCCTCCGTACTAAATATTAACAATTCACATAACTAATACTATACAGCAGGGTTGGGCAAACTTTTTGTGCAGAGGGCCACATTGAAAATTGTAAAGAAATTGGAGGGCCACATATAATATTATGCATATTTTTGTTTAAAATTCTCGGTAAGTGATCAATTAAATATTTTTATTGTAAAGAAAGGTAGTTTTACATAATGTAGATAACTTCTGAAATAAATTACATTTCTAACAGACTTACACTATAACAGTATATTTTCGAATATGGATAAAAGGTTTTTCACATATTTTAACAATATTTGAAAAATGTTATGTTGCATACAGTTACAATATGGGTTCATATCAATAGTTTTAATGAAGAGTAAAAAAAACACATACAGTCACAACAGTTACAAGTTTATTGATAATATTAATTTTAATGAGATGTATGTAATTGCTTGTAAGATTTTATAATTCCTTTGAAATCTGGAACAAGTTTACTTGTAGAAATTTGCATGACTGCATTTAAGTTGCAAACAGATAATAAAGACATATTCTTAGATTTGTTGATTTTTAAGCAAGAAAATGCATGTTCACAAATATATGTAGATCCAAATAATGACAAAAATTTAGCTACAAAGTTTTTTTTTTAAATTTGGGAATGATTGTTCATGCAAAGAACCATAGAAATCCAACAAACATTCAGATTAAATTTTTCCTTCAGGTAATGATTGGCTTGTAATTCAAGCAACTCCAACTGTATGTGCTCTGGGGCTCCCCTCTGCACTGAGAGGAGAACTGATAACATTGAAGTGCTGCTCCAAGTTCTTGAAATCTGGAATCTTCCAAATTCTTCAACCAAAACATCTAACTGAGCTTTGAATTTTATACTCATTTCATCATAAATAGATTCTTGTTTCAGCAAAGGGAAGTGACAGAACTTGTTTTCACTTGCTTGTCTAAAAAGCCTTGAGAGTTTGGCTTGAAATAAATGTTACATGAACATACATTTCATGTGCAAACCAACCATTGCCCTGAAGTTTAACATTCAGTTGATTTACCTTTTCCATTATTTCAATGGCAAATATAAAGTCAGGCTTCCACTCTGAATCAACACTGTTAGCATTGAAGTCACATTCTGTGCCCTTCATCTCTAGAAACATTACTATTTATTTTTTAAGGAATAACATGCTTAATTATTAAAACAGATTTAAACAAACTTTACTGATGAATCACACAGTGAAGTGGTAATATTACGTGGTCAGGATATTCTGACTTAATCCTGTCATTTATCAACTTCATCAGTCCTATATTTTGCCAGTTAAAGCACGAGCACCATCAGTTGTAATACTAGCCATCTTGTTGCACATTAACCCAGCTCTTTCAATACAGCTACTAATAGCATTGAATATATCGAGGCCAGTGGTAGTGTCTTTTATCGACTCAACACTCAGTAACTCTTCAAATAGTTTAAAAGAATTGTTTATTCCTTGTATAAAAACTAATAATTGAGCAGTATCCTATACAGCAGTACTCTCGTCCAATGCAAAAGAGTACCACAAAAAATGCTTACTTGCATCTTGAAGTTGAAGGGTCAAATCTTCACAGATCTTTTCAACACGTCTGACCACAGTTATTCTGATAAGTAATACTGTCAAATTTGTTGTTTTGTTCTGGACACAGAATGTTTGTTGCATCTAGTAAACATTCCTGAATAAATTCACCATCAGAAAATGGCTTGTTGTATTTCACAATTTTGTGTGACAACACGAAACTGGCCCCTGTTGCGGGATCTTGGATTGAAGACTGTTTTGTAAACACAGTTTATTGTTTCTCCAGACTTTTTACCAATTCCATACATTTTCTTTTCCTTTCTTCAGATGTTAGATTGTGTCCGAAATTTGAATTTTTTGTCTGGTAATGCCTTTTTAAGTTATATTCTTTAAAAACAGACACTGATTCGTGACACAGCAAGCAAACAGATTTGTTACCAACTTGCATACAAAATATTTGGTAATCGATTCGTCTTTGAAAACCCGACACTCTTCTTCAATCTTAAGTTTTTTGGATGCACTCATTCTTTTGTATGAAACATCTTTTTAATATAAACTAAACATACATAATGCTTAAAAGTTAAAAAGAATTAATTATAATTTGAAAGGCAATTTTCATCCTTTATAAAATTATATCGTCCGAGTACTTATAACCATAGAAAAACATTCAGCCAATCAAATTACGTCAATTCTAGTATAGTAAATTACTCAATATTAATCACTCATATTAAACGTAGTAAAATTTAATTGACGATATATATATATATATTAATATAAATATTTAAATGATGTCAAATTGGGGAAAAAATATTGTATATTTAATATATAAGAAAGTCGAATTAAAATTCCAATGGATTTCTGCGTAATATTAATGGGAAAAAAATCATTTGTGACGATCGTTCGTTTATTTAAAAATGTGTTTGAGGGTCTGCAAAATATCTAATGGCGGGCCGAATGCGGCCCGATGGCCGTAGTTTGCCCACCCCTGCACAGTATCACACCCAGTATAAATAATCACTCAACGCAATTTTAGACACCCGGTAAATTAAACGTATTCAATCTATTTTTGACTTTACACAATTTGGTGTTTGAACTTCGCAAATACCACACCCTCCACTTCTTCGTTTCGTATCTGTTACTATACACAAGCATATTTGCAGAGTTGTATCAACTTGTGTTATGAAGTATTTCTGTGTTTATTCTTGGATTCACAGAAAATCTAAAATATGTTCATCAACGTCTGTTTAAATTTGTCTTTGTTATACAATGAACACACTCCTATTTTCACAGACACACTGGGATGAGTTCAAACTCATGTAAATGTTATGTAAAAAATAAAAACTCGAAATGAGCTAGAGGCTACTGAGATGGAGTTATCTAGAATAATGTTGAAAATTCCATGGACAGCCACCAAAACTAATGTACCTTCTTCTTCTGCGTTATTTATCACACTCCTGCAGATTAGCATCATGTAGTCAGGAGAACGGAATTAGTTGTGCCATGGTTTATAGCACTGCTGCGATATTAACGCCTTTAGACAGGAAACATCAACATTTTGCATGGCTTTGGGTCACTGACCATATATGAAATGGGACAGCCAACTCCATTCTATAACCTTCTTAGTCGCCTCTTACGACATGCATGGTAAGTAAACAGTGTTGCTATTCTTTGCTCCTCTCTCGGGCCTCGGAAACACATGGGCGAAGAAATATATAAAGTCCTCAAAGATTCTAGAGTAAATATACAAATTATAGCAGAAAGTAGAAGCAGACAGTCAAGATGCTTAGGGCGTGTGATGAGAGTAAAAATACGAACGTTTTCTAAGCACAGGGAAGATGAAGGGGTGAATTGACGTAATATTCACAATTCTTCACAGCATATTCACAGAGAAGGTGCTGGGTGGTTTATCAATATGAAGAACGAAAGAATGTCACCAAATGAAATTATTAACAACACAAGACACAGTTGGCAAGAGCTCTGTTCTCGAAACTGTGATGTCTTTCAGAGGTCATGGGTTCAAACAACCGGTTTAAACAAAATTTGATCTTGCGGATGTATAATAACTATCCACCATGTGCACGTCGCGGCGTCTGCTGTGAAAAATGTACTTTTGATGCCTATAGACAGACAGTCTGCTACATTTGGTAACAGAAAATATGCAGTAATGAACTAGACAGAGAGTTGAGGAGAAATATGATGACCTACGAACACTCGGCATGGCACTTGATGCTGCACATTATTGAGAATTACTCTTGTGGTTATGTAATAACGTTTAATCGCCAAACTGTAGGCGTGAATCTTCACACACAGAACCTTGTATATAGGAAGTAAAAGCTAATCGCTCGTAATTCCTGGAAATCGCTACAACAACAACAATGTAATACAATTTGCTGAATAAATACTCTCACTCTCTCTCTATCTCTCTGCCACACACACACATATTATGTGGTTATTATTCGTTCCGAAATTCGTGCCCTCAGATTCTTCTAAATCTTAGCGAGCAGCATTAGATTACATATCTTCAAATAATGATCATACGTTCACGAGTATCGCTGATAGTGCACATTAAGGATTTATTATTTTTAATTATATTATTCATGAACATATGTCACATCTCGAACACTCTTGTTTATGTGCATATGCTATATATGTTTACAAGTAGGCCCAACTGAACCTTGTATTACTCGATAATATGTACTCACTGCACAAAACTGAAATCCAACAGGTAAAGCGTGGAACAGATAATGAAGTTTTACTAAAAACTAGAAATACACATACACAAACCGATGTTTCGAGCAAAAGTCTTCACGGTTATATGCACATATAAATAAAAATCTACGAACGGGAACGATACAACTGCCGTTAGCAAGTCAAGCGAAATGTGGAGAAGGATATAAATTAGGTCATAAACAGAAAAATATACATATATTAATAATATACAAAAACACATCCAAATGAATGTGAAAACGAGACAAACAGATAGATAATGGAACAACACGATATCATTCATATGACTGGCGCTCACTGATCCCTAAAGGTTTAAGAGTGCCAAACTCGATATATATATATATATATATATATATATATATATATATATATATATATATATATATATATATATAGGAAGAGAGAGATAGAGAGTGAGTGCAAGATGGGTCTGGTCGTCAAAGTCGCACGCAGTATTAGCTATCACCTGAATATCATAGGCGCCCCGATAGCTTATGCAATTGAAGGTAACCCGAATCATGTTTTATGGTGTGTAGGTGTTAACAGAACTCAGCAAGCCCTCTCCAGTCTCATCTATGTACGTCATATTGCAGAGCTTGCTGATGATGGCATAAAGGACGTTGGTGGACACACCAGAAATTTTCCATTAATGGTGAAGGTAGCCTTGGATAATGTGACAGGCCGGTCTGTGTGATATACTGGCAGGTGGTAGTGGTTCTCAAACTTTCTAATACCGCGACCCTTTAATTCAATCCCGCAATGGGTCGTACCCACAGGTTGATAACTGCCTATCTAGAGCTTTTGCAGATAAGGTGCCAACATGATTTGGGACTTACAGGCATAAAATAACTCCTGACTATTAAATTCCTGAGGTTCCATCACAAGCAGAGGGGGGGGGAGGAGGTTGCAGAACACCGTCTGCGTCTTAGGATCTGAATGGAGAAGAGAAATGTGTTGGAGTATGACATGAAGAAGAGCAGAGCTATTCGATGGAAAGTGAGAAACGTTTGACTCTGTCAATGGAGAAAGACCTCTGAGTGTTCGAGAGGGTATCCTGGCGGAAAAGTCTGCACACTCGAGAGAAGGCAGACTGAAGGACACTATCGGAGTATAGGCAACATCGCAAGAAGTCCATAATCAAGAGGGGTTTCTCGAGACCACTACACAGATGCCTGTGACGACGACGTTAAGAGAATAGAATATAATCGTGAAACCAACACCACTTACAGACTTATACATAATTGATTTTAATATTTCAATAGCACATTCCGATTTCAGACGAACTGTAAATTTCGAATAGCAACATGTTGACTTGCTGCAAACATGTTTAAAACTTCACCTCTGATTACATCATTAGCAATTTTTGACGTTCTTCTTTGTTGAACTGTACTTTTTTGTGTGTGCTCATAATCAGCATGTTTTATCCAACGGATGCATGGTTCCTTGTTACACCAAGAGCGTATTGTGTTCTATTTTCCGAATGTCGGATGTAATTATATTGACATCTCGTTGCTTCCATGCAGAAATGTATGTACAACATTACATTCACCTTTTGCATAGTAATTCATCTTTACTTAAGGTTCATTGTGCATTGCATTTGTGACAGCACAACAATATAATTTCTGCTGATCTGCAATCCAATTCTTGAACTGAATAATCTATACTAAGAAACCTTTGTCATTAGTCCAGACAAGACTTTGTAACTATTACTTTATGTACAAATGTTAAAATGATCAATGACTAGCAAGCACACTACGCAAAATGTATGTCATAAAATGTAAAAAAAGGTACACTGTCGATACGTTCTTCTATTTTCTGAAAAGATGCTCGCTGAACTGTACATGTCATATAAAAAACGACATTCAATAACGTTTTCAATAAACATAACAAGAAGCTTGAACTTATAAAGATATATGTTCGCCTAAACAGGATTGCAAGATACAATTACGAAGTAGATAAGGAATCAATCAATCTAATACAATTATAATGTTCGATACGATGTCTTGTCACATATATTCTGGGAATTTGTTCAACATCTCGTCTTATAATTGTTGCACTCAATGAATGTTCCTACATTCCATGATTCGCACAACTACATAGAAAATGATATTTCTTACCTGGTTGATAAAACGTGATATGATGGTTTCTGATGTTCCTGTTTATTCAGCAGTGTTCTGAAATATGAACAGTTAAATGAGCACGGTAAATTCCAATTCAATATAAGCGGTTATTTAGTTTCATAATGGTGAGGCCAACAAACCTAAGTATATAACTACCAAAAGTAAGAGAAAATTCAACACTTAGGTATGGGCTTTAGTAACACATATATCAAATAGCTAATAAATAATTATGTGCTACAATAATACCTACCACTACAAATAAATAGATGATTAAAACTAATCATAGAATGGATAAGGACGAGAGTGATTGACGTTTCAACAAAAATACGTCGTCGTCAGAACGAACATATACTGATATGAAAAAACATAATAAGGGAAACAAATACATGGAAACTATTAAATCGCTGGTGACATAAAGGCAACTAATAATCAGTCTCCTCAACCACGATGATTGACACTGCGAGATATCAACAGATACGTAGTCTGGAGCAGGGTATTTACTGTACGAGAAATGCCAGAAAATGTTTCGTAAAAATCGACTCTTAATGTACCACTGCAGAATATTATCTAATTGTACCACTGCATAATATGATAGTATTGTACCACTGCAGAATATGATCTTATTGTACCACTGCAGAATATGATATTATTGTACCACTGCAGAATATGATCTTATTGTACCGCTGCAGAATATGATCTTATTGTACCACTGCAGAATATGATCTTATTGTACCACTGCAGAATATGATCTTATTGTACCACTGCAGAATATGATATTATTGTACCACTGCAGAATATGATCTTATTGTACCACTGCAGAATATGATATTATTGTACCACTGCAAAATATGATCTTATTGTACCACTGCAGAATATGATCTTACTGTACCACTGCAGAATATGATATTATTGTATCACTACAGAATATGATCTTATTGTACCACTTCAGAATATGATATAATTGTACCACTGCATATTATTGTACCACTGCAGAATATGATATTATTGTACCACTGCAGAATATGATCTTATTGTACCACTGCACAATATGACATTATTGTACCACTGCAGAATATGATCTTATTGTATCACTGCAGTATGATCTTTTTGTACCACTGCAGTATATGATCTTATTGTAACACTGCAGAATATGACCTTATTGTACCTCTGCACAATATGATCTTTTTGTACCACTGCAGAATATGATCTTATTGTACCACTGCAGTATGATCTTATTGTACCACTGCAGTATATTATCTTTCTGTACCACTGCACAATATGACATTATTGTACCACTGCAGTATGATCTTATTGTACCACTGCAATATATGATCGTATTGTACCACTGCAGGATATGATCTTATTGTACCACTGCAGAATATTATCTTATTGTACCACTGCAGTATGATGTTATTGTACCACTGCAGAATATGATCTTATTGTACCACTGTAGTATGATCTTATTGTACCACTGCAGAATATGTTCTTATTGTACCACTGCAGAATATGATCTTATTGTACCACTGCAGAAAATGATCTTATTGTACCACTGCTGAATATGATCTTATTGTACCACTGCAGAATATGATCTTATTGTAGCACTGCAGAATATGATATTAATGTACCACTGCAGAATATGATCTTTTTGTACCACTGGAGAATATGATCTTATTGTATCACTGCAGAATATGATCGTATTGTACCACTGCAGTATGATCTTATTGTACCACTGCAGAATATGATCTTATCGTACCACTGCAGTATGATCGTATTGTACCACTGCATAATATGATCTTAATGTACCACTGCAGAATATTATCTTAAATGTATCCAGAAGACCGTGATTCTCATACGACTACTTGCTTTTTTTAATATCTCAGAATTGGAATTGCGTCCTCCACGGAACATATGTCTGTCGTTGTTTCTTAATAAACAATCTCTTCTCCGGACCCACTATCTACCATTCCGCGACTGGGTGTCATAACTGTGAAGGAAAGAAGGCATATATAATGATCCAAATTGCAATACTCTGGATATACAATAACATTAACATTGGATTGAAATAATCGTAAAGTTTCACCCCCCCCCCTTTTTTTTCTCTCTTATTTGCTTTCGCATCATTATGATGTGTTGTGCCGCCTAATATAGACAACTAGGGATTTCAACAGCTCTATCTCCAGTAACTTGAATCTGGATTGCGTTTGATTTCTTTCCTTGCCATCATGTCAAATTATCAATTATTGCTTAGCGTTATCGTCCTATGCTTCCATTTCCTGCACTCGTCATTTTTTTCCTCTATTCCAGCCTGTCTCTCTCTCTCTCTCTCTCTCTCTCACTCTATCACTCACTCCCCCTTCTGTCTTAATGCATGGACTAAAAATAGAAAATAAAGTATTTCTTTTGCGAATATTTATCGCTCGTCTCTTACTTGATTCTTTCAGCACATCTTTATTAGTTTTTCTTCATTCTCTAGTAGAAGCACTTAGATTTTGTTGAGACAGCTTTCTCTTAGCAGAAGAACAGACCTGCAATTGCACGTTATTTGCTAAGTACAATCTATTCCAATAATGATAGAGATTTAACACACTTCAAGTTTTATAAACACTTTAGCAGAAAAACTCGAGAGTTGTAATTATGAACTTGATGAATGTTTGGCATCTGTTGTTCCAAGTAGGAATGTGTCTCGTATGACGATATGACTGTTAATGTGGGAAGACTCCATTAATGATTGGTTAAATATGTGAGAACACAGACGAAGAAGATAGCTGTTGTAGCCCAGTTAGCTCACGATTCTAAATTGTATTCAATAAATAACATTTCCAGTAATCGGTCAACGTTTTCCGTATATGCAAATTCAAGTTCAATTATACCAATACTATGTGCCTTTTGAGCCTTTGTGAATGCTACCTAATTTTCGCCAACGTCATTAAAAATCGTAGTGGCAATATAGAATTAATATTAATTATCATCATCAGGAAGAAGTATGATACGCAATAGAAAGTTGAAAGAAAGGAAAAGCCCCATTCAATGATGGTTTAACAACAGATTTGATACAAGCACGGGAGAGGCCGGAATCAAGATTTACCACAAACTCTAGGGAAAAAATAATATATAACAATCCCAAAAATAGGCGAACTTCAGATTTGCTCGAAGTACCACACTATAGCCATTATAAGTCAAGCAAGTAAAATAATGTTAAACATCATAATGCAAAGAATCAAACACAAATTGGAGGTGGAGATAAACGAAACACAGGTCGGTTTCAGATCGGGCAAAGGAACAAGAGATCACATTCTTCACATGAGACTGATCATAGAAAAGTGTAGGGAATTCTCAACTTACTGCACATATATGCTTCATAGATTACTCAAAGGTTTTCGACTGCGAACACCAGAAAATTAAGAAGATAATGAACATCATGGACAACCCAAGACATCTCATTCATCTAATAGAAGAACTTTACCAAGATCACAAGGCTGTAGTGATATTAGAGGGCTATCTCTCAGAGTGGTTTGAGGTACAGAATGGAGTAAGGTAGGGATGTACACTCTCCACATACCTGTTCAACATCTACGCAGAAATATAATGAGGAATGTCAGAGATGACATACACAATGCTGACTATCACGCTTTAAACGTCGGTGACTTCGAAATCCCTGAATTACGCTACGCAGACGACACTGTGCTTCTTACACATGAAATCAAGGGATTGGAGCAACTAATCCAGAATACAAAACATATAGCGAATTACAAAACTTATATATTTAAATACGCAAAAAAATATGTCAACAGATATAATGACACAACAACCAATAATCAGAATAGACAATACCCAGGTATAATGTGTGGATAAATTTGAATACTTAGGAGCAAACATCAACAAGCAGGAGACTGCATGTCAGAAATAAGGAAAAGATTGGGAATGGTATATTGTAAAATAACACGGTTGAAAAACATATGGAAAAACAACAATATAGAAACAACAATTCTAATGATAATTTTTTTTATTTTTCCAGTTGCAACATACGGCTGTGAAGCATGAACCCTAAGTAAGTCAGCGGCAAAGAAGATCAATGCCTTTGAAATGAACAGCTATAGAAAGATACTTAGAATATTATGGAAGGAAAAAGGAGAAACTCAGATATTATAAACACATTGCAGATTCCAGAGTGTTGGTTACTAAACACAATAGCAAAAACAAAACTACGCATGTTTGGTCATGTAAAGAGACACACCTGTTTAAAAAGACAAATAATGGAGCGCACAGAAAAGGTGGAGAAAACACAGACGAAAAAGACAATGGACTGACGACATTAAAGATAACATGAATACATCGTTAGAAAATGCAAGCCACATCGCCCTAGACAGAAGTGTGTTCAGAGAGTTCATTGGGAAGACAACGTTCTGGAAAGAATTCGTCACATGACACATCATCATCATTTTCCTATTATGCCTAGCTTGGCACATATGGCAGATGTCATAGCTCTCCGTGCTTGTCCATCAACAGCCAGTTGTTGATTTTCATACCAGCTGTTGTGATTTCTTTTTCGATAGTTCTTTTCAATGTTGTTTTTGGTCTTCCCCTTTTTTTCTCTTGTCACTCAGTGGCCAAGTAAAGACTTGATGTGGTATTCTGTCTTTATTCATTCTGAGTGTGTGACCGATGTATGCCCAACGCATTTTTCTAATAACGTCTGTGATGTAGTTTTGTTTTGTCTCCTCTTTTAGTGTCCTGTTTTACATTACAGTTTATGTTTGTGACTTTCCTGAAACATTTTTTTCTAAGATATTTTAGTTTGTTTTCTAAAGATGTAGTTTATTTTCAGCTTTCACACCCGTACGTCAAAACCGAAATAACACAAGCATTGAACAGCCGAAGGTTTGTATTAATGTTGATTTTTTTTAAAAATCTCCAAATGTTTGATAGTGATTTGAATGTATTTGATGAGAGGACAATTCTGGTCATAATTTCTGTACTTGAGTGTTCATTTGCTGTTACTGTGCTTCCCAAATAAGTGATTGTTCTACTTTTTCTAGTATATTGTTATTTATTTGTAACACATTAGTAAGTCCAAAATTTTTGTTTTGGATACGTTGTTTTGCATGCCTATTTGTTCTGAAAAATATTGTAGCCTTGTTATATTTTCCTGCAAGTCTGTATGCGTTGAACTCAGTAGTGCATTGTCGTCTGCGAAATCCAGATCTTCAAATGTTGCGTTGTTAATACATATGTTGCCTAGTTGTTTTTGGCCTATGTACTTTCGTATTATCCAGTACAGCACGATGTTGAACAGTTTAGATGACAAAGCACATCCCTGCTTTGCTCCAGTTTCTACTAGGAACCAGTCAGTAATCTCACTATCAGTCTTGACACAGCATTTTGAATCTACATAGAATGCGTTGATAACGTTTACATATTCAATGAGACAATTAATCATTATGCAGAACACATACATTGTCAGACATGGGATTCGATACTGCTACTTTGAAAGAACAACCAATTTACGATGATGCACTTGCACTTCGTGACGGTGATACATTTTACCTCAGGGCCTTAGATACGTCTTCGATAGGGAGTACTTTAACATAAAATAGAACTTTTTATTGGGAAGTTTCTCAAAAATGTTCTGACTTTTTTCTTGGGTGGAGGCATTAAAGCGAGTGGGTGAGGTGGTGTAATGTTTAACAGCTACGTGACTCATTTGCTGGTACAAAATGTCATGTGATTATCAGGGGATTGTGTGGCTATTACCACCTCCTCCATCATATACGTCCATGTTTTACCAACTTGTAAACACGTGAGAAGCAAACTGTGGTCACAGGTGTGCATATATTCTGATTAACTTACACACACAAAGTCATCATTTAAGCAACTGTACGCCAAATAGGCTGGACATTACGTAATACATTTGCAGGGAATCCTCTTTGAAGATATACTGCTGTAGCATACTACACTATATTTTCAATCGGGTGGCCACAACTTTGACGTCTATTTACCTGTCATGGAAAATATATTGTCTCGAGTGTAGGCTTCCTATATATCAATTTTTATGACCTATCATTATTCCAGTACGATTTATCCATGAGTCCTATCTGCTGAATATTATTATTACTAAGATACTAGTTTGATTAACAAAGATGTGCTTACTCAAATGTGAGACTGGAGTTACTTAATATCAGAAAGAGACCATTCTTTGTATACGTTATAAGACAGGGATATAGAGAACATACTTACAACAGGCGAGAAATTAATAGATAGTCGTGATGCAATGGCGGAGTCAATAACGATCCTGATTAAAAATACTGGAAATAGAGAATTTTGGAGATTCATGATCACTTACGCCAGTTAACTCGGTACCTGATGATGACTAGTTGTATTTGATGAAACATGCTATACCAACAGCATATCCAACCAATATATTCGTATGATCAGAATATACGTCTTTCCTGTAGTAATATACGATTCTGAGGCATTAGTATTAATAAAACAATAGCAAAGAAAACTGCTGCTTTCGAAATAAATTCAACAGATGAATTGTATTTATACCATGGACTGCTAAAAAGACAAATCAAGATGTGCTGTGTTTTGTGGTCATATAAAGAGAAATAGTAACGTGAGATGTTCTTCACAGTTTGCTTTCATTGCATTCATATTTCAAGAAAGATCTATGGACAGATTAATGGGAAGATTAAAGCATGGAAAGATTAATAGCTGAAGGCAGTTAACGGCAACAAGACGGCGCCCAAGACGACGATTGTGAAGTGATAGATCATTTTTTAAACAGCTCTCGAGCTGCTGCAGGTCAACTCAATTAGAATCGCGGAGTTTTCAACAAATTCATAAGGTAGACCACATGATGATGATGAAGCATGATTATTTATATAACAACTGTTAATTGATACAAATACAATGAATCTGAGTTATTTATAGTTATAGTTACTTATAGTTATTTAAGAAAACCACAACGCCATAGATTTTACGTTCATAAAACAGACTGATACGAAATCAAATATATATAGTTACATTTATATAATGCGTCCATACAGTCGCTGTGTAATTCAGTCACAAAGAACCGTATTAACTACTGTACAATTCATATAATGTAGTCCTATCACAAACGCAAAAGAGTGTGCATTGACTGTGTACAAGTCGTGTATATTGCAGTATTATACCCTTAAATCTCATAAGCTTAGTACAAATTATTCATTTATTTTGATAGTGGGCTTTTCTGTTTTATTATATTCACATTTCACATCTTGTTTTTATTATGCGTTTATATAATGTTTCAGGTATGAAGACATGACCTATGTATTGGGTGTTTTTAAACTGTTATTAAATATCTAAAAATTGTCCATTTTATTATTATTGGAAAACATGTTTATTATCTTTTCGTCCTATATTGATAAGCGATAAAGACATAATGGTGGAAACGTGTATTTAACTTGTACATTATTCTGTTAGTTAGTTAGTTAGTTAGTTAGTTAGTTAGTTAGTAGTTAGTTGATCGCGGGGTTGTCGATCATTATCATTGCAAACTAGACACGTCCATAGATGATCCGATCTCTCCCTGAGTGTATCCGCCATTACACTTCTGCTGACAGTACCGGTTCTCTGCTGGTTGACCGTTATTCTTCTGTGCCATCCAAAATATTCAATTCTAGCAACAGCACATTTCAATCCCTGATCTTTAATGCTGGCCATTGAAAAGGAATCATCCACACTAGTCTCACTCTCGCGTAATATATCTCTTAAGGAGTTCAATACGTCAGCCCTATCGCCCTGTGTCTCAATCGCGCATTACTCCAATTGATATGCAATTTTATTGCCTCGAACACTCACATTTCCTGGCATGTAAATAAATGTAACCACTTTCAGCCTCGCCTTTCTCAAGGTCACATTTTGCGAACGAGACGCAATTGCACCTTCCTAATCATACTCATACAGTCACTCAAGATGCAGACCTGCGTTATCTTCTGTGTGCATTACCTGAACACTAAACTGTAAAGACCCAAGCACTGCAAACATGCCTAATCACAGATCCATCTGTGTATATAAACACATTCCCCTCTGTGGGTATTTTCACTGACCAAAGTCTGCACTTCTTTCTCCACAGCTATGAGACACCATTCGCTGCCTTCCCTGCTAAGTGATATTACTACTTAGCAGAGAATGGTGTCTCACAGCTGTGGAGAAAGAAGTGCAGACTTTGGTCAGTGAAAATACCCACAGAGGGGAATGTGTTTATATACACAGATGGATCTGTGATTAGGCATGTTTGCAGTGCTTGGGTCTTTACAGTTTAGTGTTCAGGTAATGCACACAGAAGATAACGCAGGTCTGCATCTTGAGTGACTGCATGGGTATGATTAGGAAGGTACAAGTGCGTCTCGTTCGCAAAATGTGACCGTGAGAAAGGCGAGGCTGAAAGTGGTTACATTTATTTACATGCCAGGACATTTGAGTGCTCGAGGCAATAAAATTGCATATCAATCGCAGTAATGCGCGATTGAGGCACAGGGCGATGGAGCTGACGTATTGAACTCCTTAAGAGATATAGTACGCGAGAGTGATTACTGAGATATTACTACTTTCACACAAATTTCGAAATCTGTGGGTAGACTCATTCATTCTGCATCTGCTGCCACATTGTGCAATCTGCACACGCTTTGTATGACATTCTCAGCACGTCTAATTCAGGACTTTCTCTCTTAAGTCTGATGCCTTTACCTGGCTGTATTTCGTAATGTAACGGGTGTTCATTATCTGAATGTAGTTGAAGGTACGTCCGTGCACGGCAATACTGTAACCTGTGCTCTGCTGTTGGACAGTCAAGTAGGTACAACATAGCTCTTGTCGATGTGCCTCTTGTGCACCCAAGTATGATGCGCTGTGCTGTATTTTGAATTATATCCCATCTTTCGAACTGAGTTTGGCTAAGTCAGAATTCTCAGTGCATATTCCACCACCAAACCTTGGTACAATAGAAATAACAACCTGTGCTCATACTGCTCAGCAGCCACAACCTTCATTGCTGCTAAGTCTTTGCCTGCCATATTATGATAACGTGGGCATGAAACTCAGACTCCTGTCAAAAACACACACAGATATCTCATTGTGCTGGTTCTTTCTAAACGTTTCCGGGACAGCGAAACATGTGGCATGGGTTGCCACAGTATTGTTCAAAGAAAACCATTCCTCTGATTTACTCCTATTGTCAATTAGTATATTTTTAAAATGTGAAAATTAATAGGTTTTTTATTCATTTTTTTTCATGCACATATATTTTCTTAGTTATATGAACGTTTAACTTCCACGGTTTGAAATTGTATGCATCGGCATGATTTCAGAACATAAGCTATACCTGCAAGGAACAGTTGAAGTTATATGATGTATTTACATTACATCTTATGATAATTTGTGCAGTAATATTATACTTTGCATCTTCTCATCAATATTGTTTCTGTTCTATATGGTATAATTTTTGGGGCATAAATCAAGCAAACCGTTAAAACAGCCAGTTAAGCAGACAAATTCTAACGGTTAGCCGCTAATGCCTTTGAGCGTTGTAGTTACTTTTACATATATTACAACAAGGTAGGAAAACCCTATATAGATAGAGTTAATTACGCATGATGTTGGTAACCTCGCTGAAATTTTCTCTAAATTCAACGAGCTAAACATAATTAATGATATAATTACTAAAATCAGTCCTCACATCATCTATTTCTCAGCTTCCACTATTTCGTCGGCACATTGAACGTACAGATTTGTACCATTGCATAGTTTCCGCCAACATTAAGAATATGTCTGATGACGATCTCTAAATCTTCACTGAACTCATGATCAATGTAAACTATACTAAACAAGATATGAATGGGTGCTTCCATGAAATTGCTGAACAACATGTGAAAGAGTGGACCAAAGAAGGTTCCTTCTCAAAATGTGAATGCAATGAAAGCAAACTGTGAAGAAAATTTCACTTTAAAAATGACTGTGAAATGAGGGCCACCTTCAAAAGAATTCTTATCAAGAATTTTGGCTATATCATCATCATTAAGTGTCATCTCCGCAACAAAGGTTGGCTACAACATACCTGCAACATCCCATGTCTCTTGGTTTGTGGTACACTTTGATAGACTGTAACCTGTCCATCTCGCGATATTTCTTTCCCACTTGTATCTCTGCTTCTCTCCTGCTCGCATCTCCTAGACTGTACCCTCAAGTAAAATCTTCAACAAGCTAGTTAAAGACACTAAAACAACGTTTCCAACATTTCGGGAAGAGAAAATAAAATTAATCTTCATCGCTTTTCCCAGGTCATACTTTGTAGAGATGGACTTCATAGCTGTATCATAATAATAGTAAGAAATATCACCAAATCATACTTCATGGAGAGTGGCTGCATAGTTGCGTTATATAAATATTAATAATAATAATAATAAATAATAATTATTATAAGACCCATAACTCGTCAGCTGGAGACATCAGCAGGCACAAAAAGCCCTCCAAACATCTCTATCTTCATTCATTCGGATACGTGTATGAAAATCATACCCAGACCATTCCGAGTTATAATCAACCATGATTTACTTTGTTCGCCTCTTCGCCTTCTACTCTCCACTGTCGCTTGCAAAATAATTGTATACAGAAAGTCTTGTCCAAACCATACAATTGTATGCCGTCACTACCAAAAGTGGTTTTTCATAATCGCAAGTTTATTAGTTTGCTGCGGAACGAATATATTTGTCTTCTATGTATCTAATTCTTTAAAAAAACATCTGTAGCACTTGTTTTCAAAAGCCTGAATTCTTCTTTATGTGTCAAGCTGAGTGTCCAGCTCTCACATCCGTGTAAAAGTATACTTAACACTATCGATCCGAATCAATTGATCTTTGCTGTAATACTGATCTTACTTTTCCACATCATATTAAATAGTGCCATGGCTGCCATCCCTATGTCGAGCCTTAATTTAATATCATTTCCTGAGCTGCCATCATCACAAATTTGGGGCATGAGATATTTGAAGATGGTAATTTCTTCAAGTGTGTTCGTGAGATCTTGCTTAATATCACTAGTCACAAGTATCTTGGTGATTCCCATGCCATATTTCCAATGAACGTCTTCTAACGTTGAAGTGAGTTCCTAGAATTAAGACACGGAGCCAGTCAAGAGATAGAAATCCTCGGCTTAACGCAAGTTACAAAGTCATTGATGTATAATATTTTCTTAACAACAAACATACTGACTCAATAAAACTGCTCCAAGTGTGTATCTTCATTTTTACCGAGATTGTATTCTCCTAAGTGTTTGCTATATGCAGAATAAAGAGTAGGGAATTGTGAAAAATATGTGTTTGTTAGAGGGTTTGGGGCGGAGGGAAGGGTGGAGGGTTGGTGTAAATACATACGTAAGAGAGCAGTGACAGGAGCAACGCTGAGAAACACTGCTACATAACAATCTTGGCTGATATATGTCAATAATATATACAAATATTCGCTCCCATATGTAAATACTATATAACAATCTCAGCTGCCATATGCCAACATATGTCAACATCGGTATGTTTTCCACAGTGAATTCTCTGTCACATTAAAATTATAACAGTAACAGAAATATTTCAAATTTTGCATCTGACATGACAATTTTTGTTGTCTGCTGCAGCAATAACATACATTGAGGTGGTTTGTTGATAGACGCTACATACACACGTGTGAAACGGATAAAAAGGTCATCAGAAATTCAAGGTGTAATTCCAACTGAACATAAATAATAAATCAACACAAGCCCTCACACAAAACACAAGATAAAGCCGTTTAACAAGGTGTGTGCCTTTCACATTGTCTATTTGTTTAACAAGGTGTGTACATTTCACATGGTCTATGAGTTTAACAAGGTGTGTACATTTCACATGGTCTATGAGTTTAACAATGTGTATGAGTTTAGCAAGGTCTAGGAGTTAACAAGGTGTGCGCTTTTCCCATTGTCTATGAGTTTAACAAGGTGTGTGCCTTTCACATTGTCTATGAGTTTTACAAGGTGTATTAGTTTATCAAGGTCTAGGAGTTAACATGGAGTGCCTTTCACATTGTCTATGAGGTTAACAAGGTGTGTGCCTCACATTGTCTATGAGTTTAATAAGGTGATAAGGTGTATGAGTATAGCAAGGTCTAGGAGTTAACGAGGTGTGTGAGTTAAACATGATGTATGCATTTATTGAGGTGTATGAGTTTAACATGTTATGAGTTTAATAAGCTGTATACGTTTAACGAGGTTATGAGTTCTAAAAGTTGTATGGGTTTATTAACAAACTGTATGAGTTTAACATGTTCAGGTTTAACACGGTGTGTAAGTTGACGTAGTGTATGCGTTAAACAATGTCAAGTGAAAACAGCAGAGGGTGTCTAATAAATATCGCATTGAGTGCATTCAATACGCGGTAATGAATTTGCACACTATTGGAAGACACGGAATGTGATAGAGAGAATGAGTGCTTTCAATATGCGGCGGATATATTTTTTGCGTACTATAGATGAGCAATGATGAGGTTTTAAGGACAGGGGGGAGTTGAGAAAGAAATAGTAAGAAATTGGTCTCAAGGGGGGGGGGGTACCAATAGAAGTAGAGACTATAGAAATATACAAGAGGGATAAGCATTTAGACAGTGCATAGAATAGATATGCAAACAAATACGGACATAAACATATATATATATATATATACACACACACAAATATACGAACAACAATAGATAAGAAATACATATTTAAAATAAAAAAAGGAAACATAGATGTATGAAAGATACCAACACAAAATGCACAAGCATGTAAATATATATCCACACTCAAGTGACGGCCCACACTAAAATATGCATACACATTGACACATAATGGATATATTTGCATTAACATAAACACTCACATAAACATATATATTCAACTATATATACATGCATCAACATAAACATATTCTCACATAAATACATGCAAAAACATGCATTCGCACACATAGATATGATGATGATGATGATGAGGTTCCTCCATCGCAAGCGAAGATAAGCATGGCATGAAAAACATTAAATGCGATTAAAAAAAATAATAATAATTAAAATTGGTAATTAACTAATGTGGTTTGTGAGTTCGTAGATGCCCGATAAGTCCGATTTGTGCACGGAAAGTTCTATTGCAGTGCATGCAGGAGTGCTGAAGGTTGGGGGTAGGAGAATTTTCGGATTTAATCTTTCGCTTCTTATGCTTGTGGATTGCCCGCATTGTTCTTTCTTTTTCAAATTTCGTGATGCCTGCAGTGATCTGGGTGTGCCAGGCTGAGCGATCAAGTGCTGTAGTCTTTCAAGAACTAGGATCGATGCTGCAGTGCTTGAGAGAGCTTTTTACGTGATCCTTGAAGAGCTTTTTCTGCCTTCCGCTTTAGCGCTTAGCTTCGCACAGCTCCCAATAGAATAATCTCTTTGGAAGGCGCTTGTCTGGCATACGGACGATGTGGCCAGTCCAGCGTAGTTGGGACCTAGTCAGCATTGCATGGATGCTCTGCATATGGGACTTCTGAAGAATTTCCGTATCTAGTACACGATCCTGCCAACTCATGAGGTTTCGTAGGCACCGAAGATGAAAAGAGTTAAGCTGTCGAGCGTGTCTCGCATAGACAGTCCAGGATGACTCAGCATAAAGCAATGTTGGTAGAACCATTGCGCTGTACATGTCCGACTTAGTTCTCATATATATATATATATATATATATATATATATATATATATATATATATATATATATATATATATATATATATATACATATACAAATACAGGTATTCCTATGAACATTCGTTCACATGAAGATATTAACATGCAATGCTAAATATGTATACATCTTTCATACATCTTAGTTTCAATTTTTAAAAAAATATGTATTTTTTATCTATTGTTGTTTGTATATTTGTGTGTATATGTATGTGTAAATGTGTATATATATATATATCAATGTGTATGCATATTTTAGTGTGGGCCGTCACTTGAGTGAGGAAATATATTTACATGCTTGTGCATTTTGTGTTGGTATCTTTCATACATCTATGTTTCCCGTTTTTTATTTTAAATATGTATTTCTTATCTATTGTTGTTCGTATATTTGTGTGTGTATATATATATATATATATATATATATATATATATATATATATATATATATATATATGTTTATGTCCGTATTTGTTTGCATATCTATTCTATGCACTGTCTAAATGCTTATCCCTCTTGAATATTTCTATAGTCTCTACTTCTATTGGTAAGGACTTGCGACCAATTTCTTACTATTTCTTTCTCAACCCCCCCCCCCCCTGCCCTTAAAACATCATCATTACTCATCCATAGTACGCAAAAACTATATATGTCGCATATTGAAAGCACTCATTCTCTCTTTTACATTCCGTGTCTTCGAATAGTATGCAAATTCATTACCGCGTATTGAATGCACCCAATGCGATATTTATTAGACAACCTCTGCTGTTTTCACTTGACATTGTTTCTTTGGTATGAGAGACATGATCAAGTCATCTTGGCTGTTAATATATTTATAGTGTGGTTGTTTTTTTTAGTTTTTTTTGTGTGTGTGTTTCTTGAAAAAGGTCTCAATAGGACTGCAACGTAGGAAAATATGTTTTGTTTTATTGCATATTTCTTATATACATTTGTATCTAGATTTGTTCATAGCTAGGCATTACTTGTAAGATTATTATCTTATTTTGCATTACTATTGCGTTATACGGTATTACAATAATAGTGAAATAAATAATATTAAGCAAAATTAGGAAAGTCACCAACATCAGAAGATGTGTTCCCTGGGGTTTGCGATCATGGATCTCTAATTCCAATATCTGTTACGAGGATTGATATTGCAATGCCATGATGTTAAAGTATCTATTTCTTGATTTTTGATTAGAAACTGACTTTACAGCACGTGGGGCATTCCCTTAAATGATCTGCCCTCCGTTCCAGCAGCCCATCTCAGTGTCTGTAGACTCATAATTCTCGGCCAGGTGTTGATTGTATGATCTTTGGGACTTTCCAAAAAATGTACCTTTCCTTCCCTCAACTCTAGATACTCCCATTACTGACAATCTCTGTATGTGTACATTCTCAGCCCCATGGACTTCCTTCATCTTGAAATGAATTTATTACTACCTTCATTAAGTCTGCTTTATCTCTTCCCAGCATTGTGTCGTATATAGCCGCATTGCCTATCAATAAGTCGGCTCTCTTGTTTCCTATGACCTCAGCATGATCAGGACAGTATATCCATGTAATACTCTGGACAACTGAGTTGTTCAATAAGTCCCACAATTCTTTTCTCAACATGTACTTTTCTATCTTGTGTACCATGTTTTGAGAATTTGTGAGTATTACCAAGTGTGTTGATGTATCAGTTATCAACTAATTAAGTGCTGCTCTAACTCCCTCTATCTCCATCCTCATGTTCGATGTGACAATGGAATATGCTGAGGATTTCACAGCCAACTTCACGACGTTTGTGTAGGCAACGAAACCCAAACCTCTTTTATTTGTGTTTCTGTTAACAGAGCCATCTGTGTATATAATTATGTCTTGTAGTTTCGAGTGAAGGTGGGTGGGTTCATGAACCGTAACCTGGGCCATAACAATGCTCATGTTTGATATACTTTATCTAGTTGTATTATTACTTTAGCCATTGATTTATTTCTCAGTGTCTACCTCCACCATTCACTGCCCGTTTATATTTCTTAAAATTCACATACTCTTCGCAGTGTGTCTTCAGCCTCTGCCATCCAGAATCTGCCACGCTTGATTCGTTTTCCCTTTGACTCATCTAGACGATGGTGTAACGGAGTGTTGGTTGTATTCTGTCACTTTAAGGTACGACCTAACTTGTTCTACCTGATGTCGCACTCTAATGCTGTGGAGATCAGGAAGAAATCTCATAGCAGAGATGGGTGTATCCCTAGGACACCCCACTACCGCTCTCATTTCTTTACCTTGGACTATTTCAATTTGATCGACTTGTGCCTGTGACAAAGTTAGTAGCCGAGGCCATAATCTATGATAGATAGCACTATCACTTGTAGAAGCTGAAAAATTACCCATTGCTGCATGTCGAAGGTCGCCATAACCTTGATAACACTGATCCCTCCATTAGCCTTGTGAATCATATTTGCGATGTGTTTGTTGAATGAGAAACCTCCACTAAAGGCAATCCCAAGATACTCGAGGTCCTATTATCGTTCAGCGAATGAGCCTATGCAACCGACTGCTGGTAGTGTCTCACTGACCAGATCATTATTTAAGGAGTACCAAATGGCATAAGCCCTCGAGGGATTTATTACAGCGTTGTATGTCCTGCACCATATCGACAATTGATCCAGTCCACACCATACACTGTCAGCGACATTTGCTCCATTCCTGATCGTTTTGTATAGTAGGACATCATCAGCGAACCCTACAATTGCTAGAGTTTTGCAATTGAGCATTTCTCAACGTATACACATTAAATAGCACTGGGGACAGAGGAGATAGCTTTGGCAGACCAGGCGCCACTGCTCCGATCTCAGATGTTAATGATCAACATCTCAGAGCAGCCCCTCTACAGATCAGGACATTTGTTATCCAGCGTATGATCCAGGGATGAATATCGTGTTCCCTTAACATGTCGACAAGGTCGGCGTAACCAACTCCATTGTAATCATATCCTAGGACCTACACATGCAGCTATAGATTCCTCTCCATTCAGAAAACATTCACAAACCTGATATGCAAGAACTGCTGCATCTTTGACATTGTCTGCTCTGGGCCTGCATGCACACAGGTCACCTGGGAGAACGTCCTTAATCTCCAGGTCCCTGATCATATGTCCAGCAACAATTATTTCCAGAATCCTACTACACACCCTCCGCAGTGTGATGATGCGATAATCTTTTGTCCGTAGAATGTTTGCCTGTTTGTGGCACGGGTATATAATAGCTATGTAGCATCTCTTCTGGTACCACTCTGTTTTTAGACTCGCATTATAATCGGCTGTCATCGTAACTAGCATATACTCCCGACTGTCCTTGAGTAAGCTGTACCTGATTTCATTCGGGCCTGGAGCACCATCGGATTAATTCTTAATAGCTAGTTGCACTTATTCGACATAAGCTACCTGGACTTCTTCGGCCCTGATATCAGTGACGGATGTCGTCAGGGCATACATCATTTCTTTTCGTTGATCTAAGTCACACTGATTAGTCTGCTGAAGATATCATCAAAGAAGGCTCTACCTTTCATCGAATCCGACGTCAGTGTCTGCCCTGAGTCGTCCCTCACGCTTGTACTGTGTATCGTTTCTGTTCTCCGCTTCATTGACCTATGTAGTCTCCAAAACATTGTAATGCTTTGTCATCTGTGACCTCCTCAGTAAACTTTTCCAACACATCTTCCTTGCCTCTTCGGCAACTTGTTTAAACGCCTCAATTATTTTCTTCATTGGACTCTGTGCCTCCCATCTATCACTGAGTGTGATGTGTGTCTATTTTTTAATTCGTTGCCAATGCCTGATCGCTTGCTTTTTAAGTAGCCATATTGCCACTGTCTCCTTAGTCCACCATGGGCGCTGTTGAATCTTAGGTCCCACCCACTTGCGTTCCTAGGCATTTTTCCTCAAGTTGCTAAGCACTGATTCTTTCGTGCGCGCATATCTATAACGGTGGTGAATCTTGACCATTCTGACTTGCCGCCCCTTCGATTAACCCATGGCGCATGGCAAATGGTCGATCCCATAGTTGATTATTCTACTATCCTACACATCTGACCTCGGAAAGACAACTGAAACTCTCATACCTACGCTTAACTGCAAGTGTGGATACTATCAATCATCATTTACCTGGGGAAAGACAATAGACAATAGCTGCTATAACTCCTGTCTCTCATTTGACTCTGAGCTCTTCCGCTATAGTTTTTTTTAAAATTGTCCGCGGTACATACGAATCTACCACGTTTTAACAGAAATTTAATATTCATGTTCATGTATCGTTGTGAAAGATGGAAAGAAACAAAGTCCCTCAAGAAATCATGAAATTTAATTGATAATAATTGTCTTAAAGAAAATATTTTTAGCTATCACATGTCCGGAGCTTTCTTATTCACAACTGTATGAATTCCAGAGAACGAATGTGCGTTATATCGCTGCTCAATTTGATCCAATGGAATACATCTGATTTTGAAGAATATTCTTTAATAATTGCTCAGAAGTATTCAAGTCAAATAAACAAATAAGAGAAGATATATTGTTCAATATTGTTTCAGCAATATTGTAACAGCAATATTGTTTCTTCAACAATAAGATGAAAACGGAGGACATATCGGACATGTGCTTAACATGAGTTTTAGAAAAGAAGCTGTTACTACAAACATTGTAATGAAACATTGACCAGATGGTAAAAAATAAGAAGACATGAAACCAAGAGCAACTCTTCTCAGAATAAATATCAGAGAGGACATGGTTGAATAAAATTCTAGAACAACTAAAACCGTAGTCACATCGGATGAACTGGAGAATACTGTCTTCTGCCTTTTGTACCGTTGTCTGTGCTGAAGTAGTGATATGACAATCAATACAAGGTAACTGCGTGAAACGTAACAACAATTAGACTTACGTTCAACACAGGTTTATATTTCGCTTCAATGGGACACCACAGACTATATCTAAAGCTAGTGGGTAATGATGGGCAATGATGAGCACACTAGAAATCATAAAAATTACAATACACAAATCACATTCAACGTTTCAACCAAAAATGTCTTTATCAAGGCACAAACAAACATCAAAATACGACGAATGGAAAAATTATCACAACGTCCAACGAAAATATGGAAATGATATGCCGGAAGGTCAGAAAGTACATAAAAACGTAAATATATGTGGAAACGAAACGAACAAAAAGATGAGTAAATGACGGAACAAAAAGAATAAAGACAAAGACCACACCAACCCAGTACTAGACATAAGAGTGGTTGGAATTGAGTCCAAAAGGCTTGAGTGTACCCATTTAAAAAATGAGACGATTTTCTCAGCTTAACTCTGTGATAAGCCTTCCTCTAGAACTTCTTTAGATGAAATTGCATCATTAATCTTTGTCTGCATTGTTCTGCCAATGAGGAAATATGTTATCCAGTTATATATCTTTCCACTAATTCCCATCTCAATTATCTTCATCAATAGACCCTTTCTCCATATTCGATCATAGGCCTGTTGTAAGTCAAAGAAGAGAGCTACATTGTGTTTGTTTTCCTGGAATCCATCATGGATTTTCTGTGTCAACCTAAATAGTTGGTCTTCTGAGCAACTGCCTTTTCTGAATCCAGCCTGTTCATGGCAGAGGATGTTTGAGCTTTCGAGGAACCAGTAAAGTCGTACGTTAACCATTCGTTATGCCAATTTACCAAAACATGATGCTATGGATATGAGTCGATAGCTTGTGGGTTCACCTGGAGGCTTGTTACTCTTCAGGATGGGAAAGATGTGCGCATTTCTCCAGTGTTTAGACAGTTTTTCAGTTATCCAGGCCATGATGATGATGTTCGTCCGTCGTGATCGACGATGACCAAAAACTCAACCATAATAATAATAACAATAAATAATAAAATAATAAAGTTAATAGTGCGTTTTTAAATGACTAGCAAGTCCAATGCGCGCACAAAATGTTCTTTTACAGAATTGACAACAATAGAAGGTATCTGTGTGAGGTTGAGATGTTTTTTCTTTTCTACGTGTCCGCTTCTGTCTTGCAGTTTCTTGTCTGAATTCTTCTGCCGCTAGTGCTCCCGTTCTAATGCTGTAACGCCATTACATCCAGGCCATACTTAGTAGTTTAAAGAGTACTACTTTCTCTGATGTGCCCATGTTTGTTAATATGTGATTATAAATATTATCTAGTCCAGGAGACTTTCTTGGCTTTAGTTGCTTCACCTTTGTTGGAGTTCCTGCATACTGAAGTCTTCTTCAAATATGGATGAGCCAGAAGTTTGGACTTCTTCTTGCTTCTTCAGTAGGGACAGACTATTGTTATCAGCATTGGACAGCTTCCGTACTCTGTTCACACTAGCAAAATAAGTAGCTAAAGTGTCACGTCCTGAGTCACTGTGAACCTATGATGGGTCTCAGTCATAGGAAAAAAAACATAATGTCAGTTTCCTCCTCCCCTGTGCTGCGCAGCGAATCTCTGGCTCCCTCCCAGCCACAGAGGGTGCAGATAAAAAACACAATAACACAGCATAAAATAGATTGCGACAAAAAATAAAAGTATGAGAAGCATAATTGTATAGATGACGTACCATGAAGCTTCTATAAGAAGATAAACTAAATATAACGGCATGTCATATACTAAAGTTTTTCTGTTGCATGGGTGGTGTGTCTAGTGGGTCATTGGTGAGACCCACAGACGCAAACTATGCGGTTACTACTAGGAAACAATTACAAAATATTTACTACTAGGAAACCATGATACAATATTTTCTATTAATTATATGCAAGATATTCCTGCCATATCTTGTATGGATCTCATTATCATTTCACTGTATAAGTTGAACAGATCCGGTGACATCACTTAGACAAGTATTCATAAATCGAAAATAGTTAAAAAGACAAATAGACAATTCGATAGATAGACCGACAACGAGTTAGACATATCACTGACAGGCATACAGAGAGGTGTACAGATGGGTATAAACTACAAGGAAACCAATAGCAGCTCTGTTTTTGAATTAACTTCTTTCAAGACATCTTCTTACGCTTGGTATTTGTCTATTGTTCTCAACATTCTTCTATAAACCCACATATATGCTGCCTCAATATAATTTTTCACTGTGATGCTGAGTGTCCACGATTCACAACTATGCATCAGAATTGCTTCTATATAACTTCTAAGAACTCCATTTTTCACCTCAACTCACAAAAATATATTATCTATTCTGGTCTACATCTTTTTAAATAGTTCCTTTGCCATTTAACATTTGACTTCTTTATATATGAATATGCACAAAAACAAAAAATGGATAATTTTATCGGAGATGTCTGCTTACTGAGCATTCCTGCTATCGATACGCATGCTATAGATTTTGCGCTCAGATTGATACATCAGGAAGAAGTTTTAGCGACTGTGAAATGCGTCTTTACCGATGTTTAAGCTAACACTGCTTTTTCTGCAGCTATTCACTTTTCGCTACATTGCAAATTTTCAATATTATAATATTACTTCTTGTTCCGCTAAAAATGTAGGCATCTTTTCCCGTGAAGTACCGAAAACAGAAACACGATGTACGGTAATGTAGCACACTGCTCAATGAACACACGCCATCCCGGTTCTTGTGATTAACAATGTTTAACGTTCTAGAGTATATGCAGAAAAGAAACAAGTTGTTATTTATTGAAGATTCTCATAGTTTACAAACAGTATGCGCTGTTTATGCGGAATATTGTCATTAACACATCTCAGCAAGGGAAAATTCATTTTTTTTTCATTTATTTACATTCATAACATAAATAAATCAAATTGCTTCATTTTGCACGTAACATCACAGAAAACTGGCACAAAATGGCCACCGATCACGCAATGTTTCCATAGTGGCACCCTACAACCCTCAAGTTTTATGGGTTTGATGATTATGATGAAAGTGATCTCTACAAGTTCCAGACAGATAACACTAGATATAAAACAAAATATATTTCAGACCAGATGATATGTTTTCAAATAATTTGAAATTGATGATAACGAATAAGATAATAAACATCTCAAAATATAACAAATTGTTCTGATCAGGAATAGGGGTGTTGCATAGTCTATATGATTGAACAATAACACAAATAAAACGAACGGTTCGTATTTCTTCTAAATATATGACATGCCAACACGAGAAACAGGCACACTTGAGTGCCAATTGAATTACTCAAAATTTAGCAAACATAATACGTCATTTGTAATTTCTTCTCGAGCAGACAATTATGCGAATAATTGTCATCATATATGTATAATAATATATAATTATGTTACATATGTAATATGTAATATATGTATAAATAATATAAATGTTATCATTTATCCAGGGGAGTTAATGAACAGACTAGATGTCTCACCATGACAATTAAAACCTGTCCGGGCTCTTCTGGGTAATTCATCATCCAGCTCTAGTCCAGCACAATCGTCCGTTACAGATATACATTCATTCCTTGCTACTTCGCGGTTCATTTATTACGGCCTCAGTAGATCGCGGATTTTTAAAAACATATTTACAGTATGTACACTTTAGTTACATCTATGTATGTTACACACGCACGTATCATATTTATATTATTTATACATTATTTTATGTATGTTATTTATACTATTAATATTTTATTTACATGTGTGAAACTATTCTTTAATGTTCTAATAATAACATATGCACTTATATGGTTCCATATACACACTTATTGATATTATGCATACACCAAAAATGTACGTGTATTAAAAATGAGAGGATGACACTACTTCGCTGGTTTTCACTTATCGCGGCCGGTTCTGGTCCCTATTAACCGCGATAACTGAGGGATGGCTGTATACTAGAGCACTGACTTTGTAACATGTACGTAGACAATTATTGACTTTCTTCTTCGTGTGCATATAACAATTAGAAGTCATCAAAGTTTCATTTGCATGCCTAACTGTTCATGGTATTCTTAAAGTTTTTTCCTGTCGTAAAATATCAATTTAGATGAACAACACCATATTACCGGTAAAATATCCATGTTAGCTGTAAAAAAATACGTTCACCGGAAAACTCCATATTAGCTAAACATATCAATGTAAGACACCCTGTACTTATAACATATCACTCTTCTATAAATCAAGTACCATGCCGAATGGTGTAGGCGATCATGTTTCTCCACGACTCTGTCTCTTGTGTTGTCATTAAACTCGGTTGGTGAACTCCCGTGCCATAATACTAGTCCATCTAGAAACGTCTCTCTTTGTCATTCCCTGGCTCTTCTCCCCTTGATATTCCCAGTGGTTATTAAGTGTTCAAGCTGTGTTCTTCTCAGCACATGCCCCAGAAACCTTGACTGTCTGCCCCTAATGTTTGATATAATATATCTTTGTAAGCCAGCATCAATGAGAACAGGAACATGCACAATAAATGCCATATATATAGTAAGAACATTAGTGGGGATGTCCATAGAAGTACAAGACGACATATCTCTATGCTTCATAGATTACAGCAAAGCATTTGAAAGATGAAGCAGTCAAAGATTATAAAATTGCTAGAAAATCTTAACGTTGATGGGAAAGATCTAAGAATAGTAAGAAATATGTATTGGAAACAGACATCTGTTTGTAGCACACTCTGCTAACAGAGTTAACGCCAATATAGGAAGATTTCACAAAAAAATAGAAATGGGTACCAGACAAGGTTGTGTAAAGTCACTGAATCTTTTCTCCCTGTATACTTAATTAATATTCTTGTTAGCCGTAAAACAACCATTTATATGGATACATAGTAAAACACAATGTTAGCTGTAAAATCTCCATGTTAGCTGTAAAATCTCCATGTTAGCTGTAAAATCTCCATGTTAGCTGTAAAACCTCCATGTTAGCTGTAAAACCTCCATGTTAGCTGTAAAACCTCCATGTTAGCTGTAATATATTCATGTTAGCCTTAAACCACCATGTTATTCCAATGACTCCTGACTATGTGCACTGACTCCTGACTATGTGCAATGACTCCTGACTATGTGTCTCTTGTTCAAGAAATACATTTTTCATGTCAAGATTAGATGAGTGTCATATTGCAACTTGTTTGTTGGTCTCTGTATACAATAATATATTTACTCTTATAATATCTGATCGAATACACTCATATACCTCTGAGTTGCATGTGAAAGTAAAATTTACTTATATACATATATATTATTTGCCGTAAGACCCAGTTTTACCCTGGAGTAAATATAACATTATGAGTGTTTTTTATGACGATCGAGAATACGTGGGATTTCTGTATAGCTGTATACTGCAACTTACGTAACACACAAGGTCAATCAGTTTAACAATGAAATCACAAACTATCAGACTATTGGGTATGGGTATGATAACATTGAAATGACAATATGAAAGACAGTTTCAACGTTTAAGGTCTTTTTCAAGAGAATGCAAGACAAACATCAAACAGTAAAAATAAAGGCACTACCAAAAACCATTAGACGGCAAATGTGACATCTAAGGTAATAATGACGTATGTATATTATCATAGATACGTGCCCTAAACCATATGAAGAATGAAAACGAAATAAAACAGCATAAACGACAACATAACAATGCCCCCAACCAAATCACAATAAATTAAATATCTATAATAAGGACACATGGTTTGAGGGTACCAAACTACAATATATACAGATTATGAAGTGTGCCTAGCTCTATCGCCTGTGTGCAAGATCGTATTCAAGTACAATGCATTTCTCATGTAATTTAACATGATGAATCACAATATATTTTGTATGTGAATTAAGCCAAACAACATGAACACCTACGCTGCTACTAGAAATAGTAATTGTATTATAATAGTCTAAACTTGCGCAAATTTGAGCGTGCTTCGAACGAAGAAAAAGGCATATCGTTTCACATAATACTGGTAACATTGTTTTGTTATCGTTCTCAAACTCCCACGTAGTCTCTCTTATAGCAAGACAATATTCCACATACATTTTCAGAAGGATGAAGTATAGAGAATGGCATTATTTTGTGTCACTATTTTTTTAAAGCCAGTGGTCACAAATATCCGACTTCGGCGGTCACCAACCTTACAGCTGACCAGAGTCAAACATTGTCCTATGTACATAGCCACTGCTGGCCACTGTAACATATTACTGAAACTTTAAAGTATTGCCTGTACAAAAGCCAATACTAGTTAAAGTACAATGTCATTGCACTATATGCTTGGTTAATGTGTATTTGTATTATGATAAGTTATAATTGATGTTTTGATGTTCATGGTTAAAGAAAATCGAAAAGAGTTAAACAACGAATCCAAAATGCATCCAGGGAATTATCGGCAGCACAACAGATCAATACAGATATAAATATGGATACAAGATAACTAATCTGGACAAGAAACAGTATAAATGGGTAGAAATGAATTACTCCTTAAGCTTCCAGGTTAATAAATCAACAATATATAAGACAAGACATGGCAAGACTTTTAATTAAATGTGACAGGTAAACTAGGAAAGAAATTAAGGGAGATGTTAGTCTTTAGATAAAGGGAAAACTGATTGAGTTAAAGAAGTAACAGCAGAAACTAATAATCCATTAAGACATCCATTGATATGTTTTACAGATTAATTAGAAACGTGTGTAGTACTGGGGAAGTAGAAGATAGTGACAGGGGTGTTCGATATATTCGTTTTTTACATAGACGTTAATGAAATAAAGTTAATGTAATTTTAAGGAATTCTAAGATTAACTCTTATAATATTCGTCGTTTCTAGAACAAAACACATGTAACAAAAAGACTTAACAAAAGAACTAAATAAAAACAGTTGTAATACATCATATGCAAGATATAAAAATTCTTGAGACTAACGGGAATTGAACCAGTCCGTTCTACGGCACCAAATCGTCTAGCAACAATTGCACACGCGTTTTTCCGTACTTGACTAACCGCATCTCCAATAAAAGATGCGATTTCATCAAGCCATTCAAATCATGCACACAAAGTCACCCGATGGACCAATCGAGACAAGGACTATTACAACAACAAACATCCCGTACAGGTATTGAAATATCCTCAGTAACAACAAACACATAACATAATATCCGTATCAGTTATACAAGGACCGATAGGTCTTCTTGTAAACATAGATAACATATATAGACAATACAATTTTGCTTCAAATAATTGTTTATACAAGTAAATTAAAGTAGGAAGCCAGAGGACAATTAAAAAAATTCTTGAGACTAACGGGAATTGAACCAGTCCGTTCTACGGCACCAAATCGCCTAGCAACTATTGCACACACATAGTAAGCAAAATTGTATTGTCTATATATGTTATCCATGTTTACAAGAAGACCTATCGGCCCTTGTATAACTAGTACGGATATTATGTTATGTGTTTGTTGTTACTGAGGATATTTCAATACCTGTACGGTATGTTTGTTGTTGTTGTAATAGTCCTTGTCTCGATTGGTCCGTTCGTGTGACTTTGTGTGCACGATTTGAATGGCTTGATGAAATCGCATCTTTTATTGGAGATGCGGTTAGTCAAGTACGGATAAACTCGTGTGCAATTGTTGCTAGGCGATTTGGTGCCGTAGAACGGACTGGTTCAATTCCCGTTAGTCTCAAGAATTTTTAAAATTGTCCTCTGGCTTCCTACTTTAATTTACTTGTATAAACAATTATTTGAAGCAAAATTGTATTGTCTATATATGTTATCCATGTTTACAAGAAGACCTATCGGCCCTTGTATAACTAATACGGATATTATGTTATGTGTTTGTTGTTACTGAGGATATTTCAATACCTGTACGGTATGGTTGTTGTTGTTGTAATAGTCCTTGTCTCGATTGGTCCTTTCGGGTGACTTTGTGTGCACGATTTGAATGGCTTGATGAAATCGCATCTTTTATTGGAGATGCGGTTAGTCAAGTACGTAAAAACGCGTGTGCAATTGTTGCTAGGCGATTTGGTGCCGTAGAACGGACTGGTTCAATTCCCGTTAGTCTCAAGAATTTTTAAAATTATCCTCTGGCTTCCTACTTAAATTTACTCATATGCAAGATATAGCCATGAACACAGCATTTTGTGGCAGTAATTGTATTCCAGGCAGGGTTTCCATTAAGTAGTACGCCATTTCTTTCTAACGGTACATTAGTCTGAAGCGAGATTCGAACTCAGTGCCCTGGCTGTCAAAAACGCCGAAGCCACCACAGAGCCAGACAAGTATTGAAAAAGAACATTAAAAAACTATAACATGAATATTTAAAAAAAAAGCACTGGACAAAAACGCTCTATAAAAGTATTTAAATAAAATACTGAACATAAACACTCAATAACACACAATTATCAAAAACACTTAACACAATCACTCAACAAAAACATTTTTAAAAAACAATGATATACATGAAAAAACTAATAAATAAATACTAAACTCAATCGGTTAACCATTACTGTGAGCTTTGAGAACAGAAGTAAACATCGTTTCTAAATCGATAGCATCTAAATCCAGCTTACACAAACAAAATATAAATATAGAAGTTTTCAATGGTCGTACTTATGTATTACACAGGTTAATATAATCGCTTCAATCAGACACGACAGACTATATCTAAAACTAGTGAAAATGATATTCACACAAGAAAATATACAAATTACAATATACAAATCATATTTCAACCAAAAGGTCTTTATCAAGATACACACAAAACATCAAAAGACGACGAATGGAAAGGATTATCACAACAAACAAACGTATCCAAAGGACATATATTTAATATGATTTGTATATTGTAATTTGTATGTTATCTTGTGTGCACATCATTTTCCACTAGATTTAGATATAGTCTGTCTGATTGAAGCGATTATATTAACATGTGTAATATGTAAGTACGATTGTTGTTACGTTTCACGCAGTTACCGTGTATTTATTGTCGTATCGAAGTTTCCAATGGTAACATTTTAATTTCCATGACGTATTTAAAGCAACATTTTGCAATAATTTGTGTGATATGCGAACCATCGCACAAGTGTACTTGCTGAGACACGACCGACAGACTATATATGTGTTCTATTTGAATTATAAAGAAGCACGAGTTTTGAATAGTTTAGTTTTTATATCGTGTGTGTGTGTAAGTGTCGAGTGAAGTGAGTTGCGACGTGAATATACATGATTAGTATTAAATGTTTACATATTATGACAAATAATTAACTGGTATAACAAAAAGATAATAGATGTAACATCCTGCATCGAATATATAGAGAAATAACAAATAAAATGGTTTGGGTATCTTATGAGGATGCACAATAAATATTCCATAAGAGTGTATAACAAAAAAGCAGGATACCATGTGCTAAAAGAGCCAAGTGCAGACAAAAACATAGCTGGATAGACTGTTTCATGACCATTCTGAATAAACATGACCACACCTCAACCAGAGCAACACACCTGGTTCTGGAACGCAGATTCTATCTCCTTCACCAACCCATACGCTCAATGGCAAGTGTGGTTACTATGACAATACCACCTGTGGGTAGACAATTGGTATAGTCGAATGAAGATGGAATTTTTACGTACATTAACAGTTTATTTGTAACAAAAATTTTATGGAAATAATAACACATTGTACTCAAATCACGGGGTAAACTTTTTAAAACAAAAATGTTTGATTACTTGACTTCCTTTATTTATGCAAACGTTCATACATATTGCAAACTGTGACTAAATACGTTTTTTTGATAATCAAATCTCTTATGTTTAAGAAACAGAAAAATAAACATAATTACCATTATCAGGTGCCATTCAGGCTGGCGTAGGCGGTCATGGCTCTTCACAACTCTCTGTCCACAGTATTTTGTACCAAGGTCGTTGTTGTTTTCCTGCCGTGCCAGGTTGTCAAAGTGTCTAATATTTTCTCACGTTGTCGCCCTCTGTATCTGTTGCCTTCAATTTTGGCTGTTGTGACTATGTTCTACAAACCTGCCTGTCTCATGAAGTGGCAAAAAAAAAATAATTGCCTTTTCCTTATATTATTGATTAAGGTCCGTTTCGCATTTGACTCTTCAACACCTCTACATTAGTTTTTTCTGGCAGTCCATGATAGTCTCTGCATTCTTCTATAGAACCACATCTCTATTTCCTCTAATTTCACAGCTTCCATTTTATTTATTGTCCAAGGCTCGCACCCATATGTTAGTATAGGGGTTATATAGCACTGCAGAACTCTCTCACCTCTAATGAATAGGTCATATTACACAATATAATTTTCATTTTTCTGAAAGTTAGTTTTTTTTGCGGATAAAATATAGTAATAATTAATTTCATAATTGATTTTCTTTTTCAGATATAATATTACTCGAACTGGTATAAACCTGGCTAAATAGCCCAGTGTTTCTGTACCGTTCCTACCAAAACGTTTACATGAAAATTAAAAAAATTCTTGAGACTAACGGGAATAGAACCAGTCCATTCAACGGCACCAAATCTCATAGCAACTCTCGTACACGGGTTTTCCGTACTTGACTAATCGCATCTCCAAAAAAAAAGAGATGCGATTTCGCCAAGACTTCAAACTGTGCACTCAAGTCACTTGAATTTACATGAAAATTTCTCAGAACTGGTCACAACAAAATGAGACATCATTTGTACACCAAATTCAAAATAGGGACAACTGGGCTCTGCCATTGCTGCCTTGCAAATATGACAGCAGAACATATCCTACAAGAATGTCCCCAGTATGCAGACCTGAGAAACAAGACATGGCCCACCCCAATCAGTGTTGAAGAGAAACTGTATGGCACAGTGGACACTTTAAAACAGACAGCAGCCTATATCATAGAATCCGAAGTCCCAACCTGACTGAGTAATGATCGCCGAAGAAGAAGAAGAATTTTAACAAATACATCACTCCAGGAACGTGCCGGGCTGGGGGGGGGGTAGGGATAGGATTTAGGTAGAGTTATAGGGTTGGGTAGGGTAGGGTAAGGGGGAATTACGGATATTGGAACAAGAGAGAGCAATGCTCTTAAACCACCATCCCTGAGTGAGAGCTGCATTAGATCACAAGAAATAAACCACAGAGGAGGATAATGAATACCTGGCAACAACTAAATTGTCCTAGGAGAAGGGAACTCTACCTCAAAACCCCGGGCAGATGGTGCTCGTTAATCCTGGTAGGCAAGCTGTCTAGGAAAAGGAAAACTCCAAAATGAAACCTCCACTGCCCTGTGGACAATCCTTGGATAGGTAAGGGCTAGGGAAACACATCCTGACTCAAAAGTAAGATGGAAGACGCTGGACAGAAAAGTAAAAAAATAGTCCAGCCATGGCATGACTGCAAAGGCTGAAAACCACAAGTGCCCGGCAATGACTTTACATGTAATTTCCACTTGTGCCATTAATTGAAGTCGGGGAAAGTTTGCCTTTGTCCATTTGGGTTGCATTTGCGATGGTCAACCAGTATCTCTTTAAGGTGTTTTTTTTTAAAATTGCCCATCTAGTTCTTGGTCTTCCTAGTGCATTTTAGCCCGATCGTCTGCTATTGTGCGCAGGAAGGTTTGATGCGTTGGTTCCATTCTCATGAAGTGACCAAACCACATGGTGTTCTGTCTTTCGATGTACTCTTGGCTTTATATAGTCTTTATTTTTATCCTGATATCTTCATTTCTCCGTCGATCTGTTATAATGACATGCTTTCACATATCTCCTCATTTCACATACTCTTTTTCGTTAGGGGCATGTTTATCATTGGTAGCACAGAATTAGTATAAAGATACTATTTATCAATTGTCATTCTGTAGCCATGCAGTTGATGGGTGTTTACTTATTGGCAATAGTTGATAAATTACAGCATTCGCTTCTGACATCCTGACTCGTTCTCTCTCACATTTGCCATCCTCTGTAAAGATGCTTTCTAAATATTTGACCTGATTTAGTTTTGTACTATTGACAGATACATATAAGTGACCTGGTGTTCTACTTAACGTCAATATATTTGTTTCTGATTGGTTTAGATAAACGTTGTATTGTCTGCAGGTGGTATGGACTACGTTTGTGTCTCGCTGTAATTCATCATCATTCAAATATTAAACTTTGATCATCTGCAAATAGCAGTTCATTTAATGATTTGTATTCTTCATTTGATGTATCTGCAGGAGTGGATTCGTCTCTTGTGTGTGCTTCTTTAGTTATTCTGTCCATGTATGTTACGAATAGAAGTGGTGATCGTCCGCAGCCTTATTCGACGCCTTAAAAAAATTCAAATGGATCCGTTGTTCTAATAGTTCCAATAGTTCAAAGCTCTGATTAAGCTTTGACAGTTTTTGTATAACGCAGTCTCGTGCACCCACAAAGATTTTGTTACAGTCAAACCAGGAAATGTACTGTGTGATAGAACACTTACTGATGTTGGGAGCTAAAACTCTAAAATTTCCATTTTAATATTTTTGAAGAAAAAAACATTATATTCGAGTAATTTGTTTAGTGAGTCTGAGAGTCTAGCAGATACTTTTCATCTATTCTACTGCTGTTGTACCCAAAAAAGAATAGTGGCCAGTTTAGTTTTAAATACTTTAAATACTCATTAACTGGTCTGTATTGTTACAGAAAATATTAGTAGCCATTTTCTTGATGTCGGAAAATGTTGTTCGGTTATGCTATGAAACTATCAATTAATTTATTATTTGTAGAAAAAGATCACACAACAATCACAAAGAAACAACGAAGAATTATCCTGTATGTACATGCCTCCTTACCAAAGATGTATCTGTTACCCTGATTGGTGGGGGGAGGGGGTTGTTGATATATAATTTATACGAAAGATTGCGGTGGCTGGATAGAATTTGAGATACACTGGCTTACTTGATTTAAAAGTGAGCATTATATCCCTGTTTCATAGAAAGGTTTCTATCACGCAAAGTCAATTCATATTTACACCTTCCAATTTGCAGAATATTAATATTGAAAAGACCGAAATAATGACAATGTAAAGAGAGACATTTCACTATCTCCATCCATAATAAATACCGTAAAAAGGTAAAGGAGTTCACTTACTTGGGAAGCATTATATCGGGGATGGGAAAAACAGTAAAGAGATGCAAAATAGATGCAGCAAAACATACTAGATCCTAAGACAGATGACACGTATTTTAAAGAACACAAATGTAAACATAGACACTAAAACTGCATTATACAAGACTATTATTATCCCATCAATGTGCTACCAGTGCCACACCTGAACAGTAACAGCACAAAACAAAATAAAAATAGTGACAGAAGAAATGACTTCTCTACAAAGAATACTCGCAATGTCATTAAGAGATAAAATTTGAAACTATGTCCTATGCTGATGACATCTTGGTATATAGGCAGGGCAGAGATAGAAAAACAATCGCCAGGCATTTGCAGAGGGGAATTGATCGTATAGGGGATTGGTGCAGTAATTCTGGAGCTTTTGTTAATCCTTCAAAGGCCTCATAACATGGTTTTCCCTAAATAAGCACATATTAAACACGCCTACGCCATCGGTTACTTTGAGAGGGGATGTCCTCAAGAGAACCAGCACAATGAAGTACTTAGGGGTTATGTTGGACCGAAATTTGAGTTTCATAGATCACGTTGACCACATCATTGTAAAGGCTTATAAAGCTCTAGCGGCGATGAAAGTTAAGGCTGCTGCTCAATGTGAACAGATGTTGCTATTTCTGCTGTATCAGGGATTGGTGGTGGCGTTGGTACAGTACGCACTGGCGATTCGAACACTGAGTCAGACTCAAACAGAAAGATTGGATGGAATCCAGACTGAGGAAATACGAATAATTTTGGGGTGTACGAGAGATACGTCGGCACGGGCTATACGATACTTACTGGATTGCCCAACTGCAGAGCAAAGAATACAAATCTGCAGGGCGCGGGACTACCCACTAATCACCGCTAATAAAGAACATCCTCTACACCCTGAAATTCTAAAAGTGAAAAGGCAGTCGACTTAAGAGAGGAATGTCGTGGATGGGGGCGTGCAGAGGACATTATACAGAGTGTGTGCAGATTAGAGGATGTGCTACCTGGTGCGGAATGAAGTCATGCGCCCTTAGATTGTCCGACAGCCTTCAAAGTAATAATAACACTCAGTAGAGAATGTAGGCAATGGTTTCCTACAGTGGTGGAGTCGGAGGTACTCGCTCTAATCGATGAAAATTCCAGTAAAGGTGATACAGATGGGTCGGGTGAGAGACACATCAAAAGTGCCTAGGCCTTCTCGGCTCAAAGGTGAGGGGAAAACCATCAGAGAGGAAAGTGGTGTATTTGCTCAAACGACAAGCATCATGGCAATGGAGATTTTAGCAGTAACCACAGCTTTGCAATGGGTCTGCTCGCAGACTATCTGCGAGCATGCCTGCATACTCAGTGACTCGATGAGTATGATTGTGAAAGTTCAGGCGGGATTCATTCGGGAACAGTGGCTGAATGCAGTGAAGAATTTCGTTATGCATAAAGTGACTTTCATTTTTGTTCCAGGACATGCGGGAATCTGGGATAATGAGAGAGCAGATGGGTTGGCCGCACACGCTGTTACTACGGCTGCCGATGGAGCGATGGATCGAGCAGACATTTTGGACGCCCTGCGGGAAAACGCACTAGCAAATGACTGCATAAGTGACGATGACTCTTGTTCAATGACTAGAATCAAGGATTTTGGTTTGAAATGTGGTGTCGCTAGAAAGGAGCGGTTTCGTGAGCAAGAAAGACTGATGGTCAAGCAACTGTGTACTGGGACCGTCAGTCAACATGTAATGGCGGCTACACTCAAGGAGAGATCTGAGCACCCATGGACTTTCCGGAGTGCAGTGACGATGATCCAACGACTATCTAACTAACTAACTAGCTAATTAGAAACGATAACATTAGAAAGATATGCAAAACAATACCAGTAATGAAACACATCAGAAGACAACAGATCAAATGGTTTTCACACGCTTCTGGACTACCAACAGATAGCATGCCACAAATGACCATGACACATAGATATGGCTGCTATAAAGCCAGAGGCAGACCGTGTAAAAGATGGATCACAGAAATCAAAGACGCCACAGAAACAAGCTTACAAATAGCACACATGAAGACCTCTTCTACCTCTGACACAGCATGGCAAACAAGGGCCACATCATATAGTTAGTTAGAATTTGCAAAAGAATAATATAGAAGCATCGAGGATGTATTAATAGAGAAAAGTATACTGCAGTAAACTGTATTTTTTTTTAATGGTACCGCTCAGATGGTACCCACTTACCTCGTATCCCTAAAGAGTATGTATATTTAGTCAAGACTTTCAAGTAGTTTATTTTAAAATATGACTTTGTTGAATATATATGAATATGGATCAGACGATCAAGACAGACAACACCAGCAGACTGATATTTAACAGTCATATATTTAAATGGCAATCAACAGTCCAGATATGTAAATTCCTCGAACATCACAAACATCTAACATTAGTAAGTGCCAGAAATGTAGCAGTTCAACAATGATCAGATTATGACTGCTGGTTGACATAAATAAGACATACATATAAACACGTAGCTTCATATGTGACATGCGTAAACGATTAATATAATATTTCTCATTTTCACAACAGTAAACTTCACAACCACTACCACCCGCATCAACCGAGAACGTTACAACTGTTTTACTGCGTATAGAACATTGACACAGTTCAAAGTGAATCAATGTTGTAAATCACCTGTATTTTAAATGTCTATGTGATAGAAATGCATTAACATAGTTTGTTAAGCTACGCGTTTTTGTCAAACATGAATCTAGCATAATGTGGCTGTATCTGTGTGACATATAAGCAATGTGTTAGCTACAATATAGCTGTAGATAATATGCTAAGACGTATAACACTACTGTCAATGGCGCTTACGTAAAGTATAAGGTACTTTAGCTTTAAAATGACTATCAGACTTTTTGGTATGTGGATAAACACAAAATACAAATAATAACATACACGCCAGTTTGAACCGTAAGGTGTTTTAAAAAAAATCACAATACGAATAAAAACAAACAATAAAATAGTAAAGCAATGGCACTATCACAAAAGTATCAGAAGGCAGACATTTAACAGCAGAAACATCCAATTTAACAATGATGTGCATATTCACAAGCATTGTCATAGAGACGCGGTAAATAAAAATAATGAGCAACGAAATAAAACAAATAAGCACGATAATAACACGAATAACAATACAATTCTAGAGAGAAGATTACGTGCACTCCCCTAATCACAGCTTAGAAACACTCAAATGGTATTCCGTAAGAACAAACGCTGTACAGATACCATTTTTACACTCAGACAACTGGCAGAAAAAAACAAATGAAAACTACCCAGAATTGTATATCGCGTTTCTTGATCAAGAAAAAAAGCCTTCCACATATTTAGTTAGTTGATGGTGAAGTGTTCTCTTGTAATAGTTCTACGTAAAGTTTCTTTGGTCTTCCTCGTTTTCTCTACCTTTTGGTGACCACATCATTTCGTACCTATTCGTAGCGCATGTCCCATGTAATTCCAGCGACGCTTTCTAATATAGGTGGATACACATTCTTGTTTTGATTCTTGTCTGACAACTGTGTTTGATTTGAAGTCTGACCAACGTATGTTCAGTAGCCTTCTAAGACATTTATTTTCATAGGTGTTTAGTCTTTGTTCTAATTTCGATGTTGCTTTTCAACTTTCGCATCTATACGTTAATGTTGGAATTATGCAGGAGTTGCAGATTTTGAGTTTTGTGTTATTTCTTAGTAGTTTTTAATGTCAGATATGTGATAGTTTATTGAATGAGTTAGCAGCCTGTGCAATACGGTGTGATATTTATGTTAATGAATCTGTTATTGATAGGTTGATGCCAAGGTATGTGAAGTTGTTGACTTTTTCAAGAGTGTTTTCTCGACATAGTAGACAGACAAAAACCTTGGAAAAAACTATCAAAATATGGGGTTCCACAACACCTAATGAACGTGTGTAGAATAAGTTACACATGCAGTCAATGTGAAGTTATAACGAGTGTAGGGTTTTCACATATATTCTACATACACTTTGGTGTGCGACAAGGGTGTGTTCTGTCTCCTTTGTTATCCATCACATATATTGATAAGAGACATAATCAGAAACTAAAACATCAGAAGACTAACAAAAACAATGTCAATCATGGATTACATCAGAAGATTAACAAAAACAATGTAAATCATGGATTACATCAGAAGACAACATATTACGTGAATTTCACATGCTTCCAGACTACCATCAGACAGTGCCCTCAAACAGCATGGTTACACACACGATGGTTACAAAGCCAGGGGCTACATTGCAAACGATGTATTACAGAACAGCCATCTCCAAAGAATTCTTCTACCCCTGACATTGCAAGGATAATTGGGTATAAAGCGAAATATGAGGTAATAGTAATAATATAAATAGTAATGATAATAATAAAAGTGACAACCTGTTAAGTTTGTACCGAAGTCACATTGCTGTCTTCAAGGTAACTAGCTACCAAACGTCTGCATTCTCGTTCATACTAACGTGAGCGCAACAATGCGCCTCAATCTTTAATGTTATCGAGCAAAGATTCTCTTTGAACACCTCTTCTTCTTATGTAAAGAAGAAAGAAAGGACGATGTTACTGCTATGCCGCATTAGCCTGTTATTTCAACATTCAAAGTGTTTATAAACTCCATAACAGGAGAACACAGTTTTGGTAGTTTTAGATATCATATATTACAAATCGTTTACTGTATGATCTAAAACTGTGTTTGACGCCACTTTATTCTGACATACAATTGTTCTGACTCCGTTTACGGCTGGAAAGATAGATTTGATAATCAAAACATCAAACAACAAAAGTTGGAAAAATGTCTGGTGATGCGAAACTGATTATAACATGTTCAATTCACCACATAGGAAAATGCAAAACTCAATGTGTAAGAAGATGTATTGAGAAAGTATTACATTCACGTGGTCGCGATCTAGACTTTTAGATGACCATAGATTAATTAACTCAACATTATTTGCCGATCGAGATTTTCTAGCTTGTACTGATTTGTTGTTAAATATTTTGTCATTATTTTTTCAAATGTTCGGCATACCAACTCCGTGACGTGAACACGAAATCTAATAATGAGTGTTTGGTGAATCTCCATGATAAGCTTAAATTAATGCAAGTGAACATGGATGTTAGTCATAATGGTGTTGATGTTAATGATGTTTTAGTACTCACTTTCTGTAGATGCCCACTCAAGAAGTGCGTTGTACTCCGAGATTTCATGTGTGTTTTTTATCAATTTCAAGAAATATGACAAAGATTTTATCCTTGTTCAAATATAATTGGAAGAACGTTATATCATAATCATTATTTTAGTTACAAGTTGGTCTCGACTGTTGATTTATACGTCTCTATGTGTATTGTTAGTATAAGTAAGCGACATACATTGTTAGCAACTGTTGAAGTGTAAATCTGAACCAATACTGACAAGTCTAAAGATTCTGTGTGTGTACGCTCAGCACGTCACAGGTAAGCCATTATCTGTGGACGAAATGGATGAAAATCACGCGAGTAAAACTGTAACACCGGGAATGAGAGCTATCAGCAAGTTCACGCGGCTCAAGCACGAGGAAACAAGACAGACTAACAGTACAGGCATGCTGGGAAACAACCAATGTATAAATTAGGGGTATATTAAGACTTGTCAGTCGGTGAATGATTGGATGAGTTAGTGAACAACGGTAATGTGATTGAGGGAAAAGTATGGAGAGAGAGAGAGAATAAAGGAATACATGACTGATGGAGAGAATCAATAACTGAGGTAATAGTAATAATATAAATAGTAATGATAATAATAAAAGTGACAACCCGTTAAGGTTGTACCGAAGTCACATTGTTGCCTTCCAGGTAACTAGCCATCAAACATCTGCATTCTCGCTCATATTAAGGTGAGCGCAACAATGCGCCTCAATCTTTGATGTTATCGAGCAAAGATTCACTTTGAGCACCTTTTCTTCTTATGTCAACTGTTCCGTGTAGTACAATCATTGAAAGAAAATGGTGTCTGGTTTTATGTACACCCCGAAGCTAGCTTATGACACGTTCAACAGTGCTTTCTGTCGACCTGCGAACTCAGTTATTTTGTCTAGGATCTTCTTTCACATTCAAACAAAATAATATAGTAGCAGATTTGTTTAAATAAATTCAGTAAGCTACACATTTTACTTTTCAATATTAAATTCCACCTTGCCATGGCAGCAACATCGATTTCCCGTCCTTTCTTGCCCTTAGAAACATTTTTGTCTGTTAAGTATGGGATCACATATTCCAGTTACCTAGACATAATACTTTCAACCTAATACCTGTATCTATTGTGGCCATATCAGCCCAGTTAGTTTTTCTCTTTTTTGACATTATGAACTGGGACATAATTGAACTATTGTGTGTGAAATTGTAGTGAGAGGACTTTCATTGCACACACGTTTTCTATGGTGACGTTGCCACTGTTCATGTGTCTGTCTTTTAGTGGAAATGAAACAAGGAACTGAATTGTCAGCATCACCCTGGCTTGTAACAATTCAATTAACAATGCTGATATTGTGTACGCAATCAAGGAGTTAAACAGTTACACTTGCATGTTATCTGAGCACGAAAGAGATCAATAATAATGACACTAATACCTGCCAGAGATGTCGCAAAAGGCGACTGGGAGGATTGGTGGATAGAGTTGTCTATCCCATCTCATATATCGCAACAAAGCTATAAAACATGGCATACGACATTCCGTTCTCTGTATTACATCCTACTAATTTGCAAGAGTGTGAAAGCTAATACAGAAGAAGTAGAACCTAGCTGGAAGATGTTCATGTTTTAGAGTAAAGGGCTAGAAATTGCAGGGCTTGGGAGTGAAGCTTGGAGTTGCAAGAAACGAGCAGCATATAGGAATCAAAAGAAGACTTATCAACCAACACAAACCAGGAACTGTCAGTTGCCACGTGCTGCAGGACATACTGAATATCAGATTTTAACAGGTATCGGTGTATCCGAAGTGTCACATGATGATATATCTTACGACTATCTAATTAACCAACTAATTAACTGTCTGATTGTCTGGAAAAGAGTAGGTTTCCTGAGAAGGACTAAACGTTCTACAAAATGACTGTCGGGAGTATTGATATTGATCTGTGAAAGATGGAATCCCTAAAATTTAAAAAAATACTGCAACTGTAGTATAGTTAACTTAGTTATTTCCATTTAGGCCAAAGATGACACATATGGCGGAACGTTATTCTTTCGATGTTGAACGCTCGTTACAGGTTCGTGTAGTTCTTGTGGATTTCGTATGCCCGATATTGAGCTTTCTCTTTTGATTGTTATACGATTTAAATCGTTCGTGACCTACTTTTCTTTTGTCCTTTGTCTTCCACATGTTGGTTTGTTTAGTACATTTGTTTTCATCCATTCTAAGTAGTTGGCCGATGTAATTCTAGCGTCTTCTTATGAAACTTGACATACATCCTTGGTTTATTTCTTCCTTCATTGAAATACTTCTTATAAAATGTATCCACTTTATGTTCTTCTTCTTCTGCGTTCGCTCTCTTGTAACCACATCGCATAAATCGTGTGATTTCCGCCTGGGAGCGTGAAGTACGTTGTACTGCAAGTTTCGCAGTTGTTCACGTTGTGACCGGGACATCAGAAACCCAGCAAATCCGTTTTCGTCATGCCTTTAATTCAGGTAGTAGGCTTCCCTAGCCAGTGACAGCCTGCCTATCTGTCGAGGTGGTGTATAATGACACTTCGCCGAGACGATTATCGTGCATGTCTATCCCGCGCTAGCTGTTCCACAGTCAGTAAACGTGCATCGTGTATTAGACGTACTTTGCCTATCGGGTACTGAACCTTTTCTCATACAGGAGCCTGATTCCAGTTTAAGAAGAACTCGACAGAAGAGGTGGACCCGGACTCTTTCGCCTTCCTAGTAGTTCAACCGTCAGTGAACTTGCCACGTGTAATTAGATGTTCTGTGCCTGTGCCCATCGCGTACTGAACCTTTTCTTCTCCCCGAGCCTGATTTCGGCGAAGTAAGAAATCGACAGAGGAATTGTACCCGGGCTCTATCGTCTTCTTATCTAAGGTGTGTTTACCGACTTCGTGAACCTCTCGTCCACGTCCGAGTCTCACCACGAGTTTAGGCACTAAGGATCACATCTTCAACATGAGAAATCGGAAATACACTTGAAGAGAGAAAGGGTTCAGTACCTGATGGGCTCAGGCGCTATTGGGACAAGGACGCTCAGCTCGAGAACGCCTTGCTCCCAAACGCGTGGTGTGAGACTCGAACTTGGACAAGGGGTACACGATGTCGGTGAATGACACCTCGGCTAAGAGGGCGAAAGAGCCAGGGTCCAACTCCTCTGTTGAGTTCTTCCCCTTAAGGAACCAGGCTCACGGATGAGAAACGGTTCGGTACCCAATGGGCACAGGCACAGCACGTCCAATTACACGAGGCAAGTTCATAGACAGTGGAACACCTCGTTCGAGTTAGACGAGAGCAAAACATCGTCTGGGCGAAGAGTCTCCACTACGCGTGCCTGGAGACAGATATAGAGGCTGTCACAGGCTAAGGGTAGCCCACCCGAATTGTCAAGGCATGCCGAAATCGGATGTGCTAGGCCTACAAGGCGCATAACGGTGGCACAACGTAATCACGCTCCCGGCGGAAATCGCACGGATATCCGTGATGGTTACAATGGAGCGAACGAAAAACAAACATGAGAAATATAACAAAGAAATGCAGATATTTCATTGCAGACATATACATATGTTTCATTGACTACTCAAAGGCGTTTGACTGCGAAAAGCAGCAGAAATAATGGAACATTATGGGCAACATGGGCTTTTCACGACATCTCATATATATCATTAAAATGGTTTATCAGAAACAACAAGCTTCTGTTTGTCTCGACTGAGACACATCTGACTGATTTGAGGTCCAAAAAGGAGTAGGCCATGGATGAGTTCTCTCACCACACCTGTTCACATTTATTCAGAAAACATAATGCGAAATATACCTGAAGACCAACGTTATTAACAGCTTAAACCCTTTAATATCGGAAGACACGAAATCCAAGAAATTCGTTATAAATAACACCACACTAATATCAAGAAGCCCACAGATTTAGAGCAAATGATTATGTCAGTCAAACATCATAGCGAGGCACAAAACCTTTTCCTCAATGCAAAAACGACAAAAATAATGCATGTTAGCAGAGATGAAATTACTCTTATACTAGTCATTGACAAAGATCAAATAGACAATGTAAACAATTTTGAATATTTAGGATCAACCATCAACACCACAAGAGATTGATTGTTCGGCAGACATACGAAAGAGATTAGCAATGACCCTACATGGAACATCACAGATGAAAAATCAATGGCAAAGCAACACAGATAAATAAAGTAACAACTATTAAGAAACTATTCCAGTGGCAACAGACGGTTGTGAGACGTGGGCAATGACATCCACAATGAAAAAGGAATTCAAATAGATATGATATAGAAAGGTCCTGAGAATGTCATAGGCAGAAAAAATAACTAACGCAGATGTCTGCAAACATCTGAACATAGAAGAATACTGGCTCCTCGTAACTATCAACAAACGCAAACTTACATATTCATTCATTTATTCATTTTCCTTTTGCTCTGAAGTTAGCGCATAGGGCAGAGGTCAGATCTCTCCAATTATGCATGTTCAAAGCTATTCTGTGCAGTTCTTGAATAGTATGAATATTGGTTGTTTTACTTTCTCTAAGTATTATTCTTCTGAATGTTACTTTTGGTCTACCCCTTGCTCCTTTGCCTGTAGGTATCCATTCCAGAGATTGTTGGTGTATTCTGTTGGTGTCTGCGCGTAGGACTTGCCCGATGTAGGACCAACGGCGTTTTCTGATAACATCTGTGATGAAATTTTGATGTGTCTCTTCTCTGATTTATCATTGGATTTGAATTCACTCCAATGGGTGTTAGTTATCCTACGAAGACATTTGTTCTCGAAACTCAGTAATTTCTTTTCTGAAGATAAAGTGCTTTTCCAGCTCTCACATCCATATGATAGCACCGGAATAACTTACATATTACTAATATATAAATAGACACAATTGTTTGGAAAGATTAATCATGGAGGAGAAAGTTCAAGGAAAGAGAACACGAGACAGACTAAGACTACGATGGACACACGACATCGAAGACCTAAAAATACCACTGGAAGAACCTGGGCAGCTCACACAGAACCGTCAGATTTACAATGCGGACATCGTTCTGTAAAGAACACATCACATAGTGAGAGAGATATGTGATGGTATTATAGTGGTAGATATCTTTAGGTCTGGTTTATATGTTATGGAATCTGTGATATTCAACACTACCTATAAGACTTCTGTACGTAAATATTTAGAATACTTTGTCAGTTTTTATTATTGGCGTGTTTTTTGTTGATTACTATTTATATACTTTAAGCCGCCTTGGCTAGTTTTGGCATGTGACGCAATGATATATAAATAGTGACTAACGAAAACACGACATCACTCTAAAGTGTAACTAATGAAGATCTAATTAATTATGTACAGAGGTCTTACCGCCGAGGTTCTTGATGGAATCTATGGCAGTGAAGTAAGTAATATTGAATTCTACTTTCTTCTTCACAAGCTTCACATATTAGTTCCAGTATTTCATGTAATACATAGCGCGCTGTCTTAATCGTAACAGTTTCAAGTAATAGGAATTCCTTCTTTAATTCGATATGATCTAGATTGTCCCTAACATGTACATTTCTCTCTATGCTGCACTAATATCCCATTTTTCTGTGCACTCATTTCGTATTGTGAACTTTAATATGCTACTAATTTCATATCTGCCCCGTCCTACATTTATCTAAATTCCAAGTTGCCGTCCTATATTTGCCTGTCTTATCTGCTGCTTCATTTCCTGTTCTTCCATAAGTAGTTGAAATCCACATTACAGTAGACTGCGTAACAATTTGATGTCAGTTTATGGTTAACGGAAATATGCGTCTATTATGTCTGTCCTCTAACAATTATTGTTATTTTCTAGAGCCTGGACTAATGATAACGAGTCAGGATTATTAGGTGGGTTCCGTCATTATTTCTAATACTTCTAATATTCCTATTAGTTCGGTTGTGAGTATTGATGTGATTTGATCTTAGTAAGCATTTCTTCGTTTTCGTTTCGGACATACTAATTTCTACATCCTTTGGACATTCCACTTCTTTAGATACGTCCGTTGATATTTTAAGCCTATTTTACGTCTTGTCATCTATATGCTTTATTGCTATATGTTAAAGTGTATAAATATTACATACTTTTTGGGGAACACTATAACATATAGCACAGTATTATTAGTTCTCTAGTATTAGTAGTTCCCCTTGGGCATGATTGCTTTTATAAGTTTTGACTGGTTCAAAGCTCTGCAACTTAGCTACGTTCTTTATTTACTACTTTTCCTACTGATGATCGCTGGTTTTCTAGTGAGAATGTACGAAAATTATCAGAATTATTAAATATTTTACAAACGATGGACCACGGAAATAAAGAGGCCATAAATTCCACAATATACTCAGCACACAAGAGGCCGTCTCCAGCAAACGCTTCTACCCCTGACGCTGAAAGGCAACTAAGAGTTTAGCGAATAGATAGAATAGATTCATGTTAAGCATCATATCCAATTTTGGAATGGAGTAGTTAAGCCAGTAGTTAATTTCAAGTAGTTAAGCCTATGTTCTTTCCTTCTTAATGTTATTATCATTATTTCTAATGCTACGTGTATTTATTTGGCGGATGTCCTTTAGGTCACCCGTGTTATTGTAGAGATACTTTTGTTCCAGCTTCTTTGTTATGATAGAACCACCATTTAATTTACCCATATTTGTATTTCATTATGAGCAATAGTTATCCTCAGCATATAAGAGCAATGATCAGAACATTTTAGGAAATGTTTAATAAAATTAAAAAGAGATGACACTGAATGTTATTGTAAACACTGTAAATAAATGTTAAATGACATGGCGATCGAAAGATAATCACAAGATCATATATGTTACCCTAACATATCAACACATAAGATAGCTGAAAATTAATTTAGGGAACAAATACAAACCAGACCTTTGCACTCAAGAATGACGTAAAAGCGACTTAGTTAGGCATACGTTTGTTTGTAACTGGACAGTGTTGCCTACACCCTGTCAATCATTTATTTAGTTGAACTTTATGTATACTTTGGAAACAGTAATGCATGCAAGAAAGCCTAGAATATCTAAGTATAGTACAATACTTTAAAGTGATTTTTCCAAATATGGAAAAAAACACTTTATTCAGCATATTAATTGATGAGATCAATGACAATTCTGCAACGAAATTTGATATGGCTATGACACATTATATTCCGAGAAAATAACAGTTTTGTGTAACTTTTTTTTAGACTTACTGAACTGTGTGAGTGTAACCCTGAAGAATATGCAATGTCGTGAAAAAATGGAAAACAAAATGGACTTGGGTTGCAAAGACTAAGCAGTGATAAGGCATGTCATAACAGGTGTACACAAAGGAGTGTACACAAAATTAAAGTCTGAACTGGCTCATCTGAATCTAATTATACATATGCGTTCAATTATCTTCAACTAGGTATGTCACAGGCTGTAGCCGAGGTGTCTTCCGAGGAACCTAGGGTTGCAATATTAAATATGAAATGAAAATATCTTGTGAATGATGTTGTGATTATAAAATACCACATGCGTTTCTTAAAAATGATTTATCACACAGCGCTTATTGAAGTTAGCTTGAACCATTCATGCCATAATTAGTGTGCAAACTATATATAGAAGTACTGCCGAAGAATTCAACAGAAATTGAAGGAGACCAATTTGACTGAAATGTGGTATATCTGGAAACAAAAAATATTGTTTATATTAACTAATAGTGGTGTGTTCATAGAGGACTCAGATGTGTGTTCACACATCTTCATACAGAATTGGAGAGAAAGAACTGTACCAACAGATTGTCAAAGAGCAATCATAATACTAATATGGAACAAAAAAGGAAACAAACAAGATCGTGGCACATATAGAGATATCTCACTGCGTAATGATGTCATGTCAGTAAAATGTTCACTAAGATTATTGAGAAAAGAATAAGATCTATTGTGGGTTCAGTGCTTAGTCCGGAACAGTTCGGGTTCATAAAGGATGAGGATGTACAGATTAAATATTTCTGTTTCAGTGAACGATACCTTTCTTGTACCTTCTTAATCATACAGAGTCACTCAAGATGCAGACCTGCGTTACTTTCTGTGCATACCCACTCATATGCCCCGATTATCGCCATAATCTCCATGGTCATGCTAAGCGTAGTCACAGCAAAGGCCCCACTCTCCTTCCTGATTATTTTAACTGCGCACTGAACTGTATAGGCCCAAGCACTGCGAACATGTTTAATTACAGATACAGCAGTGTATATAATCAAAAGGGACCATTCGTGGTAATGATTGTGCGCTTGGTGCTCTCTGATAACTAAATACACCCATTATTACGAGAATATTTTCTCTTATAATAGTTCCACAGTTCGCTCAGTTGTATATTTTGGATTGTATTCAAGCAACAGAAGTTCGACAAGCACATGCAAAAAATGCTACATGTAAAAGAGAAATTATTGATACACTCTATCGATTTTTCATCAAAACAGTACACTAGCACAGTCGTATCTATCAGTTAATGCGTATATCGAAACAAGAGAGGTTCAGAATGCTGCTCAAACTGGAAGAGTAATCTCAGTACTTAACATGGTCAACATAGTAAACATAGTATTCATCAACGAAGATGGAGAGACACTTTTTCACCGCGACATGAATATTTATTCATTCATAAAATATTGGATATTAACTGCATTCTATGACTTGGTTATGGACTATATGATATTATTCTCGCTATTGTTCCCATAAGGTGAGCCGGCTGGACAATCACAGGGGCAATATGGAGCATATGTAAGCAACCAAATAAATTTCGTACCGATGAGACGACTGGTTCCGAACTAATCTAATAAGACATTAATGCATAATTAACAGATAGATAGATGGGAATACAATATAACCACATGTTGATACACATAAGACAGAATACAAATACACATAAATCTATCAAATACAATAGCGATTACTAATGAGCGTGCACAAAAATTAACAATTGCAAGGCTCAGTAAAATACGGGAGTTGAATTTTAGAAAAAGAAGGAGGTAATTCAAACAAATCGGTGATTAATGTTCACGACGTATGGTTGGAGTACTCCCATATGACAAACGATTCAGTATTCTAAGGATTGACGTTGACGATCACCAGAGTAACAACATAACAAAACCGTTACAGAAACATCAGATCTACCATGATGAGAACGGCTATTGAAATTATTGACTACCGGGGAGTCACGATGGTCGTGATATCTCTTAAATGTTCAGCGAATCTGTCAGTCAAACGTCTGCCGGTTTCACAAACATACTTCATATCACAACTTTTACACATGATATAATTCATCAAATTACGGGACAAACATGAAAAGATCTTGGATGTCAAAATTGGGCATAGGGACCAGAAGCACGGGAGTTATAAGAACAAAAGGTCATGTCAAACAATTCCGGGGACAAGGAACAGTTCCAGGGTGACCTACAGAGGTGCACAGACTGGAATGAACCAAGAGATCACGAAGGATGATATCGCTCAAAAATCGACGAGGGGGAGATTGGAAAATACAGGACTAGAGATATATTCTAGTAGGAATATAGAAACATGTAGTAATAGGATACGATAGGATGGAAAGCATATTATAGGGCAGTCAGATGTATATTTAATAGATGGTATGAGTGTACATGAACGGGAAATAGGTAGAACGCGTTGCAAAGCTGATGACATGACTTCTTCAGAATACAAGTGTCGGCAAAAAAGAAAATCCAGCATCTTGTGAGCTAGATAGAAATATGAAAGATGCCTCGTCTTGGCAGAGACGACAAAGGCGGAGTAGCTGAGAAAAAGGGAGAGAATGGCGACAAGACTAAGGGTGAGATAAAGAGGTAAACTATGAGAAGCAGAAGCAGTGCGTTTGTAATGCACGGACGTGGTGAGTGATGTAGATCCTATGAAAACACAGATGTCAAGGAAGTCAATAGAGATGGAGGAAATATGAGAGGTAAATTATATAGTAGGATGGAAAAAACTAACAAAGTTTATGAAACGGTTAAGATCATCCAGAGAAATATCAGTAACTCCAAAACCCTCTTCTTTGCAACTGAGGAATATGCTAGGGACGCGGCCCTGGAAAGTGGAAAACATAAAATATTCTTCTTCAACGCTCATTCTCAAACTCCCGCTTGATCTCCCTTGTGGCAGGACCATGATTCTACTAGATATTCAGCAGGATGTAGTCCAGAGAATGGAAATGCGTTGTGTCGCTGTTTTATTTGCGTCAATGGCCCGACAAACATATTCTTGGGCGGAAAGATGTTCAAGGTGACCTTAAATAAGCAGGCATAACTGGGTTCCATCTTAGTACCCATTGATCCACCAAATTTGATCAAACATTTGTCAGTTGTATTCAAAGGATTTCAAAGTAAGGACTAATTCAGCCAGACGAATAATAAGTAGTATTGTTAGAGCAACTTAGGACGTGCATAGTGTAGCCTAGCACAGCCCACTATATCGGTCGCGCGCACGGTAGGATATGTGGGGTCATCAGCCGTGGTGTGGGCGATGCCAGATAAAACCGTTGAAACCATTCAAACTGTATATCTAATGATGACAATGGGTGTGTGTAGGGTGGGTGGTGTCTTCTGGTCCTATTAGGTGGGTACGATGGCAAACTAATCTAAACGGGACAAAAAATTGGGAAATCACATACAACATCTGTGAACTAGATTCCTATACACAACGTAGGTACACAATAAATCCTTATCAGTCACCGACAACACATCTAGAGGTCAGTTGGATTTTTCCAAATGTAAGTTGTGTTAAAAGTTCAAACATCCAAGGTTCACTGGGTGCGATCATGGAATATTCCAACCTGGAAAATACCGGTAGCTCATAAAGACAGAAGGTCAACCAGGTAGAAGGTGGTCGGTATATCACGATGATCCTAGTAGGGCTGTGATATATGGCGGGGTCATAAGTACACCCAACTTTTCCACTGTTATTTAGTAACATACTTTTATTTTTTGTCACGTTCAGAGTATTAGACCATCGCCGTCACCCAATAAACATGCATTGCATGGGATTATTTATAAAATATGAGTGTTTGGGGTCCAATGAATGGTAGTGAAATGCTGTTTCTATGTAAATTAATACAAGACCCACAAAATTAGAACTCGTTTAACGAAACATGCCACAGAAATTATTACTAGATATGTACATATTACCCCATTTAAAAAAAAAAAATATCATGTGAAATATAATGAGCAGTTACGGTCGATAACGCAAGTGTATAGGTAGCTCTGCCGCGCCTTATCTAACCGGGGAGGTCATTAACTGAAGACTATATATATAATCCTTCCCGGTGTAGTGGATAGGAAGAAAAATTACCACAAATATAGTCCCTTAGTAATATATATATAGGGATAAATCAACCAGTGTAGGGTAACAACCCTAAACAGGAAGTAGGTGGCTGGGGTAACACAGGGCAAAATGTCAAGAAATACAAAAATAGGTAGGTGTGTTACCAAAATGAAACATAAAACAACTTAACAACGAGATACAGAGACAGACGACGTTTCGACTATAAAGCCTTCATCAGGACAAACAAACGACCACAATAAAACAAGTCTTACATGGAGACAAATAGGGTTATAATGAGGACAATAGCAGATAGGTAATGAGGGAAGAAAAGTTGTGGAAGCATGACAGGTGAGAAAAACGTATGGGGAGAAGTTAGTAGTACGTAGGGAGGAGAAAGTAGACTGAAGAATGTGAGATGAACAAAGGAAAAGATATGGTAGCAAGTAAATAACATTAAAATAAAATAAAAATACTCACCTCAAAAGTGGCAACAGAGAATTAATGCTACAGACAAGCAATCATGATGTAAGGGAAGAGCAAAATGAGATGATACGAGGGATCAGGTGGGAGAGAGAAAAAGAGGCCAAAAACGGCAGAACGGAAAAGAAAATGAGCAAACAGAAGGAAGAGAATATGAGCAGATAATTGTGATATATGAGAATAAAATGGTAGTAAAATAACTTAACTGATGCAGCGACTAGTCTATGGTCCTCCCATGTGAATGAGCACACGCATAATGGCAATAAAGTAAAGAATGGACAGTGAAAGTCAAATTCTTATCAAGGGTCATGATAGCACGTATTTGTACAGGTTAGAAAAATAAAGACATGCCACAGTAATAGACGGTACCCGAGGCGCTGAAGTGAAAAGAAAACACACCCGCGAAACGGGAACAATAGAAAAGACAATATCCTGGTATGGTCACAGTGCATACCAACTGATGAGAGTAAAGGGGCGTAAGTAAATAGGTAAATAGCCATAGAGAAAGAAGACAGAGTATAAGACAAATGCAGATGTAAAAAAAAAAAAAAAAAAAAAAAAAAAAAATGGTGGATCGACGAAATCCCCTAGACGGAGATACGTCACGCAAGAAAGTGAAGTGCGGGTGGGAGGGAGCCCAGAGGACACAGGGAGGGTACATATCGTGCTTCCCCGTGATAGTCCCATACCCTCCCTTGTTGTACCCTCCCTGTGTCCTCTGGCCTCCCTCCCACCCGCACTTCACTTTCTTGCGTGACGTATCTCCGTCTAGGGGATTTCGTCGATCCACCATTTTTTTTTTTTTTTTTTTTTTTTTTTTACATCTGCATTTGTCTTATACTCTGTCTTCTTTCTCTATGGCTATTTACCTATTTACTTACGCCCCTTTACTCTCATCAGTTGGTATGCACTGTGACCATACCAGGATATTGTCTTTTCTATTGTTCCCGTTTCGCGGGTGTGTTTTCTTTTCACTTCAGCGCCTCGGGTACCGTCTATTACTGTGGCATGTCTTTATTTTTCTAACCTGTACAAATACGTGCTATCATGACCCTTGATAAGAATTTGACTTTCACTGTCCATTCTTTACTTTATTGCCATTATGCGTGTGCTCATTCACATGGGAGGACCATAGACTAGTCGCTGCATCAGTTAAGTTATTTTACTACCATTTTATTCTCATATATCACAATTATCTGCTCATATTCTCTTCCTTCTGTTTGCTCATTTTCTTTTCTGTTTCTGCCGTTTTTGGCCTCTTTTTCTCTCTCCCACCTGATCCCTCGTATCATCTCATTTTGCTCTTCCCTTACATCATGATTGCTTGTCTGTAGCATTAATTCTCTGTTGCCACTTTTGAGGTGAGTATTTTTATTTTATTTTAATGTTATTTACTTGCTACCATATCTTTTCCTTTGTTCATCTCACATTCTTCAGTCTACTTTCTCCTCCCTACGTACTACTAACTTCTCCCCATAAGTTTTTCTCACCTGTCATGCTTCCACATCTTTTCTTCCCTCATTACCTATCTGCTATTGTCCTCATTATAACCCTATTTGTCTCCATGTAAGACTTGTTTTATTGTGGTCGTTTGTTTGTCCTGATGAAGGCTTTATAGTCGAAACGTCGTCTGTCTCTGTATCTCGTTGTTAAGTTGTTTTATGTTTCATTTTGGTAACACACCTACCTATTTTTGTATTTCTTAATATATATATACGTGTATCATATACTATATTCTAGCATGATTTTAGAGGGGTTTGAACCATTCGGCTTCTTCGTCTGTTATATTTCCCAATGGTTCTCATATTTTCATATAACGATCACAAGTGTTAATTTTTGTTAGTGGTTCTCACATTATGAAAATTCAGGCACCACAGCTACTGATATTCTCCAAATAATCGTCTGTGGTTATACCCGCGTGTTTACTATATATATATATATATTATAACACTAAAGCCTAGCTATCAATGGCTCTCTCTCTCACACACACACCTCTTTTATACTGTTAGTAGCATGGGTGTTATTATACGTTCAATGGTCTTTAATAACCAATATAGAAAGACACTTATGTGCTATACCCAGAATAGTTGTCCTACATTTAAATAACACAAGGGAAAAGGTCAATGGTTCTCACACGTTTAGGGTGGTGTGGGTGCGTAAATTAACTTGACTAGCTAATGACCCCAACCACTATGGGTTTCTAGTTATCTTGGCATGTGTATAACTCTTGTATAAATCGGTTCTACGCTCAGAGAGCTCTACCTATAGAGATCGAAGGATCCGGTCTTCTTGATCTGTGGATAACCTCTGAGTTATGTACCGGTCGGTAACCTTGAACCTCTGTAGTTTAGAGAAGGGTTTTTTGTAACAAGACATAGCATATAGTACAACGAAACATACAATGCACATATTCAAATATAAAAAGATTAAACCCAAACCAGAAAAAAAGTGGCAGGAATATTTTTTCCAAAGATATAAAATGTATTTGCTTTATGATTCGTGTACATTTTTCAGAATAAGTAAGAAAAAAATGTTCATGGTATAATTGACTATTCATAAAAAGGAGTCGCAGTTGGTTGTAGTATTCATCTATTGGTTGACTTTTCTTTTTGTTTTCTTGTTTGGTTGTGGATTGGCGTTGATACAGGCGGCTCAGGTACATAAGTAGACTCATAGACGTCGGTGTGATTCATACATACGTTACCAAAATACTGATCGTTGGTTGTATACATGTCATTGACTGTATTAGCAATTGTGTTTGAAGCTGGAACAGTTGAATCGGGTTTTGTTGCAAAAATATCACAAATATATCAAATTATTTCAGAATGACCTCTCGTAGGTCTACGACGTCTACAACGTCTTGACGACTCATTGTGATGCCAGTTCTAGTTGGATACTTTATATTTTCATCACGATAGTATCGCCGAATTTTGATATGCGGTCTCTTGAATGATGTTACAGCATTAACACCATCAACTAATGGTTTTATCATATCGTTGGCTCTAAAAAAATAAGTAGCTGAGGAACTCATCTTCCTAATTATTTACTTGTACTAGACTGGTAGTGCGTTGATATGTTTTAGATAGTGAGAGTCGTTTTTATACACAGGAGCACACACAACGTGGAGCGTGGGACACTCGGTAATACATGTGATCACACCACGTTCACGGTTGACGGTGGCGATCTGATTGGTCACAGCTGGTACATGACTCATGATTAACCCCACGCTAGTATAAACATTTCTCATAAGGCTCACGCTGACAGTCTTGATATATGATGACACATTTCGTGCGAACGACGATCCCTACACATTGTGTTTGGTATCTAGGGCACAACTGGTGTACGCTTGATCTTTGGTTGTCTTGATCCCGCTGTTTGGATATACAAGGATGCAATATGTTTAGCCTTTATTTTATTATTTTCCCAGTGTGTGACTGTGAAATGGTGCAATATAAGCGGCATCGCCTTACCAAGCACTTTTAACATTAATAAATAGAGCAATTAAAAATGGTGAGTTATTCAACTTAGTCATTGGGCTGACTCAACACTTTCTTGAAATGCTGGGTCCTGTCTAAAGTGTAACCCTGTCTATTATTTATTCCATGTTCGTAGTGATCAACGATCTTACGTCTATAGCTGTTATTAAGTACGGGTGAAATGACTTCCTCAAGCACCTAGAGACGCCTTTAAAAACGTTTGGGGAATAACGCAAAGTAACCCCATGTACCATGACGATCTTCATCCCCAACAATATACGTAATCAATTTAACCTCTGTAGAAAAATGAACCTGCAGAGTAAACAAGAGGAATAGCCATATAAGCGGATTGCTACAGTTACTTATAGCTTATCACACTTAAGAAAAAAGGTCACATTAGCTGTATGAAGATCCATTATGATATTAGCATCCTAATCAGTATTACTACACCATGAACTATATATATAATTTTTCTCGGTGTAGTGGATAGGAAGAAAAATTACCACAAATATAGTCCCTTAGTAATATTTGTTTTTTCAAAAGTTAGCCTAGACACAATCAGCTAAACCCCCGATTACCACCTTACAACAACAATAACCAATATATATATATATATATATATATATATATATATATATATATATATATATATATATATATATACAAATAATACCTTTCTACGGCCCTGTTTGCTTTCAGTTCCTGAGACAGCGTGACAACGGGTGATGGGAGTGGTAGGATAATCATGTTTCCATTTAGCATTAATCTGACTTAGTGATGGTAAACATGACTCTAGACTATTGGTCCCGGACTCGCCCGCTATCTAAATGATTTTTGTCTCTGACGGTGATGAGTTGGTTACGGCTTCACTAACACCAACACTCACAACACTCTTAAGAGTAGGAATTGCTTTGGTTTTAAAGAGAGTGGCTATCGTTAAAGCAGAATTAAAGACAGAACAGCTTATTGGGGACATCTACATATCTTCATTGTCTGACCACTCATCACTGTCTTCATTAATAATAATGCCATCAGTTTCATCAGAAGCTGAACACCAACAAAAATGCACCAAATAGGACGCCTATTGATCTGCATTTAAACTGACGATGGAGGTCGTGTCGAATTTTTGTTGTTGTGGTTTAAAAGACACTAATGATGAAGAATCCACACCTACCAGCTGCCCACGGGTAGGGTTAGCGCCTATAAGAGTGAAATGTATTATAGGGTTCGTGTGTCGCATTCAAAATTAACCGCTACCAGAAATAATCTGACGAACTAGTTAAACTCACCCGCACCACATAAACACTTCTTCTTCTTCTTCTTCTTTCTGTCCTTATGTCCACATAAACACTAGCTACACATATAGAGTAGCATGTTATGTTGTGGTACCTGAGAGATACGTAGTTGAAAACTGTTTATTGTGTAACCTGTACATAAAGGATGAAAAAAGGCTAACCGTCGTCATTGTCGTAAACAGATGCACCTCTTGGAATTACATCTCAACACGGCTATAAATATGGAAGCATATGATTCTGATACTAATAAACTAGCAAACACCTAGTTTTATATACGACCCAACTACTCCAATTGACTGTATTGCACTATTCAACCACACCCGAATAGACATTACGGGTTTGGTACTGTGCACACACTCAGAGTAACCCATTCGTCCCATTGGGTAATCCACAATGAATTCACCAAGGACAGCAGCACGCTCACTAGGTGGAACTATAAAAGGGCAGACTGGAAAATGTACCAGCATTTAACCAGTGTTCTAGCTAAGGACATGAACTTGGACAAAGACATCAATAGAGCAGTGAGTGAATTTAATAGATGTATACTACATGCTGCTAGTAAAACCATACCCAGGGGGGCACGCAAAAACTACAAACCCTACTGGAATGATGAACTGGAAAAGCTGCAAAATGAGATGGAAACATCTAGACAGCAGGCTGAGAACAGACCTAGCCAAGAACATCACAACAAATATCAGCAAACAAAGGCTAAATTTCAAAGAGCCAAGTTACAAGCCAGACGGAGCAGCTGGAAAGAAAAAACAGAGTCGCTGAACCTAGAAAGAGATACTAGGAAATTATGGAAACTTGTAAAACAACTAAATGATGAAGGTACAGGGAGAAATACCAGGATCACACTTTATAAAGATAGAAACATTTTAACAGGTAAACATGCAGCTGATTACTTTGCAGATTCCTTTGCAGAAGACAATAACGTCAAAGTCAGCCCAGACAAACAACAGGAGATTCGAGAGAACCAGCAAAACATTGGACAAGGTGAACCTATACCTGAAGTCATGGAGGCACCAATCACAATGAGAGAACTGGAGCATGCAATATCCAAATTGAAAATGAAAAAGTCCCCTGGAGCTGATGGAGTGTCCAATGAAATGATTAGAAACCTGGGAATTGCAGCAAGAGCAAAGCTACTGCAGATCTTTAACACAAGCTGGTCCACAGATAATGTACCACAGGCGTGGAGAGAAGCAATAATGATACCACTCCTCAAATCAGGAAAAGATGGCAACACAGTCTCCAACTACAGGCCCATCAGCCTCACAAGCTGTCTATGTAAAACAATGGAACGCATTATCAATCTTAGGATGCAGTGGTACCTTGAAAGTGAAAACCTTCTGGTATCACAGCAAGCAGGTTTCAGACAGTGCTACTCTACTGAAGATCAGGCAACCTACCTCTCCCAAGAGATTGAGGATGCCTTCCAAGAAAAGAAACTGGTACTAGCAGCATGGATAGACCTCAGGAAAGCATTTGATAAGGTCTGGAAAGAAGGGCTCCTAAAGAAATTGCGAAATTGCAGGGTTAGCTCAAGAATGTACAAATGGGTTAAAGCATACCTGCATAATAGAAGAGCCAGGGTACAATTAGATGGTCGCAAGAGCAAGAAAGTTCTACTGCGTCATGGAGTCCCCCAGGAAGGAGTCCTGTCACCCACACTTTTCTTGGTTTACATCAATGACCTAGTTGCTGAACTACCACACGGGATCAAAGTGGCAATGTATGCTGATGACCTGGTGATCTGGTGCACGGAAGAACATGCAACAGTGGCCACTAAACAAATACAAAGAGCTATCGATGCCCTAACCTTATGGGCAAATAGATGGTGCGTCAGCATTAACACAGATAAGTGCAGCACTACACTCTTTACCCTCTCACCAAAACAAAAAGCGGGTCATATCAAGATAGATGGAGAGCTCTTGAAAGAAGACAAACAACCCACATACCTCGGAGTTACTTTTGATGATAAGCTGACATGGAAGCAGCACATAAACAAAGCAACAACAAAAGCCAGGAGGAAGCTAGCTGTCCTGAGAAAACTAAGTGGAACCACATGGGGAGCCAGTGGAAATATACTCAGTAAAGTTTACCAGCAAGGCATAAGTCCACACCTGGAATATGGTTCAGCTGCGTGGTGTCCTGCATCAAACACCACATTACAAGATCTAGATAAAGTGCAAAACCAGGCACTTAGAATAATGTTGGGAGCAATGAAATCAACACCCATAGCAGAGATGCAGAAAATGGGAAGAATGCAAACACTTGGCGAACGCAGAGACACAAAAGTACTAATTCAAGCAGAAAAGTTTCAGTGTATGCCAAGTCATCCAATGAAGGAAAGATTCCAAAATCTAGCAATGGGGCGACTGAAAAGGAGCAGCTTTATCCATCAAGCTAAACGACTCCGTAGACAACTTACAGACCTACCTGAAGTTGACAGCCCCTTAACGTCTGTACCAGAACAAACCCCGTGGAGTGAAAGACATGGAATGCCAATATACATTCAGACCCATGTGAAAGGAATACTAAGCGAGGACGAACAGAACAGTGTGCAGCGAATGACAGTCACCCTCAGTTTCCTGGATGAGGAATATCCACAAGATATATGGGTCAGAGTGTACACAGATGGGTCAGCACAGAATGCTGTGAGGAATGGAGGTGCAGGTGTATATATAGAATATCCACACAAGCCTAGAGATACAATCAGAACACCGACAGGAAAATTCTGCAATAATTATGATGCAGAAATCCAGGCAATTAGTGTGGCAGCTAAAAAACTGCTGAACTCCAACTCCGGCCTACAGCCTGTGGTATTCCTGACAGATGCAAGGTCAGTGCTTCAAGCTCTCCAGTCTGGAAAACTAACAGACTTAAAGAAACTACTTAGCGAATTGTCTTACCAGTATAGGGTAACCATGCAGTGGATACCCTCTCACTGTGGAATACCAGGAAATGAAAAAGCAGACCAACTGGCTAAGGAAGGTGCTGCCGAAGACCAACCAGATATACCAATCACCTACCATCAGAAAAAACAGATGATCAAGTCAATAAGAAAGCCACAAACACCAACACAAGATGACTATCACATTATGAACAGATCAGAACAAGTTATAATTCTACGTCTCAGAACAGGACACAACAGACTCCGCAGTCACATGTATACAAAGTTCAAGATTGGCAACACGGCCATGTGTACATGTGGACAGGCAGCACAGAGTGCCAAACATATACTTCAAGAGTGTTCTGAGCATGAAACTCTGAGGCATACATATTGGCCAGAGGAAACAACACTGGAATCAAAGCTCTATGGGACACTGTATGAACTACAAAAGACAGTGAGTTTTATTAAGGAGACAGAATTACAGATATAGACATGTTTCAAGTGAACGAAAGAAGAAGAAGAAGAAGTCCCATTGGGTGATGTGTGTATATTTGTAGGACCAAATAATTAAATAATCATACGTTATCAGCACTTACTAATAGACACTATTGGAGCTTGGTCATTTTGAAAAATGACTTATGTAAGTAATGTTGTTAATATCTGAACAGGCTGATTGTTATTCTACCAGGATTTTCTATCATGGTCTTGTTTTTCTCTTGTTATTCTACCAGGATTTTTGATCATGGTTTTGTTTTTGTCTCTTCTTCAGGCGTTCGCAAACGGGCACATTTTCTACCTTCTCTATGGAATTTTGATGTTAAATGTAATGTCTGACATGTGTAAACTTCTCTATGGTCTCGGTTGTTGGTCCGTATTGGTATTTGCATGCATGTTGGATGTGGAAACGAGTGGGCGTTAATGTGTATGCATTTGGGTATTTTAGTATGTATACATACGCTAACATCCCAGTGATATATTGGGGTATTATTTATTATTATCGTTGTGGTTTATGTATATTGTTTATGGTATTTATGTATTGCTTGTGTATGAGTTAGGGCTAACTATGTTTGATATCTGCTTGTGAATTGAATTATTTACGCAGCCCAAGCCATCTACCAAAGATACCTCTGTGTTCAATGCATGAAATCATTCAGCCGCGTCTACACACTACAAATACATACACAAGATCTCCATGTTAAATATAAACATAGCTGTAATTTTTGTGCTAATGTTTACACAGACGTTTGAACATTAAGACAGCACATGTAGAATTCTCATTCACCCCAATTAGTAACAACGGATACAACCATTAAACTTGAAGGGGTGTATCATTGTTATTTAACACCAACCAAGAACATGATACTGGTTGATCCCCGGGTGATCGATGCCTTGCTCACACCTGAGATTGGACGAACTTTTAGTTTTTCAAGGAGATCTCAATAAATTAGTACTAGGCGTGTTCACTGGCACGCCCACTGTCATTTCAATTGCAATTAGAGCAGTTAAGGGAGAGAAGAGAGACCTTTCTATTGCAATCAGGGGACACACCCAGAAACGTCACAGCTAGACATCTCAAATGCCCTCTCTGCAACATTTTCACAACAGAAACATATAACATATACATATTAGATAGTAAGCAAATTACTGTTGTGTATATGTGTAGCATGCATGCAGTGAACTTATTCTAACGACTATATATGTGTTAATTGGTTATGATAAGTTACCAATCGCGATTGATAAATTACCGATGACACAGACGACTTTCGTTACGTGAATGGTACACAAAGAATTCATATTCCTTCACGATCTAGATATGGCTCTTTTACAATTCTTGTTATATCAGAAAATATAACAATAGATCTATCTACAGATATATGATAAGTTATTTTTCATCGACGGGAAATAGTTTATTTTGGACTGAATATTTTCCAACCGCGATTGATAAATTACCGATGACACTGACTACGTTCTTTGCGAATTACAAGCCTCAACTAGGGCTATTAAATTCACCGCTGGGTAATAAATATGTCAGGACTGTAACGCCGCTTCGGTATACAATAACTTCAATGCCTCGTGTGTGTCCGAACTAAGAGTTGACATATTGGTAAAGAATAGCAGGTGTGTGCTGCATAAAACGGTATATAAGCCACCGGATCTTTAACTGATTCTATGGGTGAATTGGACCAACAAATGCAGGAGGTTTTAGCTCGTGGTGATTCACCAAATCACGAAAAAGCTAGACTATACCAAAAAATATTTCAACAGTATTTGAATCGACTAACCCGCCAATGTGTTTCCGGGGTCCGAAAGGGGAGCAAAGAATAGCAACACTGTTTACCTTCCACGCTTGTCGTAAAAGGCGACTACGGAGGTTATGCGATGGAGTTGGCTGTACCATCCCATATAGGGTCAGTGACCCAAAGCCATGCTGTAGTCAGATGTGTCAGACCGAAAGGTGCAGATATCACAGCAATGCTGTAAACCATGACACAACGCATTCCGTTCTCTGGACTACATCCTGCTAATTTGTAGGAGCTTGAGAACGAACACAGAAGAATACGAAGAAGAATCGACTCAACCAATACAAAAACAGATCCCTGTGGCTATTAGAGAGCACATCTCACTCGATACCAAGTGACTAAATACAGAAAGATGCAGGGACCACTTAGAAAATTCCAGAGAAAGTCGAAGTGATGCCTGAGACACCACATCTTTAACATAGGCAGGCATTCAAAAGAACACAAAGTAAAGCAACGGACAAATGTCTGGTTTGGAATATGTGGTAGAAAGAACTGAAGAAGGTGACACAACATTACAAACCAATTTGTCGCATGTCTAAACCAATATGATACTTATTTATTAAATTAGTAAACAAAACAAAATAGTGAAACCACAACCATATTGTTATATGTATTAATAAGACTATAACAAGTTTGATCATAAACATAAAAAACATTTCATTGCACCACCTACCCAACTAGCACAGGATCCCGTCGTGGATCTTCATCGTGTACCTACACGGGATCCCCTGCTGCGCGGGTCCGTGCTACATCGGATCTCGTGTAAATGAGGGTTTACTCATTTTAGAGCTACACGGGATCCCGTATTACACGGACCTGTGTAGCAAACGCTGACGCTTGTCAGACACTATAAAAGGTGTTGGTTGATATAGACAGCAGGACAGTTGCCATGAAAGTAGGAACCCGCTACGGAGTGTGTAACAACTCACGTACCGAATCAACCAGCTCTGAAAATGGTTAGCACTAGAGCGTCGGACCCAAATTGGGCCGTCTCGGCAATCGGTAACTCGAAAAGGCGAGGCCGAGACGAGTAGAAGGGTCGTCAGGGTGAGTGTGGAAGCCTGGGGAGCGATCCTTGGTGGAGCTGTACTGGGTGCAGATCTTGGTGGTAGTATCAAATATTTAATCGAGAACTTTGAGGATTGACATTGCGAAGCGTTCCATTTGAACAGCAGTTGAACATGGGTCAGTCGGTCCTGAAAGATAGGAAAACTCCGTTCTGACCCAGGGGCACTCTGTCCTGTACTCTTTTCCATCACAGTCTGCCCGCAGCCTATCGATAGGGAATTGCGTTAATATTCCAGAACCTGGACACGGAGATTGGTCCTCAGGGGCCACGTGCGGCAACGTAAACGAAGTGGGCAAGTTATTTGATACTTTTGTCAACTTTATCATTATGCTCCACAATGGGATACACGACATGAACATTAATCACCGATTTGTTTGATTTACCTAATTCTTTTTAATAACCTCAGCTCACGTATTTTATTGATCATTGCAACTGTTTGTTTCTGTGCACACTCATTAGTAATTATTTTTGTAAAAATTCATGAGACTAACGGGAATTGAACCAGTCCGTTCAACGGCACCAAATCGCATAGCAACAATTGCACACGCGATTTCATCAAGCCATTCAAATCGTGCACACAAAGTCACCAGAACGGACTGATCGAGACAAGGACTACTACAACAACAACAAACATCCCGTACAGTTAATGAAATATCCTCAGTAACAACAAACACATAACATAATATCCGTATTAGTTATACAAGGGCCGATAGGTCTACTTGTAAACATGGATAACATATATAGACAATACAATTTTGCTTCAAATAATGGTTTATACAAGTAAATTATTATTTTTTTTAAAATATAATTATTTGTGTGTTTGAGAGATTTCCGTGTATTTGTGTTATGTCTTTCGTGTTTATGTGCGTCAATATGTATTTTTTTGTTTTCCCATCTGCCCATCACTACTATACCTTATAGTAGACCACGGTACGTCTAGACCACGGGAGTTCCTGTTACCAGTTTCAAGATGGCGGACATATGTTTCTGTTCTTGATTCCTTTGGATACGTTAATCTATGATTTAATAAATTGTCATTATTAAACTCCCAGCCTGTCTGTAACGGATGTTATGAAAACATAAGCAATATGAAAACATCAATAAATAATTTAATAACTACTAAATTGCATAAGAAAGTTTTAATATTCGGTTATTTGTACGTGAGATCTTTGTATCAGACCGATAAAAAAACATCTCAGAAATCATGAACTTTACCGGCCTGACGAAAATCATGAACTTTACCAGCCTGACAAAATCATGAACTTTACCGGCCTGACAAAATCATGAACTTTACCGGCCTGACGAAAATCACGAACTTTACCAGCCTGACAAAATCATGAACTTTACCGGCCTGACAAAATCATGAACTTTACCGGCCTGACAAAATCATGAACTTTACCGGCCTGACAAAATCATGAACTTTACCGGCCTGACAAAATCATGAACTTTACCGGCCTGACAAAATCATGAACTTTACCACCTGACAAAATCATGAACTTTACCGGCCTGACAAAATCATGAACTTTACCGGCCTAACAAAATCATGAACTTTACCGGCCTGACAAAATCATGAACTTTACCGGCCTGACAAAATCATGAACTTTACCGGCCTGACAAAATCATTTAAACTAGATGATAATATACTACATCAACATCATCAAGTGCCGTCTCCGCAACGAAGGTTGGCTGCAACGTATCTCCAACATCTCCTGTCTCTTGTCTTGGTGGTGCACTCTGCTACACTGTAACCTGTCCATCGTGTGATGTTACTCTCCCACTTGTATCTCTGCCTACCTCTTGCTCGCTTCCCTTTGACTTTACCCTCAAGTAAGGTCTTCAATAGGGTGTCATGTCTTTTAATGTATCCAAAGTGTTTTATTTGCCTGATCTTTATTTCTCTTAGTAGTTCTTAATGTACAGGTTTCTGTCACATACTGGATGTTGTTTGCTGTACAGGCTTCTGTCATTCTGTCACATACTGGATGGTGTTTGATGTACGGGCTTCTTTCATTCTCTCACATACTGGATGTTGTTTGATGTACAGACTTCTGTCACATACTGGATGTTGTTTGATGTAAGACTTCTGTCACATACTGCATGTTGTTTGATGTACAGGATTCTGTCACATATTGGATGTTGTTTGATGTACTGGGTTCTGTCATTCTGTCACATACTGGATGCTGTTAGATGTACAGGCTTCTGTCACATACTGGATGTTGTTTGATGTACAGGCTTCTGTCATTCTGTCACATACTGGATGTTGTTTGATGTACAGGCTTCTGTCACATACCGGATGCTGTTTGATGTACAGGCTTCTGTCACATATTGGATGTTGATTGATGTACAGGCGTCTGTCATTCTGTCACATACTGGATGTTGTTTGATGTACAGGCTTCTGTCACATACTGGATGTTGTTTGATGTACAGGCGTCTGTCTTTCTGTCACATACTGGATGTTGTTTGATGTACATGCTTCTGTCATTCTGTCACATACTGGATGGTGTTTGATGTACGGGCTTCTTTCATTCTCTCACATACTGGATGTTGTTTGATGTACAGACTTCTGTCACATACTGGATGTTGTTTGATGTACAGACTTCTGTCACATACTGCATGTTGTTTGATGTACAGGATTCTGTCACATATTGGATGTTGTTTGATGTACTGGCTTCTGTCATTCTGTCACATACTGGATGCTGTTTGATGTACAGGCTTCTGTCACATACTGGATGTTGTTTGATGTACAGGCTTCTGTCATTCTGTCACATACTGGATGTTGTTTGATGTACAGGCTTCTGTCACATACCGGATGCTGTTTGATGTACAGGCTTCTGTCACATACTGGATGTTGATTGATGTACAGGCGTCTGTCATTCTGTCACATACTGGATGTTGTTTGATGTACAGGCTTCTGTCACATACTGGATGTTGTTTGATGTACAGGCGTCTGTCTTTCTGTCACATACTGGATGTTGTTTGATGTACATGATTCTGTCACATACTGGATGTTGTTTGATGTACATACTTCTGTCACATACTGGATGTTGCTTAATGTACAGGTTTCTGTCACATACTGGATGTTGTTTGCTGTACAGGCTTCTGTCATTCTGTCACATACTGGACGGTGTTTGATGTACGGGCTTCTGTCATTCTCTCACATACTGGATGTTGTTTGCTGTACAGGCTTCTGTCATTCTGTCACATACTGGATGGTGTTTGATGTACGGGCTTCTGTCATTCTGTCTCATACTGGATGTTGTTTGTTGTACAGGCTTCTGTTATTCTGTCACATACTGCATGTTGTTTGATATACAGGCTTCTGTCACATACTGGATGTTGTTTATTTTACAGGCTTCTGTCACATACTGGATGTTGTTTGATATACAGACTTCTGTCACATACTGGATGTTGTTTATTTTACAGGCTTCTGTCACATACTGCATGTTGTTTGATATACAGGCTTCTGTCACATACTGGATGTTGTTTATTTTACAGTCTTCTGTCATTCTGTCACATACTGGATGTTGTTTATTTTACAGGCTTCTGTCATTCTGTCACATACTGGATGTTGTTTGATGTGCAGACTTCTGTCACATACTGGATGTTGTTTGATGTACAGACTTCTGTTACATACTGGATGTTGTTTGATGTACAGACTTCTGTCACATACTGGATGTTGTTTGATGTACAGACTTCTGTCACATACCGGATGTTGTTTGATGTACAGGCGTCTTTCATTCTGTCACATACTGGATGTTGTTTGATGTACAGACTTCTGTCACATACCGGATGTTGTTTGATGTACAGACTTCTGTCATTCTGTCACATACTGGATGTTGTTTGATGTACAGACTTCTGTCACATACCAGATGCTGTTTGATGTACAGGCTTCTGTCACATACTGGATGTTGTTTGATGTACAGGCGTCTGTCATTCTGTCACATACTGGATGTTGTTTGATGTACAGGCTTCATTCACATACTGGATGTTGTTTGATGTACATACTTCTGTCACATACTGGATGTTGCTTAATGTACAGGTTTCTGTCACATACTGGATGTTGTTTGCTGTACAGGCTTCTGTCATTCTGTCACATACTGGATGGTGTTTGATGTACGGGCTTCTGTCATTCTCTCACATACTGGATGTTGTTTGCTGTACGGGCTTCTGTCATTCTGTCACATACTGGATGTTGTTTGCTGTACAGGCTTCTGTCATTCTGTCACATACTGGATGTTGTTTGATGTACAGACTTCTGTCACATACTGGATGTTGTTTGATGTACAGGCTTTTGTCACATACCGGATGTTGTTTGATGTACAGACTTCTGTCATTCTGTCACATACTGGATGTTGTTTGATGTACATACTTCTGTCACATACACGATGCTGTTTGATGAACAGGCTTCTGTCACATACTGGATGTTGTTTGATGTACAGGCTTCTGTCATTCTGTCACATACTGGATGTTGTTTGATGTACATAATTCTGTCACATACCGGATGCTGTTTGATGTACAGACTTCTGTCACATACTGGATGTTGTTTGATGTACAGACTTCTGTCACATACCGGATGCTGTTTGATGTACAGGCTTCTGTCACATACTGGATGTTGTTTGATGTACAGGCGTCTGTCATTCTGTCACATACTGGATGTTGTTTGATGTACAGGATTCTGTCACATACTGGATGTTGTTTGATGTACATACTTCTGTCACATACTGGATGTTGCTTAATGTACAGGTTTCTGTCACATACTGGATGTTGTTTGCTGTACAGGATTCTGTCATTCTGTCACATACTGGATGGTGTTTGATGTACGGGCTTCTTTCATTCTCTCACATACTGGATGTTGTTTGATGTACAGACTTCTGTCACATACTGGATGTTGTTTGATGTACAGACGTCTGTCACATACTGCATGTTGTTTGATGTACAGGATTCTGTCACATATTGGATGTTGTTTGATGTACTGGCTTCTGTCATTCTGTCACATACTGGATGCTGTTTGATGTACAGGCTTCTGTCACATACTGGATGTTGTTTGATGTACAGGCTTCTGTCATTCTGTCACATACTGGTTGTTGTTTGATGTACAGGCTTCTGTCACATACTGGATGTTGATTGATGTACAGGCGTCTGTCATTCTGTCACATACTGGATGTTGTTTGATGTACAGACTTCTGTCACATACTGGATGTTGTTTGATGTACAGGCGTCTGTCTTTCTGTCACATACTGGATGTTGTTTGATGTACATGCTTCTGTCACATACTGGATGTTGTTTGATGTACATACTTCTGTCACATACTGGATGTTGCTTAATGTACAGGTTTCTGTCACATACTGGATGGTGTTTGCTGTACAGGCTTCTGTCATTCTCTCACATACTGGATGTTGTTTGCTGTACAGGCTTCTGTCATTCTGTCACATACTGGATGGTGTTTGATGTACGGGCTTCTGTCATTCTGTCTCATACTGGATGTTGTTTGTTGTACAGGCTTCTGTTATTCTGTCACATACTGGATGTTGTTTGATGTACAGACTTCTGTCACATACTGGATGCTGTTTGATGTACAGGCTTCTGTCACATACTGGATGTTGTTTGATGTACAGACTTCTGTCATTCTGTCACATACCGGATGATGTTTGATGTACAGACTTCTGTCACATACCGGATGCTGTTTGATGTACAGGCTTCTGTCACATACTGGATGTTGTTTGATGTACTGGCTTATGTCATTCTGTCACATACTGGATGTTGTTTGATGTACAGACTTCTGTCACATACCGGATGCTGTTTGATGTACAGAATTCTGTCACATACTGGATGTTGTTTGATGTACAGACTTCTGTCACATACCGGATGCTGTTTGATGTACAGGCTTCTGTCACATACTGAATGTTGTTTGATGTACAGGCTTCTGTCATTCTGTCACATACAGGATGTTGTTTGATGTACAGGCTTCTGTCACATACTGGATGTTGTTTGATGTACAGGCGTCTGTCATTCTGTCACATACTGGATGTTGTTTGATGTACAGGCTTCTGTCACATACTGGATGTTGTTTGCTGTACAGGATTCTGTCATTCTGTCACATACTGGATGGTGTATGATGTACGGGCTTCTTTCATTCTCTCACATACTGGATGTTGTTTGATGTACAGACTTCTGTCACATACTGGATGTTGTTTGATGTACAGACTTCTGTCACATACTGCATGTTGTTTGATGTACAGGATTCTGTCACATATTGGATGTTGTTTGATGTACTGGCTTCTGTCATTCTGTCACATACTGGATGCTGTTTGATGTACAGGCTTCTGTCACATACTGGATGTTGTTTGATGTACAGGCTTCTGTCATTCTGTCACATACTGGTTGTTGTTTGATGTACAGGCTTCTGTCACATACCGGATGCTGTTTGATGTACAGGCTTCTGTCACATACTGGATGTTGATTGATGTACAGGCGTCTGTCATTCTGTCACATACTGGATGTTGTTTGATGGACAGGCTTCTGTCACATACTGGATGTTGTTTGATGTACAGGCGTCTGTCTTTCTGTCACATACTGGATGTTGTTTGATGTACATGCTTCTGTCACATACTGGATGTTGTTTGATGTACATACTTCTGTCACATACTGTATGTTGCTTAATGTACAGGTTTCTGTCTCATACTGGATGGTGTTTGTTGTACAGGCTTCTGTCATTCTGTCACATACTGGATGATGTTTGATGTACGGGCTTCTGTCATTCTCTCACATACTGGATGTTGTTTGCTGTACAGGCTTCTGTCATTCTGTCACATACTGGATGGTGTTTGATGTACAGGCTTCTGTCATTCTGTCTCATACTGGATGTTGTTTGTTGTACAGGCTTCTGTTATTCTGTCACATAATGTATGTTGTTTGATGTACAGACTTCTGTCACATACTGGATGCTGTTTGATGTACAGGCTTCTGTCACATACTGGATGTTGTTTGATGTACAGACTTCTGTCATTCTGTCACATACCGGATGTTGTTTGATGTACAGACTTCTGTCAAATACCGGATGCTGTTTGATGTACAGGCTTCTGTCACATACTGGATGTTGTTTGATGTACTGGCTTATGTCATTCTGTCACATACTGGATGTTGTTTGATGTACAGACTTCTGTCACATACCGGATGCTGTTTGATGTACAGAATTCTGTCACATACTGGATGTTGTTTGATGTACAGACTTCTGTCACATACCGGATGCTGTTTGATGTACAGGCTTCTGTCACATACTGAATGTTGTTTGATGTACAGGCTTCTGTCATTCTGTCACATACAGGATGTTGCTTGATGTACAGGCTTCTGTCACATACTGGATGTTGTTTGATGTACAGGCGTCTGTCATTCTGTCACATACTGGATGTTGTTTGATGTACAGGCTTCTGTCACATACTGGATGTTGTTTGCTGTACAGGATTCTGTCATTCTGTCACATACTGGATGGTGTATGATGTACGGGCTTCTTTCATTCTCTCACATACTGGATGTTGTTTGATGTACAGACTTCTGTCACATACTGGATGTTGTTTGATGTACAGACTTCTGTCACATACTGCATGTTGTTTGATGTACAGGATTCTGTCACATATTGGATGTTGTTTGATGTACTGGCTTCTGTCATTCTGTCACATACTGGATGCTGTTTGATGTACAGGCTTCTGTCACATACTGGATGTTGTTTGATGTACAGGCTTCTGTCATTCTGTCACATACTGGTTGTTGTTTGATGTACAGGCTTCTGTCACATACCGGATGCTGTTTGATGTACAGGCTTCTGTCACATACTGGATGTTGATTGATGTACAGGCGTCTGTCATTCTGTCACATACTGGATGTTGTTTGATGGACAGGCTTCTGTCACATACTGGATGTTGTTTGATGTACAGGCGTCTGTCTTTCTGTCACATACTGGATGTTGTTTGATGTACATGCTTCTGTCACATACTGGATGTTGTTTGATGTACATACTTCTGTCACATACTGTATGTTGCTTAATGTACAGGTTTCTGTCTCATACTGGAAGGTGTTTGTTGTACAGGCTTCTGTCATTCTGTCAAATACTGGATGATGTTTGATGTACGGGCTTCTGTCATTCTCTCACATACTGGATGTTGTTTGCTGTACAGGCTTCTGTCATTCTGTCACATAGTGGATGGTGTTTGATGTACAGGCTTCTGTCATTCTGTCTCATACTGGATGTTGTTTGTTGTACAGGCTTCTGTTATTCTGTCACATAATGTATGTTGTTTGATGTACAGACTTCTGTCACATACTGGATGCTGTTTGATGTACAGGCTTCTGTCACATACTGGATGTTGTTTGATGTACAGACTTCTGTCACATACCGGATGTTGTTTGATGTACAGACTTCTGTCATTCTGTCACATACTGGATGTTGTTTGATGTACAGACTTCTGTCACATACCGGATACTGTTTGATGTACAGGCTTCTGTCACATACTGGATGTTGTTTGATGTACTGGCTTCTGTCATTCTGTCACATACTGGATGTTGTTTGATGTACAGACTTCTGTCACATACCGGATGCTGTTTGATGTACAGAATTCTGTCACATACTGGATGTTGTTTATGTACAGACTTCTGTCACATACCGGATGCTGTTTGATGTACAGGCTTCTGTCACATACTGAATGTCGTTTGATGTACAGGCTTCTGTCATTCTGTCACATACAGGATGTTGTTTGATGTACAGGCTTCTGTCACATACTGGATGTTGTTTGATGTACAGGCGTCTGTCATTCTGTCACATACTGGATGTTGTTTGATGTACAGGCTTCTGTCACATAGTGGATGTTGTTTGATGCACATACTTATGTCACATACTGGATGTTGCTTAATGTACAGGTTTCTGTCACTTACTGGATGTTGTTTGCTGTACAGGCTTCTGTCATTCTGTCACATACTGGATGGTGTTTGATGTACAGACTTCTGTCACATACTGGATGTTGTTTGATGTACAGACTTCTGTCACATACAGGATGCTGTTTGATGTACAGGCTTCTGTCACAAACTGGATGTTGTTTGATGTACAGGCTTCTGTCATTCTGTCACATACTGGATGTTGTTTGATGTACAGGTTTCTGTCACATACCAGATGCTGTTTGATGTACAGGCTTCTGTCACATACTGGATGTTGTTTGATGTACAGGCGTCTGTCATTCTGTCACATACTGGATGTTGTTTGATGTACAGGATTCTGTCACATACTGGATGTTGTTTGATGTACATACTTCTGTCACATACTGGATGTTGCTTAATGTACAGGTTTCTGTCACATACTGGATGTTGTTTGCTGTACAGGCTTCTGTCATTCTGTCACATACTGGATGGTGTTTGATGTACGGGCTTCTTTCATTCTCTCACATACTGGATGTTGTTTGATGTACAGACTTCTGTCACATACTGGATGTTGTTTGATATACAGACTTCTGTCACATACTGCATGTTGTTTGATGTACAGGATTCTGTCACATATTGGATGTTGTTTGATGTACTGGCTTCTGTCATTCTGTCACATACTGGATGCTGTTTGATGTACAGGCTTCTGTCACATACTGGATGTTGTTTGATGTACAGGCTTCTGTCATTCTGTCACATACTGGTTGTTGTTTGATGTACAGGCTTCTGTCACATACCGGATGCTGTTTGATGTACAGGCTTCTGTCACATACTGGATGTTGATTGATGTACAGGCGTCTGTCATTCTGTCACATACTGGATGTTGTTTGATGGACAGGCTTCTGTCACATACTGGATGTTGTTTGATGTACAGGCGTCTGTCTTTCTGTCACATACTGGATGTTGTTTGATGTACATGCTTCTGTCACATACTGGATGTTGTTTGATGTACATACTTCTGTCACATACTGTATGTTGCTTAATGTACAGGTTTCTGTCTCATACTGGAAGGTGTTTGTTGTACAGGCTTCTGTCATTCTGTCACATACTGGATGATGTTTGATGTACGGGCTTCTGTCATTCTCTCACATACTGGATGTTGTTTGCTGTACAGGCTTCTGTCATTTTGTCACATAGTGGATGGTGTTTGATGTACAGGCTTCTGTCATTCTGTCTCATACTGGATGTTGTTTGTTGTACAGGCTTCTGTTATTCTGTCACATAATGTATGTTGTTTGATGTACAGACTTCTGTCACATACTGGATGCTGTTTGATGTACAGGCTTCTGTCACATACTGGATGTTGTTTGATGTACAGACTTCTGTCACATACCGGATGTTGTTTGATGTACAGACTTCTGTCATTCTGTCACATACTGGATGTTGTTTGATGTACAGACTTCTGTCACATACCGGATACTGTTTGATGTACAGGCTTCTGTCACATACTGGATGTTGTTTGATGTACTGGCTTCTGTCATTCTGTCACATACTGGATGTTGTTTGATGTACAGACTTCTGTCACATACCGGATGCTGTTTGATGTACAGAATTCTGTCACATACTGGATGTTGTTTATGTACAGACTTCTGTCACATACCGGATGCTGTTTGATGTACAGGCTTCTGTCACATACTGAATGTCGTTTGATGTACAGGCTTCTGTCATTCTGTCACATACAGGATGTTGTTTGATGTACAGGCTTCTGTCACATACTGGATGTTGTTTGATGTACAGGCGTCTGTCATTCTGTCACATACTGGATGTTGTTTGATGTACAGGCTTCTGTCACATAGTGGATGTTGTTTGATGCACATACTTATGTCACATACTGGATGTTGCTTAATGTACAGGTTTCTGTCACTTACTGGATGTTGTTTGCTGTACAGGCTTCTGTCATTATGTCACATACTGGATGGTGTTTGATGTACAGACTTCTGTCACATACTGGATGTTGTTTGATGTACAGACTTCTGTCACATACAGGATGCTGTTTGATGTACAGGCTTCTGTCACAAACTGGATGTTGTTTGATGTACAGGCTTCTGTCATTCTGTCACATACTGGATGTTGTTTGATGTACAGGTTTCTGTCACATACCAGATGCTGTTTGATGTACAGGCTTCTGTCACATACTGGATGTTGTTTGATGTACAGGCGTCTGTCATTCTGTCACATACTGGATGTTGTTTGATGTACAGGATTCTGTCACATACTGGATGTTGTTTGATGTACATACTTCTGTCACATACTGGATGTTGCTTAATGTACAGGTTTCTGTCACATACTGGATGTTGTTTGCTGTACAGGCTTCTGTCATTCTGTCACATACTGGATGGTGTTTGATGTACGGGCTTCTTTCATTCTCTCACATACTGGATGTTGTTTGATGTACAGACTTCTGTCACATACTGGATGTTGTTTGATGTACAGACTTCTGTCACATACTGCATGTTGTTTGATGTACAGGATTCTGTCACATATTGGATGTTGTTTGATGTACTGGGTTCTGTCATTCTGTCACATAGTGGATGCTGTTTGATGTACAGGCTTCTGTCACATACTGGATGTTGTTTGATGTACAGGCTTCTGTCATTCTGTCACATACTGGATGTTGTTTGATGTACAGATTTCTGTCACATACCGGATGCTGTTTGATGTACAGGCTTCTGTCACATACTGGATGTTGATTGATGTACAGGCGTCTGTCATTCTGTCACATACTGGATGATGTTTGATGTACAGGCTTCTGTCACATACTGGATGTTGTTTGATGTACAGGCGTCTGTCTTTCTGTCACATACTGGATGTTGTTTGATGTACATGCTTCTGTCATTCTGTCACATACTGGATGGTGTTTGATGTACGGGCTTCTTTCATTCTCTCACATACTGGATGTTGTTTGATGTACAGACTTCTGTCACATACTGGGTGTTGTTTGATGTACAGACTTCTGTCACATACTGCATGTTGTTTGATGTATAGGATTCTGTCACATATTGGATGTTGTTTGATGTACTGGCTTCTGTCATTCTGTCACATACTGGATGCTGTTTGATGTACAGGCTTCTGTCACATACTGGATGTTGTTTGATGTACAGGCTTCTGTCATTCTTTCACATACTGGATGTTGTTTGATGTACAGACTTCTGTCACATACCGGATGCTGTTTGATATACATAATTCTGTCACATACTGGATGTTGTTTGATGTACAGACTTCTGTCACATACCGGATGCTGTTTGATGTACAGGCTTCTGTCACATACTGAATGTTGTTTGATGTACATGCTTCTGTCATTCTGTCACATACAGGATGTTGTTTGATGTACAGGCTTCTGTCACATACTGGATGTTGTTTGATGTACAGGCGTCTGTCATTCTGTCACATACTGGATGTTGTTTGATGTACAGGCTTCTGTCACATACTGGATGTTGTTTGCTGTACAGGATTCTGTCATTCTGTCACATACTGGATGGTGTATGATGTACGGGCTTCTTTCATTCTCTCACATACTGGATGTTGTTTGATGTACAGACTTCTGTCACATACTGGATGTTGTTTGATGTACAGACTTCTGTCACATACTGCATGTTGTTTGATGTACAGGATTCTGTCACATATTGGATGTTGTTTGATGTACTGGCTTCTGTCATTCTGTCACATACTGGATGCTGTTTGATGTACAGGCTTCTGTCACATACTGGATGTTGTTTGATGTACAGGCTTCTGTCATTCTGTCACATACTGGTTGTTGTTTGATGTACAGGCTTCTGTCACATACCGGATGCTGTTTGATGTACAGGCTTCTGTCACATACTGGATGTTGATTGATGTACAGGCGTCTGTCATTCTGTCACATACTGGATGTTGTTTGATGGACAGGCTTCTGTCACATACTGGATGTTGTTTGATGTACAGGCGTCTGTCTTTCTGTCACATACTGGATGTTGTTTGATGTACATGCTTCTGTCACATACTGGATGTTGTTTGATGTACATACTTCTGTCACATACTGTATGTTGCTTAATGTACAGGTTTCTGTCTCATACTGGATGGTGTTTGTTGTACAGGCTTCTGTCATTCTGTCACATACTGGATGATGTTTGATGTACGGGCTTCTGTCATTCTCTCACATACTGGATGTTGTTTGCTGTACAGGCTTCTGTCATTCTGTCACATACTGGATGGTGTTTGATGTACAGGCTTCTGTCATTCTGTCTCATACTGGATGTTGTTTGTTGTACAGGCTTCTGTTATTCTGTCACATAATGTATGTTGTTTGATGTACAGACTTCTGTCACATACTGGATGCTGTTTGATGTACAGGCTTCTGTCACATACTGGATGTTGTTTGATGTACAGACTTCTGTCACATACCGGATGGTGTTTGATGTACAGACTTCTGTCATTCTGTCACATACTGGATGTTGTTTGATGTACAGACTTCTGTCACATACCGGATACTGTTTGATGTACAGGCTTCTGTCACATACTGGATGTTGTTTGATGTACTGGCTTCTGTCATTCTGTCACATACTGGATGTTGTTTGATGTACAGACTTCTGTCACATACCGGATGCTGTTTGATGTACAGAATTCTGTCACATACTGGATGTTGTTTGATGTACAGACTTCTGTCACATACTGGATGTTGTTTGATGTACAGGCTTCTGTCACATACTGAATGTCGTTTGATGTACAGGCTTCTGTCATTCTGTCACATACAGGATGTTGTTTGATGTACAGGCTTCTGTCACATACTGGATGTTGTTTGATGTACAGGCGTCTGTCATTCTGTCACATACTGGATGTTGTTTGATGTACAGGCTTCTGTCACATAGTGGATGTTGTTTGATGCACATACTTATGTCACATACTGGATGTTGCTTAATGTACAGGTTTCTGTCACTTACTGGATGTTGTTTGCTGTACAGGCTTCTGTCATTCTGTCACATACTGGATGGTGTTTGATGTACAGACTTCTGTCACATACTGGATGTTGTTTGATGTACAGACTTCTGTCACATACAGGATGCTGTTTGATGTACAGGCTTCTGTCACAAACTGGATGTTGTTTGATGTACAGGCTTCTGTCATTCTGTCACATACTGGATGTTGTTTGATGTACAGGCTTCTGTCACATACCGGATGCTGTTTGATGTACAGGCTTCTGTCACATACTGGATGTTGTTTGATGTACAGGCGTCTGTCATTCTGTCACATACTGGATGTTGTTTGATGTACAGGATTCTGTCACATACTGGATGTTGTTTGATGTACATACTTCTGTCACATACTGGATGTTGCTTAATGTACAGGTTTCTGTCACATACTGGATGTTGTTTGCTGTACAGGCTTCTGTTATTCTGTCACATACTGGATGGTGTTTGATGTACGGGCTTCTTTCATTCTCTCACATACTGGATGTTGTTTGATGTACAGACTTCTGTCACATACTGGATGTTGTTTGATGTACAGACTTCTGTCACATACTGCATGTTGTTTGATGTACAGGATTCTGTCACATATTGGATGTTGTTTGATGTACTGGGTTCTGTCATTCTGTCACATACTGGATGCTGTTTGATGTATAGGCTTCTGTCACATACTGGATGTTGTTTGATGTACAGGCTTCTGTCATTCTGTCACATACTGGATGTTGTTTGATGTACAGGCTTCTGTCACATACCGGATGCTGTTTGATGTACAGGCTTCTGTCACATACTGGATGTTGAGTGATGTACAGGCGTCTGTCATTCTGTCACATACTGGATGATGTTTGATGTACAGGCTTCTGTCACATACTGGATGTTGTTTGATGTACAGGCGTCTGTCTTTCTGTCACATACTGGATGTTGTTTGATGTACATGCTTCTGTCATTCTGTCACATACTGGATGGTGTTTGATGTACGGGCTTCTTTCATTCTCTCACATACTGGATGTTGTTTGATGTACAGACTTCTGTCACATACTGGGTGTTGTTTGATGTACAGACTTCTGTCACATACTGCATGTTGTTTGATGTACAGGATTCTGTCACATATTGGATGTTGTTTGATGTACTGGCTTCTGTCATTCTGTCACATACTGGATGCTGTTTGATGTACAGGCTTCTGTCACATACTGGATGTTGTTTGATGTACAGGCTTCTGTCATTCTGTCACATACTGGATGTTGTTTGATGTACAGGCTTCTGTCAAGTACCGGATGCTGTTTGATGTACAGGCTTCTGTCACATACTGGATGTTGATTGATGTACAGGCGTCTGTCATTCTGTCACATACTGGATGTTGTTTGATGTACAGGCTTCTGTCACATACTGGATGTTGTTTGATGTACAGGCGTCTGTCTTTCTGTCACATACTGGATGTTGTTTGATGTACATGATTCTGTCACATACTGGATGTTGTTTGATGTACATACTTCTGTCACATACTGGATGTTGCTTAATGTACAGGTTTCTGTCACATACTGGATGTTGTTTGCTGTACAGGCTTCTGTCATTCTGTCACATACTGGACGGTGTTTGATGTACGGGCTTCTGTCATTCTCTCACATACTGGATGTTGTTTGCTTTACAGGCTTCTGTCATTCTGTCACATACTGGATGGTGTTTGATGTACGGGCTTCTGTCATTCTGTCTCATACTGGATGTTGTTTGTTGTACAGGCTTCTGTTATTCTGTCACATACTGCATGTTGTTTGATATACAGGCTTCTGTCACATACTGGATGTTGTTTATTTTACAGGCTTCTATCACATACTGGATGTTGTTTGATATACAGACTTCTGTCACATACTGGATGTTGTTTATTTTACAGGCTTCTGTCACATACTGCATGTTGTTTGATATACAGGCTTCTTTCACATACTGGATGTTGTTTATTTTACAGGCTTCTGTCATTCTGTCACATACTGGATGTTGTTTATTTTACAGGCTTCTGTCATTCTGTCACATACTGGATGTTGTTTTGATGTGCAGACTTCTGTCACTTACTGGATGTTGTTTGATGTACAGCCTTCTGTCACATACTGGATGTTGTTTGATGTACAGACTTCTGTCACATACTGGATGTTGTTTGATGTACAGACTTCTGTCACATACCGGATGTTGTTTGATGTACAGGCGTCTGTCATTCTGTCACATACTGGATGTTGTTTGATGTACAGACTTCTGTCACATACCGGATGTTGTTTGATGTACAGACTTCTGTCATTCTGTCACATACTGGATGTTGTTTGATGTACAGACTTCTGTCACATACCGGATGCTGTTTGATGTACAGGCTTCTGTCACATACTGGATGTTGTTTGATGTACAGGCTTCTGTCATTCTGTCACATACTGGATGTTGTTTGATGTACAGGCTTCTGTCATTCTGTCACATACTGGATGTTGTTTGATGTACAGATTTCTGTCACATACCGGATGCTGTTTGATGTACAGGCTTCTGTCACATACTGGATGTTGATTGATGTACAGGCGTCTGTCATTCTGTCACATACTGGATGATGTTTGATGTACAGGCTTCTGTCACATACTGGATGTTGTTTGATGTACAGGCGTCTGTCTTTCTGTCACATACTGGATGTTGTTTGATGTACATGCTTCTGTCATTCTGTCACATGCTGGATGGTGTTTGATGTACGGGCTTCTTTCATTCTCTCACATACTGGATGTTGTTTGATGTACAGACTTCTGTCACATACTGGGTGTTGTTTGATGTACAGACTTCTGTCACATACTGCATGTTGTTTGATGTACAGGATTCTGTCACATATTGGATGTTGTTTGATGTACTGGCTTCTGTCATTCTGTCACATACTGGATGCTGTTTGATGTACAGGCTTCTGTCACATACTGGATGTTGTTTGATGTACAGGCTTCTGTCATTCTTTCACATACTGGATGGTGTTTGATGTACAGACTTCTGTCACATACTGGATGTTGTTTGATGTACATACTTCTGTCACATACTGGATGTTGCTTAATGTACAGGTTTCTGTCACATACTGGATGTTGTTTGCTGTACAGGCTTCTGTTATTCTGTCACATACTGGATGGTGTTTGATGTACGGGCTTCTTTCATTCTCTCACATACTGGATGTTGTTTGATGTACAGACTTCTGTCACATACTGGATGTTGTTTGATGTACAGACTTCTGTCACATACTGCATGTTGTTTGATGTACAGGATTCTGTCACATATTGGATGTTGTTTGATGTACTGGGTTCTGTCATTCTGTCACATACTGGATGCTGTTTGATGTATAGGCTTCTGTCACATACTGGATGTTGTTTGATGTACAGGCTTCTGTCATTCTGTCACATACTGGATGTTGTTTGATGTACAGGCTTCTGTCACATACCGGATGCTGTTTGATGTACAGGCTACTGTCACATACTGGATGTTGATTGATGTACAGGCGTCTGTCATTCTGTCACATACTGGATGATGTTTGATGTACAGGCTTCTGTCACATACTGGATGTTGTTTGATGTACAGGCGTCTGTCTTTCTGTCACATACTGGATGTTGTTTGATGTACATGCTTCTGTCATTCTGTCACATACTGGATGGTGTTTGATGTACGGGCTTCTTTCATTCTCTCACATACTGGATGTTGTTTGATGTACAGACTTCTGTCACATACTGGGTGTTGTTTGATGTACAGACTTCTGTCACATACTGCATGTTGTTTGATGTACAGGATTCTGTCACATATTGGATGTTGTTTGATGTACTGGCTTCTGTCATTCTGTCACATACTGGATGCTGTTTGATGTACAGGCTTCTGTCACATACTGGATGTTGTTTGATGTACAGGCTTCTGTCATTCTGTCACATACTGGATGTTGTTTGATGTACAGGCTTCTGTCACATACCGGATGCTGTTTGATGTACAGGCTTCTGTCACATACTGGATGTTGATTGATGTACAGGCGTCTGTCATTCTGTCACATACTGGATGTTGTTTGATGTACAGGCTTCTGTCACATACTGGATGTTGTTTGATGTACAGGCGTCTGTCTTTCTGTCACATACTGGATGTTGTTTGATGTACATGATTCTGTCACATACTGGATGTTGTTTGATGTACATACTTCTGTCACATACTGGATGTTGCTTAATGTACAGGTTTCTGTCACATACTGGATGTTGTTTGCTGTACAGGCTTCTGTCATTCTGTCACATACTGGACGGTGTTTGATGTACGGGCTTCTGTCATTCTCTCACATACTGGATGTTGTTTGCTTTACAGGCTTCTGTCATTCTGTCACATACTGGATGGTGTTTGATGTACGGGCTTCTGTCATTCTGTCTCATACTGGATGTTGTTTGTTGTACAGGCTTCTGTTATTCTGTCACATACTGCATGTTGTTTGATATACAGGCTTCTGTCACATACTGGATGTTGCTTATTTTACAGGCTTCTATCACATACTGGATGTTGTTTGATATACAGACTTCTGTCACATACTGGATGTTGTTTATTTTACAGGCTTCTGTCACATACTGCATGTTGTTTGATATACAGGCTTCTTTCACATACTGGATGTTGTTTATTTTACAGGCTTCTGTCATTCTGTCACATACTGGATGTTGTTTATTTTACAGGCTTCTGTCATTCTGTCACATACTGGATGTTGTTTGATGTGCAGACTTTTGTCACTTACTGGATGTTGTTTGATGTACAGCCTTCTGTCACATACTGGATGTTGTTTGATGTACAGACTTCTGTCACATACTGGATGTTGTTTGATGTACAGACTTCTGTCACATACCGGATGTTGTTTGATGTACAGGCGTCTGTCATTCTGTCACATACTGGATGTTGTTTGATGTACAGACTTCTGTCACATACCGGATGTTGTTTGATGTACAGACTTCTGTCATTCTGTCACATACTGGATGTTGTTTGATGTACAGACTTCTGTCACATACCGGATGCTGTTTGATGTACAGGCTTCTGTCACATACTGGATGTTGTTTGATGTACAGGCTTCTGTCATTCTGTCACATACTGGATGTTGTTTGATGTACAGGCTTCTGTCATTCTGTCACATACTGGATGTTGTTTGATGTACAGATTTCTGTCACATACCGGATGCTGTTTGATGTACAGGCTTCTGTCACATACTGGATGTTGATTGATGTACAGGCGTCTGTCATTCTGTCACATACTGGATGATGTTTGATGTACAGGCTTCTGTCACATACTGGATGTTGTTTGATGTACAGGCGTCTGTCTTTCTGTCACATACTGGATGTTGTTTGATGTACATGCTTCTGTCATTCTGTCACATACTGGATGGTGTTTGATGTACGGGCTTCTTTCATTCTCTCACATACTGGATGTTGTTTGATGTACAGACTTCTGTCACATACTGGGTGTTGTTTGATGTACAGACTTCTGTCACATACTGCATGTTGTTTGATGTACAGGATTCTGTCACATATTGGATGTTGTTTGATGTACTGGCTTCTGTCATTCTGTCACATACTGGATGCTGTTTGATGTACAGGCTTCTGTCACATACTGGATGTTGTTTGATGTACAGGCTTCTGTCATTCTTTCACATACTGGATGTTGTTTGATGTACAGACTTCTGTCACATACCGGATGCTGTTTGATATACATAATTCTGTCACATACTGGATGTTGTTTGATGTACAGACTTCTGTCACATACTGGATGCTGTTTGATGTACAGGCTTCTGTCACATACTGAATGTTGTTTGATGTACATGCTTCTGTCATTCTGTCACATACAGGATGTTGTTTGATGTACAGGCTTCTGTCACATACTGGATGTTGTTTGATGTACAGGCGTCTGTCATTCTGTCACATACTGGATGTTGTTTGATGTACAGGCTTCTGTCACATACTGGATGTTGTTTGCTGTACAGGATTCTGTCATTCTGTCACATACTGGATGGTGTATGATGTACGGGCTTCTTTCATTCTCTCACATACTGGATGTTGTTTGATGTACAGACTTCTGTCACATACTGGATGTTGTTTGATGTACAGACTTCTGTCACATACTGCATGTTGTTTGATCTACAGGATTCTGTCACATATTGGATGTTGTTTGATGTACTGGCTTCTGTCATTCTGTCACATACTGGATGCTGTTTGATGTACAGGCTTCTGTCACATACTGGATGTTGTTTGATGTACAGGCTTCTGTCATTCTGTCACATACTGGTTGTTGTTTGATGTACAGGCTTCTGTCACATACCGGATGCTGTTTGATGTACAGGCTTCTGTCACATACTGGATGTTGATTGATGTACAGGCGTCTGTCATTCTGTCACATACTGGATGTTGTTTGATGGACAGGCTTCTGTCACATACTGGATGTTGTTTGATGTACAGGCGTCTGTCTTTCTGTCACATACTGGATGTTGTTTGATGTACATGCTTCTGTCACATACTGGATGTTGTTTGATGTACATACTTCTGTCACATACTGTATGTTGCTTAATGTACAGGTTTCTGTCTCATACTGGATGGTGTTTGTTGTACAGGCTTCTGTCATTCTGTCACATACTGGATGATGTTTGATGTACGGGCTTCTGTCATTCTCTCACATACTGGATGTTGTTTGCTGTACAGGCTTCTGTCATTCTGTCACATACTGGATGGTGTTTGATGTACAGGCTTCTGTCATTCTGTCTCATACTGGATGTTGTTTGTTGTACAGGCTTCTGTTATTCTGTCACATAATGTATGTTGTTTGATGTACAGACTTCTGTCACATACTGGATGCTGTTTGATGTACAGGCTTCTGTAACATACTGGATGTTGTTTGATGTACAGACTTCTGTCACATACCGAATGTTGTTTGATGTACAGACTTCTGTCATTCTGTCACATACTGGATGTTGTTTGATGTACAGACTTCTGTCACATACCGGATACTGTTTGATGTACAGGCTTCTGTCACATACTGGATGTTGTTTGATGTACTGGCTTCTGTCATTCTGTCACATACTGGATGTTGTTTGATGTACAGACTTCTGTCACATACCGGATGCTGTTTTATGTACAGAATTCTGTCACATACTGGATGTTGTTTGATGTACAGACTTCTGTCACATACCGGATGCGGTTTGATGTACAGGCTTCTGTCACATACTGAATGTCGTTTGATGTACAGGCTTCTGTCATTCTGTCACATACAGGATGTTGTTTGATGTACAGGCTTCTGTCACATACTGGATGTTGTTTGATGTACAGGCGTCTGTCATTCTGTCACATACTGGATGTTGTTTGATGTACAGGCTTCTGTCACATAGTGGATGTTGTTTGATGCACATACTTATGTCACATACTGGATGTTGCTTAATGTACAGGTTTCTGTCACTTACTGGATGTTGTTTGCTGTACAGGCTTCTGTCATTCTGTCACATACTGGATGGTGTTTGATGTACAGACTTCTGTCACATACTGGATGTTGTTTGATGTACAGACTTCTGTCACATACAGGATGCTGTTTGATGTACAGGCTTCTGTCACAAACTGGATGTTGTTTGATGTACAGGCTTCTGTCATTCTGTCACATACTGGATGTTGTTTGATGTACAGGCTTCTGTCACATACCGGATGCTGTTTGATGTACAGGCTTCTGTCACATACTGGATGTTGTTTGATGTACAGGCGTCTGTCATTCTGTCACATACTGGATGTTGTTTGATGTACAGGATTCTGTCACATACTGGATGTTGTTTGATGTACATACTTCTGTGACATACTGGATGTTGCTTAATGTACAGGTTTCTGTCACATACTGGATGTTGTTTGCTGTACAGGCTTCTGTTATTCTGTCACATACTGGATGGTGTTTGATGTACGGGCTTCTTTCATTCTCTCACATACTGGATGTTGTTTGATGTACAGACTTCTGTCACATACTGGATGTTGTTTGATGTACAGACTTCTGTCACATACTGCATGTTGTTTGATGTACAGGATTCTGTCACATATTGGATGTTGTTTGATGTACTGGGTTCTGTCATTCTGTCACATACTGGATGCTGTTTGATGTATAGGCTTCTGTCACATACTGGATGTTGTTTGATGTACAGGCTTCTGTCATTCTGTCACATACTGGATGTTGTTTGATGTACAGGCTTCTGTCACATACCGGATGCTGTTTGATGTACAGGCTTCTGTCATTCTGTCACATACTGGATGATGTTTGATGTACAGGCTTCTGTCACATACTGGATGTTGTTTGATGTACAGGCGTCTGTCTTTCTGTCACATACTGGATGTTGTTTGATGTACATGCTTCTGTCATTCTGTCACATACTGGATGGTGTTTGATGTACGGGCTTCTTTCATTCTCTCACATACTGGATGTTGTTTGATGTACAGACTTCTGTCACATACTGGGTGTTGTTTGATGTACAGACTTCTGTCACATACTGCATGTTGTTTGATGTACAGGATTCTGTCACATATTGGATGTTGTTTGATGTACTGGCTTCTGTCATTCTGTCACATACTGGATGCTGTTTGATGTACAGGCTTCTGTCACATACTGGATGTTGTTTGATGTACAGGCTTCTGTCATTCTGTCACATACTGGATGTTGTTTGATGTACAGGCTTCTGTCACATACCGGATGCTGTTTGATGTACAGGCTTCTGTCACATACTGGATGTTGATTGATGTACAGGCGTCTGTCATTCTGTCACATACTGGATGTTGTTTGATGTACAGGCTTCTGTCACATACTGGATGTTGTTTGATGTACAGGCGTCTGTCTTTCTGTCACATACTGGATGTTGTTGGATGTACATGATTCTGTCACATACTGGATGTTGTTTGATGTACATACTTCTGTCACATACTGGATGTTGCTTAATGTACAGGTTTCTGTCACATACTGGATGTTGTTTGCTGTACAGGCTTCTGTCATTCTGTGACATACTGGACGGTGTTTGATGTACGGGCTTCTGTCATTCTCTCACATACTGGATGTTGTTTGCTTTACAGGCTTCTGTCATTCTGTCACATACTGGATGGTGTTTGATGTACGGGCTTCTGTCATTCTGTCTCATACTGGATGTTGTTTGTTGTACAGGCTTCTGTTATTCTGTCACATACTGCATGTTGTTTGATATACAGGCTTCTGTCACATACTGGATGTTGTTTATTTTACAGGCTTCTATCACATACTGGATGTTGTTTGATATACAGACTTCTGTCACATACTGGATGTTGTTTATTTTACAGGCTTCTGTCACATACTGCATGTTGTTTGATATACAGGCTTCTGTCACATACTGGATGTTGTTTATTTTACAGGCTTCTGTCATTCTGTCACATACTGAATGTTGTTTATTTTACAGGCTTCTGTCATTCTGTCACATACTGGATGTTGTTTGATGTGCAGACTTCTGTCACTTACTGGATGTTGTTTGATGTACAGCCTTCTGTCACATACTGGATGTTGTTTGATGTACAGACTTCTGTCACATACTGGATGTTGTTTGATGTACAGACTTATGTCACATACCGGATGTTGTTTGATGTACAGGCGTCTGTCATTCTGTCACATACTGGATGTTGTTTGATGTACAGACTTCTGTCACATACCGGATGTTGTTTGATGTACAGACTTCTGTCATTCTGTCACATACTGGATGTTGTTTGATGTACAGACTTCTGTCACATACCGGATGCTGTTTGATGTACAGGCTTCTGTCACATACTGGATGTTGTTTGATGTACAGGCTTCTGTCATTCTGTCACATACTGGATGTTGTTTGATGTACAGACTTCTGTCACATACCGGATGCTGTTTGATGTACAGGCTTCTGTCACATACTGGATGTTGATTGATGTACAGGCGTCTGTCATTCTGTCACATACTGGATGATGTTTGATGTACAGGCTTCTGTCACATACTGGATGTTGTTTGATGTACAGGCGTCTGTCTTTCTGTCACATACTGGATGTTGTTTGATGTGCATGCTTCTGTCATTCTGTCACATACTGGATGGTGTTTGATGTACGGGCTTCTTTCATTCTCTCACATACTGGATGTTGTTTGATGTACAGACTTCTGTCACATACTGGATGTTGTTTGATGTACAGACTTCTGTCACATACTGCATGTTGTTTGATGTACATGATTCTGTCACATATTGGATGTTGTTTGATGTACTGGCTTCTGTCATTCTGTCACATACTGGATGCTGTTTGATGTACAGGCTTCTGTCACATACTGGATGTTGTTTGATGTACAGGCTTCTGTCATTCTGTCACATACTGGATGTTGTTTGATGTACAGGCTTCTGTCACATACCGGATGCTGTTTGATGTACAGGCTTCTGTCACATACTGGATGTTGATTGATGTACAGGCGTCTGTCATTCTGTCACATACTGGATGTTGTTTGATGTACAGGCTTCTGTCACATACTGGATGTTGTTTGATGTACAGGCGTCTGTCTTTCTGTCACATACTGGATGTTGTTTGATGTACATGATTCTGTCACATACTGGATGTTGTTTGATGTACATACTTCTGTCACATACTGGATGTTGCTTAATGTACAGGTTTCTGTCACATACTGGATGTTGTTTGCTGTACAGGCTTCTGTCATTCTGTCACATACTGGACGGTGTTTGATGTACGGGCTTCTGTCATTCTCTCACATACTGGATGTTGTTTGCTTTACAGGCTTCTGTCATTCTGTCACATACTGAATGGTGTTTGATGTACGGGCTTCTGTCATTCTGTCTCATACTGGATGTTGTTTGTTGTACAGGCTTCTGTTATTCTGTCACATACTGCATGTTGTTTGATATACAGGCTTCTGTCACATACTGGATGTTGTTTATTTTACAGGCTTCTATCACATACTGGATGTTGTTTGATATACAGACTTCTGTCACATACTGGATGTTGTTTATTTTACAGGCTTCTGTCACATACTGCATGTTGTTTGATATACAGGCTTCTGTCACATACTGGATGTTGTTTATTTTACAGGCTTCTGTCATTCTGTTACATACTGGATGTTGTTTATTTTACAGGCTTCTGTCATTCTGTCACATACTGGATGTTGTTTGATGTGCAGACTTCTGTCACATACTGGATGTTGTTTGATGTACAGACTTCTGTCACATACTGGATGTTGTTTGATGTACAGACTTCTGTCATATACTGGATGTTGTTTGATGTACAGACTTCTGTCACATACCGGATGTTGTTTGATGTACAGGCGTCTGTCATTCTGTCACATACTGGATGTTGTTTGATGTACAGACTTCTGTCACATACCGGATGTTGTTTGATGTACAGACTTCTGTCATTCTGTCACATACTGGATGTTGTTTGATGTACAGACTTCTGTCACATACCGGATGCTGTTTGATGTACAGGCTTCTGTCACATACTGGATGTTGTTTGATGTACAGGCTTCTGTCATTCTGTCACATACTGGATGTTGTTTGATGTACAGACTTCTGTCACATACCGGATGCTGTTTGATGTACAGGCTTCTGTCACATACTGGATGTTGTTTGATGTACAGGCTTCTGTCATTCTGTCACATACTGGATGTTGTTTGATGTACAGGCTTCTGTCACATACTGGATGTTGTTTGATGTACAGGCGTCTGTCATTCTGTCACATACTGGATGTTGTTTGATGTACAGGCTTCTTTCACATACTGGATGTTGTTTGATGTACATACTTCTGTCACATACTGGATGTTGCTTAATGTACAGGTTTCTGTCACATACTGGATGTTGTTTGCTGTACAGGCTTCTGTCATTCTGTAACATACTGGATGGTGTTTGATGTACGGGCTTCTGTTATTCTCTCACATACTGGATGTTGTTTGCTGTACATGCTTCTATCATTCTGTCACATACTGGATGGTGTTTGATGTACGGGCTTCTGTCATTCTGTCACATACTGGATGTTGTTTGCTGTACAGGCTTCTGTCATTCTGTCACATACTGGATGTTGTTTGATGTACAGACTTCTGTCACATACTGGATGTTGTTTGATGTACAGGCTTTTGTCACATACCGGATGTTGTTTGATGTACAGACTTCTGTCATTCTGTCACATACTGGATGTTGTTTGATGTACAGGCTTCTGTCATTCTGTCACATACTGGATGTTGTTTGATGTACATGATTCTGTCACATACCGGATGCTGTTTGATGTACAGGCTTCTGTCACATACTGGATTTTGTTTGATGTACAGGCTTCTGTCATTCTGTCACATACTGGATGTTGTTTGATGTACAGGCTTCTGTCACATACCGGATGCTGTTTGATGTACAGGCTTCTGTCACATACTGGATGTTGTTTGATGTACAGGCGTCTGTCATTCTGTCACATAATGGATGTTGTTTGATGTACAGGATTCTGTCACATACTGGATGTTGTTTGATGTACATACTGCTGTCACATACTGGATGTTGCTTAATGTACAGGTTTCTGTCACATACTGGATGTTGTTTGCTGTACAGGATTCTGTCATTCTGTCACATACTGGATGGTGTTTGATGTACGGGCTTCTTTCATTCTCTCACATACTGGATGTTGTTTGATGTACAGACTTCTGTCACATACTGGATGTTGTTTGATGTACAGACTTCTGTCACATACTGCATGTTGTTTGATGTACAGGATTCTGTCACATATTGGATGTTGTTTGATGTACTGGCTTCTGTCATTCTGTCACATACTGGATGCTGTTTGATGTACAGGTTTCTGTCACATACTGGATGTTGTTTGATGTACAGGCTTCTGTCATTCTGTCACATACTGGTTGTTGTTTGATGTACAGGCTTCTGTCACATACCGGATGCTGTTTGATGTACAGGCTTCTGTCACATACTGGATGTTGATTGATGTACAGGCGTCTGTCATTCTGTCACATACTGGATGTTGTTTGATGTACAGGCTTCTGTCACATACTGGATGTTGTTTGATGTACAGGCGTCTGTCTTTCTGTCACATACTGGATGTTGTTTATTGTACATGCTTCTGTCACATACTGGATGTTGTTTGATGTACATACTTCTGTCACATACTGGATGTTGCTTAATGTACAGGTTTCTGTCACATACTGGATGGTGTTTGCTGTACAGGCTTCTGTCATTCTGTCATATACTGGATGATGTTTGATGTACGGGCTTCTGTCATTCTCTCACATACTGGATGTTGTTTGCTGTACAGGCTTCTGTCATTCTGTCACATACTGGATGGTGTTTGATGTACGGGCTTCTGTCATTCTGTCTCATACTGGATGTTGTTTGTTATACAGGCTTCTGTTATTCTGTCACATACTGGATGTTGTTTGATGTACAGACTTCTGTCACATACTGGATGCTGTTTGATGTACAGGCTTCTGTCACATACTGGATGTTGTTTGATGTACAGACTTCTGTCATTCTGTCACATACCAGATGTTGTTTGATGTACAGACTTCTGTCACATACCGGATGCTGTTTGATGTACAGGCTTCTGTCACATACTGGATGTTGTTTGATGTACTGGCTTATGTCATTCTGTCACATACTGGATGTTGTTTGATGTACAGAATTCTGTCACATACCGGATGCTGTTTGATGTACATACTTCTGTCACATACTGGATGTTGCTTAATGTACAGGTTTCTGTCACATACTGGATGTTGTTTGCTGTACAGGCTTCTGTCATTCTGTAACATACTGGATGGTGTTTGATGTACGGGCTTCTGTCATTCTCTCACATACTGGATGTTGTTTGCTGTACAGGCTTCTGTCATTCTGTCACATACTGGATGGTGTTTGATGTACGGGCTTCTGTCATTCTGTCACATACTGGATGTTGTTTGCTGTACAGGCTTCTGTCATTCTGTCACATACTGGATGTTGTTTGATGTACAGACTTCTGTCACATACTGGATGTTGTTTGATGTACAGGCTTTTGTCACATACCGGATGTTGTTTGATGTACAGAATTCTGTCATTCTGTCACATACTGGATGTTGTTTGATGTACAAGCTTCTGTCATTCTGTCACATACTGGATGTTGTTTGATGTACATAATTCTGTCACATACCGGATGCTGTTTGATGTACAGACTTCTGTCACATACTGGATGTTGTTTGATGTACATGATTGTGTCACATACCGGATGCTGTTTGATGTACAGGCTTCTGTCACATACTGGATGTTGTTTGATGTACAGGCTTCTGTCATTCTGTCACATACTGGATGTTGTTTGATGTACAGGCTTCTGTCACATACCGGATGCTGTTTGATGTACAGGCTTCTGTCACATACTGGATGTTGTTTGATGTACAGGCGTCTGTCATTCTGTCACATACTGGATGTTGTTTGATGTACAGGATTCTGTCACATACTGGATGTTGTTTGATGTACATACTTCTGTCACATACTGGATGTTGCTTAATGTACAGGTTTCTGTCACATACTGGATGTTGTTTGCTGTACAGGATTCTGTCATTCTGTCACATACTGGATGGTGTTTGATGTACGGGCTTCTTTCATTCTCTCACATACTGGATGTTGTTTGATGTACAGACTTCTGTCACATACTGGATGTTGTTTGATGTACAGACTTCTGTCACATACTGCATGTTGTTTGATGTACATGATTCTGTCACATATTGGATGTTGTTTGATGTACTGGCTTCTGTCATTCTGTCACATACTGGATGCTGTTTGATGTACAGGTTTCTGTCACATACTGGATGTTGTTTGATGTACAGGCTTCTGTCATTCTGTCACATACTGGTTGTTGTTTGATGTACAGGCTTCTGTCACATACCGGATGCTGTTTGATGTACAGGCGTCTGTCTTTCTGTCACATACTGGATGTTGTTTGATGTACATGCTTCTGTCACATACTGGATGTTGTTTGATGTACATACTTCTGTCACATACTGGATGTTGCTTAATGTACAGGTTTCTGTCACATACTGGATGGTGTTTGCTGTACAGGCTTCTGTCATTCTGTCACATACTGGATGATGTTTGATGTACGGGCTTCTGTCATTCTCTCACATACTGGATGTTGTTTGCTGTACAGGCTTCTGTCATTCTGACACATACTGGATGGTGTTTGATGTACGGGCTTCTGTCATTCTGTCTCATACTGGATGTTGTTTGTTATACAGGCTTCTGTTATTCTGTCACATACTGGATGTTGTTTGATGTACAGACTTCTGTCACATACTGGATGCTGTTTGATGTACAGGCTTCTGTCACATACTGGATGTTGTTTGATGTACAGACTTCTGTCATTCTGTCACATACCGGATGTTGTTTGATGTACAGACTTCTGTCACATACCGGATGCTGTTTGATGTACAGGCTTCTGTCACATACTGGATGTTGTTTGATGTACTGGCTTATGTCATTCTGTCACATACTGGATGTTGTTTGATGTACAGAATTCTGTCACATACCGGATGCTGTTTGATGTACAGAATTCTGTCACATACTGGATGTTGTTTGATGTACAGACTTCTGTCACATACCGGATGCTGTTTGATGTACAGGCTTCTGTCACATACTGAATGTTGTTTGATGTACAGGCTTCTGTCATTCTGTCACATACAGGATGTTGTTTGATGTACAGGCTTCTGTCACATACTGGATGTTGTTTGATGTACAGGCGTCTGTCATTCTGTCACATACTGGATGTTGTTTGATGTACAGGCTTCTGTCACATACTGGATGTTGTTTGATGCACATAGTTCTGTCACATACTGGATGTTGCTTAATGTACAGGTTTCTGTCACTTACTGGATGTTGTTTGCTGTACAGGCTTCTGTCATTCTGTCACATACTGGATGGTGTTTGATGTACAGTCTTCTGTCACATACTGGATGTTGTTTGATGTACAGACTTCTGTCACATACCGGATGCTGTTTGATGTACAGGCTTCTGTCACATACTGGATGTTGTTTGATGTACAGGCTTCTGTCACATACCGGATGATGTTTGATGTACAGGCTTCTGTCACATACTGGATGTTGATTGATGTACAGGCGTCTGTCATTCTGTCACATACTGGATGTTGTTTGATGTACAGGCTTCTGTCACATACTGGATGTTGTTTGATGTACATGCGTCTGTCTTTCTGTCACATACTGGATTTTGTTTGATGTACATGCTTCTGTCATTCTGTCACATACTGGATGGTGTTTGATGTACGGGCTTCTTTCATTCTCTCACGTACTGGATGTTGTTTGATGTACAGGCGTCTGTCATTCTGTCACATACTGGATGTTGTTTGATGTACAGGCTTCTGTCATTCTGTCACATACTGGATGTTGTTTGATGTACATAATTCTGTCACATACCGGATGCTGTTTGATGTACAGACTTCTGTCACATACTGGATGTTGTTTGATGTACATGATTCTGTCACATACCGGATGCTGTTTGATGTACAGGCTTCTGTCACATACTGGATGTTGTTTGATGTACAGGCTTCTGTCATTCTGTCACATACTGGATGTTGTTTGATGTACAGGCTTCTGTCACATACCGGATGCTGTTTGATGTACAGGCTTCTGTCACATACTGGATGTTGTTTGATGTACAGGCGTCTGTCATTCTGTCACATACTGGATGTTGTTTGATGTACAGGATTCTGTCACATACTGGATGTTGTTTGATGTACATACTTCTGTCACATACTGGATGTTGCTTAATGTACAGGTTTCTGTCACATACTGGATGTTGTTTGCTGTACAGGATTCTGTCATTCTGTCACATACTGGATGGTGTTTGATGTACGGGCTTCTTTCATTCTCTCACATACTGGATGTTGTTTGATGTACAGACTTCTGTCACATACTGGATGTTGTTTGATGTACAGACTTCTGTCACATACTGCATGTTGTTTGATGTACATGATTCTGTCACATATTGGATGTTGTTTGATGTACTGGCTTCTGTCATTCTGTCACATACTGGATGCTGTTTGATGTACAGGTTTCTGTCACATACTGGATGTTGTTTGATGTACAGGCTTCTGTCATTCTGTCACATACTGGTTGTTGTTTGATGTACAGGCTTCTGTCACATACCGGATGCTGTTTGATGTATAGGCGTCTGTCTTTCTGTCACATACTGGATGTTGTTTGATGTACATGCTTCTGTCACATACTGGATGTTGTTTGATGTACATACTTCTGTCACATACTGGATGTTGCTTAATGTACAGGTTTCTGTCACATACTGGATGGTGTTTGCTGTACAGGCTTCTGTCATTCTGTCACATACTGGATGATGTTTGATGTACGGGCTTCTGTCATTCTCTCACATACTGGATGTTGTTTGCTGTACAGGCTTCTGTCATTCTGACACATACTGGATGGTGTTTGATGTACGGGCTTCTGTCATTCTGTCTCATACTGGATGTTGTTTGTTATACAGGCTTCTGTTATTCTGTCACATACTGGATGTTGTTTGATGTACAGACTTCTGTCACATACTGGATGCTGTTTGATGTACAGGCTTCTGTCAGATACTGGATGTTGTTTGATGTACAGACTTCTGTCATTCTGTCACATACCGGATGTTGTTTGATGTACAGACTTCTGTCACATACCGGATGCTGTTTGATGTACAGGCTTCTGTCACATCTGTTTGATGTACAGAATTCTGTCACATACTGGATGTTGTTTGATGTACAGACTTCTGTCACATACCGGATGCTGTTTGATGTACAGGCTTCTGTCACATACTGAATGTTGTTTGATGTACAGGCTTCTGTCATTCTGTCACATACAGGATGTTGTTTGATGTACAGGCTTCTGTCACATACTGGATGTTGTTTGATGTACAGGCGTCTGTCATTCTGTCACATACTGGATGTTGTTTGATGTACAGGCTTCTGTCACATACTGGATGTTGTTTGATGCACATAGTTCTGTCACATACTGGATGTTGCTTAATGTACAGGTTTCTGTCACTTACTGGATGTTGTTTGCTGTACAGGCTTCTGTCATTCTGTCACATACTGGATGGTGTTTGATGTACAGACTTCTGTCACATACTGGATGTTGTTTGATGTACAGACTTCTGTCACATACCGGATGCTGTTTGATGTACAGGCTTCTGTCACATACTGGATGTTGTTTGATGTACAGGCTTCTGTCACATACCGGATGATGTTTGATGTACAGGCTTCTGTCACATACTGGATGTTGATTGATGTACAGGCGTCTGTCATTCTGTCACATACTGGATGTTGTTTGATGTACAGGCTTCTGTCACATACTGGATGTTGTTTGATGTACATGCGTCTGTCTTTCTGTCACATACTGGATGTTGTTTGATGTACATGCTTCTGTCATTCTGTCACATACTGGATGGTGTTTGATGTACGGGCTTCTTTCATTCTCTCACATACTGGATGTTGTTTGATGTACAGGCGTTTGTCATTCTGTCACATACTGGATGTTGTTTGATGTACAGGCGTTTGTCATTCTGTCACATACTGGATGTTGTTTGATGTACAGGCTTCTTTCACATACTGGATGTTGTTTGATGTACATACTTCTGTCACATACTGGATGTTGCTTAATGTACAGGTTTCTGTCACATACTGGATGTTGTTTGCTGTACAGGCTTCTGTCATTCTGTAACATACTGGATGGTGTTTGATGTACGGGCTTCTGTCATTCTCTCACATACTGGATGTTGTTTGCTGTACAGGCTTCTGTCATTCTGTCACATACTGGATGGTGTTTGATGTACGGGCTTCTGTCATTCTGTCACATACTGGATGTTGTTTGCTGTACAGGCTTCTGTCATTCTGTCACATACTGGATGTTGTTTGATGTACAGACTTCTGTCACATACTGGATGTTGTTTGATGTACAGGCTTTTGTCACATACCGGATGTTATTTGATGTACAGACTTCTGTCATTCTGTCACATACTGGATGTTGTTGGATGTACAGGCTTCTGTCATTCTGTCACATACTGGATGTTGTTTGATGTACATAATTCTGTCACATACCGGATGCTGTTTGATGTACAGACTTCTGTCACATACTGGATGTTGTTTGATGTACATGATTCTGTCACATACCGGATGCTGTTTGATGTACAGGCTTCTGTCACATACTGGATGTTGTTTGATGTACAGGCTTCTGTCATTCTGTCACATACTGGATGTTGTTTGATGTACAGGCTTCTGTCACATACCGGATGCTGTCTGATGTACAGGCTTCTGTCACATACTGGATGTTGTTTGATGTACAGGCGTCTGTCATTCTGTCACATACTGGATGTTGTTTGATGTGCAGGATTCTTTCACATACTGGATGTTGTTTGATGTACATACTTCTGTCACATACTGGATGTTGCTTAATGTACAGGTTTCTGTCACATACTGGATGTTGTTTGCTGTACAGGATTCTGTCATTCTGTCACATACTGGATGGTGTTTGATGTACGGGCTTCTTTCATTCTCTCACATACTGGATGTTGTTTGATGTACAGACTTCTGTCACATACTGGATGTTGTTTGATGTACAGACTTCTGTCACATACTGCATGTTGTTTGATGTACAGGATTCTGTCACATATTGGATGTTGTTTGATGTACTGGCTTCTGTCATTCTGTCACATACTGGATGCTGTTTGATGTACAGGTTTCTGTCACATACTGGATGTTGTTTGATGTACAGGCTTCTGTCATTCTGTCACATACTGGTTGTTGTTTGATGTACAGGCTTCTGTCACATACCGGATGCTGTTTGATGTACAGGCTTCTGTCACATACTGGATGTTGATTGATGTACAGGCGTCTGTCATTCTGTCACATACTGGATTTTGTTTGATGTACATGCTTCTGTCACATACTGGATGTTGTTTGATGTACATACTTCTGTCACATACTGGATGTTGCTTAATGTACAGGTTTCTGTCACATACTGGATGGTGTTTGCTGTACAGGCTTCTGTCATTCTGTCACGTACTGGATGATGTTTGATGTACGGGCATCTGTCATTCTCTCACATACTGGATGTTGTTTGCTGTACAGGCTTCTGTCATTCTGTCACATACTGGATGGTGTTTGATGTACGGGCTTCTGTCATTCTGTCTCATACTGGATGTTGTTTGTTATACAGGCTTCTGTTATTCTGTCACATACTGGATGTTGTTTGATGTACAGACTTCTGTCACATACAGGATGCTGTTTGATGTACAGGCTTCTATCACATACTGGATGTTGTTTGATGTACAGACTTCTGTCATTCTGTCACATACTGGATGTTGTTTGATGTACAGACTTCTGTCACATACCGGATGCTGTTTGATGTACAGGCTTCTGTCACATACTGGATGTTGTTTGATGTACAGGCTTCTGTCATTCTGTCACATACTGGATGTTGTTTGATGTACAGACTTCTGTCACATACCGGATGCTGTTTGATGTACAGGCTTCTGTCACATACTGGATGTTGATTGATGTACAGGCGTCTGTCATTCTGTCACATATTGGATGATGTTTGATGTACAGGCTTCTGTCACATACTGGATGTTGTTTGATGTACAGGCGTCTGTCTTTCTGTCACATACTGGATGTTGTTTGATGTGCATGCTTCTGTCATTCTGTCACATACTGGATGGTGTTTGATGTACGGGCTTCTTTCATTCTCTCACATACTGGATGTTGTTTGATGTACAGACTTCTGTCACATACTGGATGTTGTTTGATGTACAGACTTCTGTCACATACTGCATGTTGTTTGATGTACAGGATTCTGTCACATATTGGATGTTGTTTGATGTACTGGCTTCTGTCATTCTGTCACATACTGGATGCTGTTTGATGTACAGGCTTCTGTCACATACTGGATGTTGTTTGATGTACAGGCTTCTGTCATTCTGTCACATAATGGATGTTGTTTGATGTACAGGCTTCTGTCACATACCGGATGCTGTTTGATGTACAGGCTTCTGTCACATACTGGATGTTGATTGATGTACAGGCGTCTGTCATTCTGTCACATACTGGATGTTGTTTGATGTACAGGCTTCTGTCACATACTGGATGTTGTTTGATGTACAGGCGTCTGTCTTTCTGTCACATACTGGATGTTGTTTGATGTACATGATTCTGTCACATACTGGATGTTGTTTGATGTACATACTTCTGTCACATACTGGATGTTGCTTAATGTACAGGTTTCTGTCACATACTGGATGTTGTTTGCTGTACAGGCTTCTGTCATTCTGTCACATACTGGACGGTGTTTGATGTACGGGCTTCTGTCATTCTCTCACATACTGGATGTTGTTTGCTTTACAGGCTTCTGTCATTCTGTCACATACTGAATGGTGTTTGATGTACGGGCTTCTGTCATTCTGTCTCATACTGGATGTTGTTTGTTGTACAGGCTTCTGTTATTCTGTCACATACTGCATGTTGTTTGATATACAGGCTTCTGTCACATACTGGATGTTGTTTATTTTACAGGCTTCTATCACATACTGGATGTTGTTTGATATACAGACTTCTGTCACATACTGGATGTTGTTTATTTTACAGGCTTCTGTCACATACTGCATGTTGTTTGATATACAGGCTTCTGTCACATACTGGATGTTGTTTATTTTACAGGCTTCTGTCATTCTGTTACATACTGGATGTTGTTTATTTTACAGGCTTCTGTCATTCTGTCACATACTGGATGTTGTTTGATGTGCAGACTTCTGTCACATACTGGATGTTGTTTGATGTACAGACTTCTGTCACATACTGGATGTTGTTTGATGTACAGACTTCTGTCACATACTGGATGTTGTTTGATGTACAGACTTCTGTCACATACCGGATGTTGTTTGATGTACAGGCGTCTGTCATTCTGTCACATACTGGATGTTGTTTGATGTACAGACTTCTGTCACATACCGGATGTTGTTTGATGTACAGACTTCTGTCATTCTGTCACATACTGGATGTTGTTTGATGTACAGACTTCTGTCACATACCGGATGCTGTTTGATGTACAGGCTTCTGTCACATACTGGATGTTGTTTGATGTACAGGCTTCTGTCATTCTGTCACATACTGGATGTTGTTTGATGTACAGACTTCTGTCACATACCGGATGCTGTTTGATGTACAGGCTTCTGTCACATACTGGATGTTGTTTGATGTACAGGCTTCTGTCATTCTGTCACATACTGGATGTTGTTTGATGTACAGGCTTCTGTCACATACTGGATGTTGTTTGATGTACAGGCGTCTGTCATTCTGTCACATACTGGATGTTGTTTGATGTACAGGCTTCTTTCACATACTGGATGTTGTTTGATGTACATACTTCTGTCACATACTGGATGTTGCTTAATGTACAGGTTTCTGTCACATACTGGATGTTGTTTGCTGTACAGGCTTCTGTCATTCTGTAACATACTGGATGGTGTTTGATGTACGGGCTTCTGTTATTCTCTCACATACTGGATGTTGTTTGCTGTACATGCTTCTGTCATTCTGTCACATACTGGATGGTGTTTGATGTACGGGCTTCTGTCATTCTGTCACATACTGGATGTTGTTTGCTGTACAGGCTTCTGTCATTCTGTCACATACTGGATGTTGTTTGATGTACAGACTTCTGTCACATACTGGATGTTGTTTGATGTACAGGCTTTTGTCACATACCGGATGTTGTTTGATGTACAGACTTCTGTCATTCTGTCACATACTGGATGTTGTTTGATGTACAGGCTTCTGTCATTCTGTCACATACTGGATGTTGTTTGATGTACATAATTCTGTCACATACCGGATGCTGTTTGATGTACAGACTTCTGTCACATACTGGATGTTGTTTGATGTACATGATTCTGTCACATACCGGATGCTGTTTGATGTACAGGCTTCTGTCACATACTGGATTTTGTTTGATGTACAGGCTTCTGTCATTCTGTCACATACTGGATGTTGTTTGATGTACAGGCTTCTGTCACATACCGGATGCTGTTTGATGTACAGGCTTCTGTCACATACTGGATGTTGTTTGATGTACAGGCGTCTGTCACATACCGGATGCTGTTTGATGTACAGGCTTCTGTCACATACTGGATGTTGTTTGATGTACAGGCGTCTGTCATTCTGTCACATAATGGATGTTGTTTGATGTACAGGATTCTGTCACATACTGGATGTTGTTTGATGTACATACTGCTGTCACATACTGGATGTTGCTTAATGTACAGGTTTCTGTCACATACTGGATGTTGTTTGCTGTACAGGATTCTGTCATTCTGTCACATACTGGATGGTGTTTGATGTACGGGCTTCTTTCATTCTCTCACATACTGGATGTTGTTTGATGTACAGACTTCTGTCACATACTGGATGTTGTTTGATGTACAGACTTCTGTCACATACTGCATGTTGTTTGATGTACAGGATTCTGTCACATATTGGATGTTGTTTGATGTACTGGCTTCTGTCATTCTGTCACATACTGGATGCTGTTTGATGTACAGGTTTCTGTCACATACTGGATGTTGTTTGATGTACAGGCTTCTGTCATTCTGTCACATACTGGTTGTTGTTTGATGTACAGGCTTCTGTCACATACCGGATGCTGTTTGATGTACAGGCTTCTGTCACATACTGGATGTTGATTGATGTACAGGCGTCTGTCATTCTGTCACATACTGGATGTTGTTTGATGTACAGGCTTCTGTCACATACTGGATGTTGTTTGATGTACAGGCGTCTGTCTTTCTGTCACATACTGGATGTTGTTTGATGTACATGCTTCTGTCACATACTGGATGTTGTTTGATGTACATACTTCTGTCACATACTGGATGTTGCTTAATGTACAGGTTTCTGTCACATACTGGATGGTGTTTGCTGTACAGGCTTCTGTCATTCTGTCACATACTGGATGATGTTTGATGTACGGGCTTCTGTCATTCTCTCACATACTGGATGTTGTTTGCTGTACAGGCTTCTGTCATTCTGTCACATACTGGATGGTGTTTGATGTACGGGCTTCTGTCATTCTGTCTCATACTGGATGTTGTTTGTTATACAGGCTTCTGTTATTCTGTCACATACTGGATGTTGTTTGATGTACAGACTTCTGTCACATACTGGATGCTGTTTGATGTACAGGCTTCTGTCACATACTGGATGTTGTTTGATGTACAGACTTCTGTCATTCTGTCACATACCAGATGCTGTTTGATGTACAGACTTCTGTCACATACCGGATGCTGTTTGATGTACAGGCTTCTGTCACATACTGGATGTTGTTTGATGTACTGGCTTATGTCATTCTGTCACATACTGGATGTTGTTTGATGTACAGAATTCTGTCACATACCGGATGCTGTTTGATGTACATACTTCTGTCACATACTGGATGTTGCTTAATGTACAGGTTTCTGTCACATACTGGATGTTGTTTGCTGTACAGGCTTCTGTCATTCTGTAACATACTGGATGGTGTTTGATGTACGGGCTTCTGTCATTCTCTCACATACTGGATGTTGTTTGCTGTACAGGCTTCTGTCATTCTGTCACATACTGGATGGTGTTTGATGTACGGGCTTCTGTCATTCTGTCACATACTGGATGTTGTTTGCTGTACAGGCTTCTGTCATTCTGTCACATACTGGATGTTGTTTGATGTACAGACTTCTGTCACATACTGGATGTTGTTTGATGTACAGGCTTTTGTCACATACCGGATGTTGTTTGATGTACAGAATTCTGTCATTCTGTCACATACTGGATGTTGTTTGATGTACAGGCTTCTGTCATTCTGTCACATACTGGATGTTGTTTGATGTACATAATTCTGTCACATACGGATGCTGTTTGATGTACAGACTTCTGTCACATACTGGATGTTGTTTGATGTACATGATTCTGTCACATACCGGATGCTGTTTGATGTACAGGCTTCTGTCACATACTGGATGTTGTTTGATGTACAGGCTTCTGTCACATACCGGATGCTGTTTGATGTACAGGCTTCTGTCACATACTGGATGTTGTTTGATGTACAGGCGTCTGTCATTCTGTCACATACTGGATGTTGTTTGATGTACAGGATTCTGTCACATACTGGATGTTGTTTGATGTACATACTTCTGTCACATACTGGATGTTGCTTAATGTACAGGTTTCTGTCACATACTGGATGTTGTTTGCTGTACAGGATTCTGTCATTCTGTCACATACTGGATGGTGTTTGATGTACGGGCTTCTTTCATTCTCTCACATACTGGATGTTGTTTGATGTACAGACTTCTGTCACATACTGGATGTTGTTTGATGTACAGACTTCTGTCACATACTGCATGTTGTTTGATGTACATGATTCTGTCACATATTGGATGTTGTTTGATGTACTGGCTTCTGTCATTCTGTCACATACTGGATGCTGTTTGATGTACAGGTTTCTGTCACATACTGGATGTTGTTTGATGTACAGGCTTCTGTCATTCTGTCACATACTGGTTGTTGTTTGATGTACAGGCTTCTGTCACATACCGGATGCTGTTTGATGTACAGGCGTCTGTCTTTCTGTCACATACTGGATGTTGTTTGATGTACATGCTTCTGTCACATACTGGATGTTGTTTGATGTACATACTTCTGTCACATACTGGATGTTGCTTAATGTACAGGTTTCTGTCACATACTGGATGGTGTTTGCTGTACAGGCTTCTGTCATTCTGTCACATACTGGATGATGTTTGATGTACGGGCTTCTGTCATTCTCTCACATACTGGATGTTGTTTGCTGTACAGGCTTCTGTCATTCTGACACATACTGGATGGTGTTTGATGTACGAGCTTCTGTCATTCTGTCTCATACTGGATGTTGTTTGTTATACAGGCTTCTGTTATTCTGTCACATACTGGATGTTGTTTGATGTACAGACTTCTGTCACATACTGGATGCTGTTTGATGTACAGGCTTCTGTCACATACTGGATGTTGTTTGATGTACAGACTTCTGTCATTCTGTCACATACCGGATGTTGTTTGATGTACAGACTTCTGTCACATACCGGATGCTGTTTGATGTACAGGCTTCTGTCACATACTGGATGTTGTTTGATGTACTGGCTTATGTCATTCTGTCACATACTGGATGTTGTTTGATGTACAGAATTCTGTCACATACCGGATGCTGTTTGATGTACAGAATTCTGTCACATACTGGATGTTGTTTGATGTACAGACTTCTGTCACATACCGGATGCTGTTTGATGTACAGGCTTCTGTCACATACTGAATGTTGTTTGATGTACAGGCTTCTGTCATTCTGTCACATACAGGATGTTGTTTGATGTACAGGCTTCTGTCACATACTGGATGTTGTTTGATGTACAGGCGTCTGTCATTCTGTCACATACTGGATGTTGTTTGATGTACAGGCTTCTGTCACATACTGGATGTTGTTTGATGCACATAGTTCTGTCACATACTGGATGTTGCTTAATGTACAGGTTTCTGTCACTTACTGGATGTTGTTTGCTGTACAGGCTTCTGTCATTCTGTCACATACTGGATGGTGTTTGATGTACAGACTTCTGTCACATACTGGATGTTGTTTGATGTACAGACTTCTGTCACATACCGGATGCTGTTTGATGTACAGGCTTCTGTCACATACTGGATGTTGTTTGATGTACAGGCTTCTGTCACATACCGGATGATGTTTGATGTACAGGCTTCTGTCACATACTGGATGTTGATTGATGTACAGGCGTCTGTCATTCTGTCACATACTGGATGTTGTTTGATGTACAGGCTTCTGTCACATACTGGATGTTGTTTGATGTACATGCGTCTGTCTTTCTGTCACATACTGGATGTTGTTTGATGTACATGCTTCTGTCATTCTGTCACATACTGGATGGTGTTTGATGTACGGGCTTCTTTCATTCTCTCACATACTGGATGTTGTTTGATGTACAGGCGTCTGTCATTCTGTCACATACTGGATGTTGTTTGATGTACAGGCTTCTGTCATTCTGTCACATACTGGATGTTGTTTGATGTACATAATTCTGTCACATACCGGATGCTGTTTGATGTACAGACTTCTGTCACATACTGGATGTTGTTTGATGTACATGATTCTGTCACATACCGGATGCTGTTTGATGTACAGGCTTCTGTCACATACTGGATGTTGTTTGATGTACAGGCTTCTGTCATTCTGTCACATACTGGATGTTGTTTGATGTACAGGCTTCTGTCACATACCGGATGCTGTTTGATGTACAGGCTTCTGTCACATACTGGATGTTGTTTGATGTACAGGCGTCTGTCATTCTGTCACATACTGGATGTTGTTTGATGTACAGGATTCTGTCACATACTGGATGTTGTTTGATGTACATACTTCTGTCACATACTGGATGTTGCTTAATGTACAGGTTTCTGTCACATACTGGATGTTGTTTGCTGTACAGGATTCTGTCATTCTGTCACATACTGGATGGTGTTTGATGTACGGGCTTCTTTCATTCTCTCACATACTGGATGTTGTTTGATGTACAGACTTCTGTCACATACTGGATGGTGTTTGATGTACGGGCTTCTGTCATTCTGTCTCATACTGGATGTTGTTTGTTATACAGGCTTCTGTTATTCTGTCAAATACTGGATGTTGTTTGATGTACAGACTTCTGTCACATACTGGATGCTGTTTGATGTACAGGCTTCTGTCACATACTGGATGTTGTTTGATGTACAGACTTCTGTCATTCTGTCACATACCAGATGTTGTTTGATGTACAGACTTCTGTCACATACCGGATGCTGTTTGATGTACAGGCTTCTGTCACATACTGGATGTTGTTTGATGTACTGGCTTATGTCATTCTGTCACATACTGGATGTTGTTTGATGTACAGAATTCTGTCACATACCGGATGCTGTTTGATGTACATACTTCTGTCACATACTGGATGTTGCTTAATGTACAGGTTTCTGTCACATACTGGATGTTGTTTGCTGTACAGGCTTCTGTCATTCTGTAACATACTGGATGGTGTTTGATGTACGGGCTTCTGTCATTCTCTCACATACTGGATGTTGTTTGCTGTACAGGCTTCTGTCATTCTGTCACATACTGGATGGTGTTTGATGTACGGGCTTCTGTCATTCTGTCACATACTGGATGTTGTTTGCTGTACAGGCTTCTGTCATTCTGTCACATACTGGATGTTGTTTGATGTACAGACTTCTGTCACATACAGGATGTTGTTTGATGTACAGGCTTTTGTCACATACCGGATGTTGTTTGATGTACAGAATTCTGTCATTCTGTCACATACTGGATGTTGTTTGATGTACAGGCTTCTGTCATTCTGTCACATACTGGATGTTGTTTGATGTACATAATTCTGTCACATACCGGATGCTGTTTGATGTACAGACTTCTGTCACATACTGGATGTTGTTTGATGTACATGATTCTGTCACATACCGGATGCTGTTTGATGTACAGGCTTCTGTCACATACTGGATGTTGTTTGATGTACAGGCTTCTGTCACATACCGGATGCTGTTTGATGTACAGGCTTCTGTCACATACTGGATGTTGTTTGATGTACAGGCGTCTGTCATTCTGTCACATACTGGATGTTGTTTGATGTACAGGATTCTGTCACATACTGGATGTTGTTTGATGTACATACTTCTGTCACATACTGGATGTTGCTTAATGTACAGGTTTCTGTCACATACTGGATGTTGTTTGCTGTACAGGATTCTGTCATTCTGTCACATACTGGATGGTGTTTGATGTACGGGCTTCTTTCATTCTCTCACATACTGGATGTTGTTTGATGTACAGACTTCTGTCACATACTGGATGTTGTTTGATGTACAGACTTCTGTCACATACTGCATGTTGTTTGATGTACATGATTCTGTCACATATTGGATGTTGTTTGATGTACTGGCTTCTGTCATTCTGTCACATACTGGATGCTGTTTGATGTACAGGTTTCTGTCACATACTGGATGTTGTTTGATGTACAGGCTTCTGTCATTCTGTCACATACTGGTTGTTGTTTGATGTACAGGCTTCTGTCACATACCGGATGCTGTTTGATGTACAGGCGTCTGTCTTTCTGTCACATACTGGATGTTGTTTGATGTACATGCTTCTGTCACATACTGGATGTTGTTTGATGTACATACTTCTGTCACATACTGGATGTTGCTTAATGTACAGGTTTCTGTCACATACTGGATGGTGTTTGCTGTACAGGCTTCTGTCATTCTGTCACATACTGGATGATGTTTGATGTACGGGCTTCTGTCATTCTCTCACATACTGGATGTTGTTTGCTGTACAGGCTTCTGTCATTCTGACACATACTGGATGGTGTTTGATGTACGGGCTTCTGTCATTCTGTCTCATACTGGATGTTGTTTGTTATACAGGCTTCTGTTATTCTGTCACATACTGGATGTTGTTTGATGTACAGACTTCTGTCACATACTGGATGCTGTTTGATGTACAGGCTTCTGTCACATACTGGATGTTGTTTGATGTACAGACTTCTGTCATTCTGTCACATACCGGATGTTGTTTGATGTACAGACTTCTGTCACATACCGGATGCTGTTTGATGTACAGGCTTCTGTCACATACTGGATGTTGTTTGATGTACTGGCTTATGTCATTCTGTCACATACTGGATGTTGTTTGATGTACAGAATTCTGTCACATACCGGATGCTGTTTGATGTACAGAATTCTGTCACATACTGGATGTTGTTTGATGTACAGACTTCTGTCACATACCGGATGCTGTTTGATGTACAGGCTTCTGTCACATACTGAATGTTGTTTGATGTACAGGCTTCTGTCATTCTGTCACATACAGGATGTTGTTTGATGTACAGGCTTCTGTCACATACTGGATGTTGTTTGATGTACAGGCGTCTGTCATTCTGTCACATACTGGATGTTGTTTGATGTACAGGCTTCTGTCACATACTGGATGTTGTTTGATGCACATAGTTCTGTCACATACTGGATGTTGCTTAATGTACAGGTTTCTGTCACTTACTGGATGTTGTTTGCTGTACAGGCTTCTGTCATTCTGTCACATACTGGATGGTGTTTGATGTACAGACTTCTGTCACATACTGGATGTTGTTTGATGTACAGACTTCTGTCACATACCGGATGCTGTTTGATGTACAGGCTTCTGTCACATACTGGATGTTGTTTGATGTACAGGCTTCTGTCACATACCGGATGATGTTTGATGTACAGGCTTCTGTCACATACTGGATGTTGATTGATGTACAGGCGTCTGTCATTCTGTCACATACTGGATGTTGTTTGATGTACAGGCTTCTGTCACATACTGGATGTTGTTTGATGTACATGCGTCTGTCTTTCTGTCACATACTGGATGTTGTTTGATGTACATGCTTCTGTCATTCTGTCACATACTGGATGGTGTTTGATGTACGGGCTTCTTTCATTCTCTCACATACTGGATGTTGTTTGATGTACAGGCGTCTGTCATTCTGTCACATACTGGATGTTGTTTGATGTACAGTCTTCTGTCATTCTGTCACATACTGGATGTTGTTTGATGTACATAATTCTGTCACATACCGGATGCTGTTTGATGTACAGACTTCTGTCACATACTGGATGTTGTTTGATGTACATGATTCTGTCACATACCGGATGCTGTTTGATGTACAGGCTTCTGTCACATACTGGATGTTGTTTGATGTACAGGCTTCTGTCATTCTGTCACATACTGGATGTTGTTTGATGTACAGGCTTCTGTCACATACCGGATGCTGTTTGATGTACAGGCTTCTGTCACATACTGGATGTTGTTTGATGTACAGGCGTCTGTCATTCTGTCACATACTGGATGTTGTTTGATGTACAGGATTCTGTCACATACTGGATGTTGTTTGATGTACATACTTCTGTCACATACTGGATGTTGCTTAATGTACAGGTTTCTGTCACATACTGGATGTTGTTTGCTGTACAGGATTCTGTCATTCTGTCACATACTGGATGGTGTTTGATGTACGGGCTTCTTTCATTCTCTCACATACTGGATGTTGTTTGATGTACAGACTTCTGTCACATACTGGATGTTGTTTGATGTACAGACTTCTGTCACATACTGCATGTTGTTTGATGTACATGATTCTGTCACATATTGGATGTTGTTTGATGTACTGGCTTCTGTCATTCTGTCACATACTGGATGCTGTTTGATGTACAGGTTTCTGTCACATACTGGATGTTGTTTGATGTACAGGCTTCTGTCATTCTGTCACATACTGGTTGTTGTTTGATGTACAGGCTTCTGTCACATACCGGATGCTGTTTGATGTACAGGCGTCTGTCTTTCTGTCACATACTGGATGTTGTTTGATGTACATGCTTCTGTCACATACTGGATGTTGTTTGATGTACATACTTCTGTCACATAATGGATGTTGCTTAATGTACAGGTTTCTGTCACATACTGGATGGTGTTTGCTGTACAGGCTTCTGTCATTCTGTCACATACTGGATGATGTTTGATGTACGGGCTTCTGTCATTCTCTCACATACTGGATGTTGTTTGCTGTACAGGCTTCTGTCATTCTGACACATACTGGATGGTGTTTGATGTACGGGCTTCTGTCATTCTGTCTCATAAGGGATGTTGTTTGTTATACAGGCTTCTGTTATTCTGTCACATACTGGATGTTGTTTGATGTACAGACTTCTGTCACATACTGGATGCTGTTTGATGTACAGGCTTCTGTCACATACTGGATGTTGTTTGATGTACAGACTTCTGTCATTCTGTCACATACCGGATGTTGTTTGATGTACAGACTTCTGTCACATACCGGATGCTGTTTGATGTACAGGCTTCTGTCACATACTGGATGTTGTTTGATGTACTGGCTTATGTCATTCTGTCACATACTGGATGTTGTTTGATGTACAGAATTCTGTCACATACCGGATGCTGTTTGATGTACAGAATTCTGTCACATACTGGATGTTGTTTGATGTACAGACTTCTGTCACATACCGGATGCTGTTTGATGTACAGGCTTCTGTCACATACTGAATGTTGTTTGATGTACAGGCTTCTGTCATTCTGTCACATACAGGATGTTGTTTGATGTACAGGCTTCTGTCACATACTGGATGTTGTTTGATGTACAGGCGTCTGTCATTCTGTCACATACTGGATGTTGTTTGATGTACAGGCTTCTGTCACATACTGGATGTTGTTTGATGCACATAGTTCTGTCACATACTGGATGTTGCTTAATGTACAGGTTTCTGTCACTTACTGGATGTTGTTTGCTGTACAGACTTCTGTCACATACTGGATGTTGTTTGATGCACATAGTTCTGTCACATACTGGATGTTGCTTAATGTACAGGTTTCTGTCACATACTGGATGGTGTTTGATGTACAGACTTCTGTCACATACTGGATGTTGTTTGATGTACAGACTTCTGTCACATACCGGATGCTGTTTGATGTACAGGCTTCTGTCACATACTGGATGTTGGTTGATGTACAGGCTTCTGTCACATACCGGATGATGTTTGATGTACAGGCTTCTGTCACATACTGGATGTTGATTGATGTACAGGCGTCTGTCATTCTGTCACATACTGGATGTTGTTTGATGTACAGGCTTCTGTCACATACTGGATGTTGTTTGATGTACATGCGTCTGTCTTTCTGTCACATACTGGATGTTGTTTGATGTACATGCTTCTGTCATTCTGTCACATACTGGATGGTGTTTGATGTACGGGCTTCTTTCATTCTCTCACATACTGGATGTTGTTTGATGTACAGGCGTCTGTCATTCTGTCACATACTGGATGTTGTTTGATGTACAGGCTTCTTTCACATACTGGATGTTGTTTGATGTACATACTTCTGTCACATACTGGATGTTGCTTAATGTACAGGTTTCTGTCACATACTGGATGTTGTTTGCTGTACAGGCTTCTGTCATTCTGTAACATACTGGATGGTGTTTGATGTACGGGCTTCTGTCATTCTCTCAAATACTGGATGTTGTTTGCTGTACAGGCTTCTGTCATTCTGTCACATACTGGATGGTGTTTGATGTACGGGCTTCTGTCATTCTGTCACATACTGGATGTTGTTTGCTGTACAGGCTTCTGTCATTCTGTCACATACTGGATGTTGTTTGATGTACAGACTTCTGTCACATACTGGATGTTGTTTGATGTACAGGCTTTTGTCACATACATGATGTTATTTGATGTACAGACTTCTGTCATTCTGTCACATACTGGATGTTGTTGGATGTACAGGCTTCTGTCATTCTGTCACATACTGGATGTTGTTTGATGTACATAATTCTGTCACATACCGGATGCTGTTTGATGTACAGACTTCTGTCACATACTGGATGTTGTTTGATGTACATGATTCTGTCACATACCGGATGCTGTCTGATGTACAGGCTTCTGTCACATACTGGATGTTGTTTGATGTGCAGGATTCTTTCACATACTGGATGTTGTTTGATGTACATACTTCTGTCACATACTGGATGTTGCTTAATGTACAGGTTTCTGTCACATACTGGATGTTGTTTGCTGTACAGGATTCTGTCATTCTGTCACATACTGGATGGTGTTTGATGTACGGGATTCTTTCATTCTCTCACATACTGGATGTTGTTTGATGTACAGACTTCTGTCACATACTGGATGTTGTTTGATGTACAGACTTCTGTCACATACTGCATGTTGTTTGATGTACAGGATTCTGTCACATATTGGATGTTGTTTGATGTACTGGCTTCTGTCATTCTGTCACATACTGGATGCTGTGTGATGTACAGGTTTCTGTCACATACTGGATGTTGTTTGATGTACAGGCTTCTGTCATTCTGTCACATACTGGTTGTTGTTTGATGTACAGGCTTCTGTCACATACCGGATGCTGTTTGATGTACAGGCTTCTGTCACATACTGGATGTTGATTGATGTACAGGCGTCTGTCATTCTGTCACATACTGGATGTTGTTTGATGTACATGCTTCTGTCACATACTGGATGTTGTTTGATGTACATACTTCTGTCACATACTGGATGTTGCTTAATGTACAGGTTTCTGTCACATACTGGATGGTGTTTGCTGTACAGGCTTCTGTCATTCTGTCACATACTGGATGATGTTTGATGTACGGGCATCTGTCATTCTCTCACATACTGGATGTTGTTTGCTGTACAGGCTTCTGTCATTCTGTCACATACTGGATGGTGTTTGATGTACGGGCTTCTGTCATTCTGTCTCATACTGGATGTTGTTTGTTATACAGGCTTCTGTTATTCTGTCACATACTGGATGTTGTTTGATGTACAGACTTCTGTCACATACTGGATGCTGTTTGATGTACAGGCTTCTATCACATACTGGATGTTGTTTGATGTACAGACTTCTGTCATTCTGTCACATACCGGATGTTGTTTGATGTACAGACTTCTGTCACATACCGGATGCTGTTTGATGTACAGGCTTCTGTCACATACTGGATGTTGTTTGATGTACTGGCTTATGTCATTCTGTCACATACTGGATGTTGTTTGATGTACAGAATTCTGTCACATACCGGATGCTGTTTGATGTACAGAATTCTGTCACATACTGGATGTTGTTTGATGTACAGACTTCTGTCACATACCGGATGCTGTTTGATGTACAGGCTTCTGTCACATACTGAATGTTGTTTGATGTACAGGCTTCTGTCATTCTGTCACATACAGGATGTTGTTTGATGTACAGGCTTCTGTCACATACTGGATGTTGTTTGATGTACAGGCGTCTGTCATTCTGTCACATACTGGATGTTGTTTGATGTACAGGCTTCTGTCACATACTGGATGTTGTTTAATGCACATAGTTCTGTCACATACTGGATGTTGCTTAATGTACAGGTTTCTGTCACTTACAGGATGTTGTTTGATGTACTGACTTCTGTCATTCTGTCACATACTGGATGCTGTTTGATGTACAGACTTCTGTCACATACTGGATGTTGTTTGATGTACAGACTTCTGTCACATACCGGATGCTGTTTGATGTACAGGCTTCTGTCACATACTGGATGTTGTTTGATGTACAGACTTCTGTCTCATACTGCATGTTGTTTGATGTACAGGATTCTGTCACATATTTGATGTTGTTTGATGTACTGACTTCTGTCATTCTGTCACATACTGGATGCTGTTTGATGTACATGCTTCTGTCACATACTGGATGTTGTTTGATGTACAGGCTTCTGTCATTCTGTCAAATACTGGATGTTGTTTGATGTACAGGCTTCTGTCACATACCGGATGATGTTTGATGTACAGGCTTCTGTCACATACTGGATGTTGATTGATGTACAGGCGTCTGTCATTCTGTCACATACTGGATGTTGTTTGATGTACAGGCTTCTGTCACATACTGGATGTTGTTTGATGTACATGCGTCTGTCTTTCTGTCACATACTGGATGTTGTTTGATGTACATGCTTCTGTCATTCTGTCACATACTGGATGGTGTTTGATGTACGGGCTTCTTACATTCTCTCACATACTGGATGTTGTTTGATGTACAGACTTCTGTCACATACTGGATGTTGTTTGATGTACAGACTTCTGTCACATACTGCATGTTGTTTGATGTACAGGATTCTGTCACATATTGGATGTTGTTTGATGTACTGGCTTCTGTCATTCTGTCACATACTGGATGCTGTTTGATGTACAGGCTTCTGTCACATACTGGATGTTGTTTGATGTACAGGCTTCTGTCATTCTGTCACATACTGGATGTTGTTTGATGTACAGGCTTCTGTCACATACCGGATGCTGTTTGATGTACAGGCTTCCGTCACATACTGGATGTTGATTGATGTACAGGCTTCTGTCATTCTGTCACATACTGGATGTTGTTTGATGTACAGGCTTCTGTCACATACTGGATGTTGTTTGATGTACAGGCGTCTGTCTTTCTGTCACATACTGGATGTTGTTTGATGTACATGATTCTGTCACATACTGGATGTTGTTTGATGTACATACTTCTGTCACATACTGGATGTTGCTTAATGTACAGGTTTCTGTCACATACTGGATGTTGTTTGCTGTACAGGCTTCTGTCATTCTGTCACATACTGGATGGTGTTTGATGTACGGGCTTCTGTCATTCTCTCACATACTGGATGTTGTTTGCTGTACAGGCTTCTGTCATTCTGTCACATACTGGATGGTGTTTGATGTACGGGCTTCTGTCATTCTGTCTCATACTGGATGTTGTTTGTTATACAGGCTTCTGTTATTCTGTCACATACTGGATGTTGTTTGATGTACAGACTTCTGTCACATACTGGATGCTGTTTGATGTACAGGCTTCTGTCACATACTGGATGTTGTTTGATGTACAGACTTCTGTCATTCTGTCACATACCGGATGTTGTTTGATGTACAGACTTCTGTCACATACCGGATGCTGTTTGATGTACAGGCTTCTGTCACATACTGGATGTTGTTTGATGTACTGGCTTATGTCATTCTGTCACATACTGGATGTTGTTTGATGTCCAGAATTCTGTCACATACCGGATGCTGTTTTATGTACAAAATTCTGTCACATACTGGATGTTGTTTGATGTACAGACTTCTGTCACATACCGGATGCTGTTTGATGTACAGGCTTCTGTCACATACTGAATGTTGTTTGATGTACAGGCTTCTGTCATTCTGTCACATACAGGATGTTGTTTGATGTACAGGCTTCTGTCACATACTGGATGTTGTTTGATGTACAGGCGTCTGTCATTCTGTCACATACTGGATGTTGTTTGATGTACAGGCTTCTGTCACATACTGGATGTTGTTTGATGCACATAGTTCTGTCACATACTGGATGTTGCTTAATGTACAGGTTTCTGTCACTTACTGGATGTTGTTTGCTGTACAGGCTTCTGTCATTCTGTCACATACTGGATGGTGTTTGATGTACAGACTTCTGTCACATACTGGATGTTGTTTGATGTAAAGACTTCTGTCACATACCGGATGCTGTTTGATGTACAGGCTTCTGTCACATACTGGATGTTGTTTGATGTACAGGCTTCTGTCACATACCGGATGCTGTTTGATGTACAGGCTTCTGTCACATACTGGATGTTGTTTGATGTACAGGCGTCTGTCATTCTGTCACATACTGGATGTTGTTTGATGTACAGGATTCTGTCACATACTGGATGTTGTTTGATGTACATACTTCTGTCACATACTGGATGTTGCTTAATGTACAGGTTTCTGTCACATACTGGATGTTGTTTGCTGTACAGGCTTCTTTCATTCTCTCACATACTGGATGTTGTTTGATGTACAGACTTCTGTCACATACTGCATGTTGTTTGATGTACAGGATTCTGTCACATATTGGATGTTGTTTGATGTACTGACTTCTGTCATTCTGTCACATACTGGATGCTGTTTGATGTACATGCTTCTGTCACATACTGGATGTTGTTTGATGTACAGGCTTCTGTCATTCTGTCACATACTGGATGTTGTTTGATGTACAGGCTTCTGTCACATACCGGATGATGTTTGATGTACAGGCTTCTGTCACATACTGGATGTTGATTGATGTACAGGCGTCTGTCATTCTGTCACATACTGGATGTTGTTTGATGTACAGGCTTCTGTCACATACTGGATGTTGTTTGATGTACATGCGTCTGTCTTTCTGTCGCATACTGGATGTTGTTTGATGTACATGCTTCTGTCATTCTGTCACATACTGGATGGTGTTTGATATACGGGCTTCTTTCATTCTCTCACATACTGGATGTTGTTTGATGTACAGACTTCTGTCACATACTGGATGTTGTTTGATGTACAGACTTCTGTCACATACTGCATGTTGTTTGATGTACAGGATTCTGTCACATATTGGATGTTGTTTGATGTACTGGCTTCTGTCATTCTGTCACATACTGGATGCTGTTTGATGTACAGGCTTCTGTCACATACTGGATGTTGTTTGATGTACATGCTTCTGTCATTCTGTCACATACTGGATGTTGTTTGATGTACAGGCTTCTGTCACATACCGGATGCTGTTTGATGTACAGGCTTCTGTCACATACTGGATGTTGATTGATGTACAGGCTTCTGTCATTCTGTCACATACTGGATGTTGTTTGATGTACAGGCTTCTGTCACATACTGGATGTTGTTTGATGTACAGGCGTCTGTCTTTCTGTCACATACTGGATGTTGTTTGATGTACATGATTCTGTCACATACTGGATGTTGTTTGATGTACATACTTCTGTCACATACTGGATGTTGCTTAATGTACAGGTTTCTGTCACATACTGGATGTTGTTTGCTGTACAGGATTCTGTCATTCTGTCACATACTGGATGGTGTTTGATGTACGGGCTTCTGTCATTCTCTCACATACTGGATGTTGTTTGCTGTACAGGCTTCTGTCATTCTGTCACATACTGGATGGTGTTTGATGTACGGGCTTCTGTCATTCTGTCTCATACTGGATGTTGTTTGTTGTACAGGCTTCTGTTTTTCTGTCACATACTGGACGTTGTTTGATGTACAGACTTCTGTCACATACTAGATGCTGTTTGATGTACTGGCTTCTGTCACATACTGGATGTTGTTTGATGTACAGACTTCTGTCACATACCGGATGTTGTTTGATGTACAGACTTCTGTCATTCTGTCACATACTGGATGTTTGATGTACAGACTTCTGTCACATACCGGATGCTGTTTGATGTACAGGCTTCTGTCACATACTGGATGTTGTTTGATGTACTGGCTTCTGTCATTCTGTCACATACTGGATGTTGTTCGATGTACAGACTTCTGTCACATACCGGATGCTGTTTGATGTACAGAATTCTGTCACATACTGGATGTTGTTTGATGTACAGACTTCTGTCACATACCGGATGCTGTTTGATGTACAGGCTTCCGTCACATACTGAATGTTGTTTGATGTACAGGCTTCTGTCATTCTCTCACATACAGGATGTTGTTTGATGTACAGGCTTCTGTCACATACTGGATGTTGTTTGATGTACAGGCGTCTGTCATTCTGTCACATACTGGATGTTATTTGATGTACAGGCTTCTGTCACATACTGGATGTTGTTTGATGCACATACTTCTGTCACATACTGGATTGTGCTTAATGTACAGGTTTCTGTCACTTACTGGATGTTGTTTGCTGTACAGGCTTCTGTCATTCTGTCACATACTGGATGGTGTTTGATGTACAGACTTCTGTCACATACTGGATGTTGTTTGATGTACAGACTTCTGTCACATACCGGATGCTGTTTGATGTACAGGCTTCTGTCACATACTGGATGTTGTTTGATGTACAGGCTTCTGTCATTCTGTCACATACTGGATGTTGTTTGATGTACAGGCTTCTGTCAAATATTGGATGTTGTTTGATGTACAGGCTTCTGTCATTCTGTCACATACTGGATGATGTTTGAAGTACAGGCTTCTGTCACATACCGGATGCTGTTTGATGTACATGCTTCTGTCACATACTGGATGTTGATTGATGTACAGGCGTCTGTCATTCTGTCACATACTGGATGTTGTTTGATGTACAGGCTTCTGTCACATGCTGGATGTTGTTTGATGTACAGGCGTCTGTCTTTCTGTCACATACTGGATGTTGTTTGATGTACATGCTTCTGTCACATACTGGATGTTGTTTGATGTACATTCTTCTGTCACATACTGGATGTTGCTTAATGTACAGGTTTCTGTCACATACTGGATGTTGTTTGCTGTACAGGCTTCGGTCATTCTGTCTCATACTGGATGTTGTTTGTTGTACAGGCTTCTGTTATTCTGTCACATACTGGATGTTGTTTGATGTACAGACTTCTGTCACATACTGGATGCTGTTTGATGTTCAGGCTTCTGTCACATACTGGATGTTGTTTGATGTACAGACTTCTGTCACATACCGGATGTTGTTTGATGTACAGAGTTCTGACATTCTGTCACATACTGGATGTTGTTTGATGTACAGACTTCTGTCACATACCGGATGCTGTTTGATGTACAGGCTTCTGTCACATACTGGATGTTGTTTGATGTACTGGCTTCTGTCATTCTGTCACATACTGGATGTTGTTTGATGTACAGACTTCTGTCACATACCGGATGCTGTTTGATGTACAGAATTCTGTCACATACTGGATGTTGTTTGATGTACAGACTTCTGTCACATACCGGATGTTGTTTGATGTACAGGCTTCTGTCACATACTGAATGTTGTTTGATGTACAGGCTTCTGTCATTCTGTCACATACAGGATGTTGTTTGATGTACAGGCTTCTGTCACATACTCGATGTTGTTTGATGTACAGGCGTCTGTCATTCTGTCACATACTGGATGTTGTTTGATGAACAGGCTTCTGTCACATACTGGATGTTGTTTGATGCACATACTTCTGTCACATACTGGATGTTGCTTAATGTACAGGTTTCTGTCACTTACTGGATGGTGTTTGATGTACGGGATTCTGTCATTCTCTCACATACTGGATGTTGTTTGATGTACAGACTTCTGTCACATACTGCATGTTGTTTGATGTACAGGCTTCTGTCACATATTGGATGTTGTTTGATGTACAGGCTTCTGTCTTTCTGTCACATACTGGATGCTGTTTGATGTACAGGCTTCTGTCACATACTGGATGTTGTTTGATGTACATGCTTCTGTCATTCTGTCACATACTGGATGTTGTTTGATGTACAGGCTTCTGTCACATACCGGATGCTGTTTGATGTACAGGCTTCTATCACATACTGGATGTTGTTTGATGTACAGGCGTCTGTCATTCTGTCACATACTGGATGTTGTTTGATGTACAGGCTTCTGTCACATACTGGATGTTGTTTGATGTACATACTTCTGTCACATACTGGATGTTGCTTAATGTACAGGTTTCTGTCACACACTGGATGTTGTTTGCTGTACAGGCTTCTGTCTTTCTGTCACATACTGGATGGTGTTTGATGTACAGACTTCTGTCACATACTGGATGTTGTTTGATGTACAGGGTTCTGTCACATACTGGATGTTGTTTGCTGTTCAGAATTCTGTCACATACTGGATGTTGTTTGATGTTCAGAATTCTGTCACATACTGGATGTTGTTTGATGTACAGGCTTCTGTCACATACTGGATGTTGTTTGATGTACAGACTTCTGTCCCATACTGGATGTTGTTTGATGTACAGACTTCTGTCACATACTGGATGTTGTTTGATGTTCAGAATTCTGTCACATACTGGATGTTGTTTGATGTACAGACTTCTGTCACTTACTGGATGTTGTTTGATGTACAGACTTCTGTCACATACTGGATGTTGTTTGATGTAAAGACTTCTGTCACTTACTGGATGTTGTTTGATGTACAGACTGCTGTCACATACTGGATGTTGTTTGATGTACAGACTTCTGTCACATAGTGGATGTTGTTTGATGTACAGGCTTCTGTAAAATACTGGATTTTGTTTGATGTACAGGCTTTTGTCACATACTGGTTGTTGTTTGATGTACAGACTTCTGTCACATACTGGATGGTGTTTGATGTACAGGCATCTGTCACATACTTGATGTTGTTTGATGTACAGACTTCTGTCACATACTGGATGTTGTTTGATGTACAGGCTTCTGTCACTTACTGGATGTTGTGTGATGTACAGACTTTTGTCACATGTGTTTATGGTACATACAGTGAAGCAAGGAATACACTCACTAAAGAGATAAATGTTCAGTGTCTGGAAATAAACCATTTCTACTGTTCCATGATATGCTATTCAGTTCCTAAGATACAAATAAGGTTGATTTGGATATCAAAATGAATACGCCATCCATGAAAGGTTAAAGATGTCTAAAAAGGAGCTTAAATCGGATTATTGAGTTTCCATTCTCAGATGATGTTCCAAACTGTCAATAACGACGTAACAAGATGTTCTTCAGACTTCAGATGTTTATCTTTGCGTGATCACAATTGGTTCGCAAAATTGCATTACCTTGTTCCAAATTGTGCCTATTGAAGTGTTGTAGTAAGGCATACATGTGGCCACAAGTGGTCATAGTACAAGTACCATCACAATGTGTGAACCAAGACACAACACATTCCGTTCTTTGAACAACCTCCATCCAATCCCATTATAAAAGATTAACAGTCATATGTGTGTACTATCCTATAGTAGCATGATTGTATATGATTTTATATAATTTTATATGAGTGTTACACAAAAATGGGCTACTTTCTCTAGACATATTTACATCCGCTCTTCGGACACACACACACACTTATATATATATATATATATATATATATATATATATATATATATATATATATATATATATATATATATATATATATATATATATATATATATATATATATATATATATATATATATATATATACGAGGCCCAGAACATTCGTTTTCGTCAAGCCTTTCATTCAGGTGGTGGGCTTCTCTAGCCTATGACAGCCTGCTTATCTGACGACGGGCGCTCGGGTGCGTAATGAATCTTCGCCGAGGCGTTGTCGTTCACGTCTACCTCACGTGAGGTGTTCCACAGTCAGTGAACTTGCCTCGTGTATTAGACGTTCTGTGCCCAACGGGAACTGAACCTTTTCTCATACGAGAGCTTGGTTCCAGTTTAAGAAAACTCGGCAGAAGAGATGGTACCGGACTCTTTCGCCTTTCTAGCAGAAGTGTCGTTCACCGACATCGTGAACCACTCGCCCAAGTCCGAGTCTCACCACGCGTTTAGGAGCAGGGCGTGTTCTCAAGCTGAATGACCTCGTCCCATTTGTGCGTGAGCCCATAGGTTGCGGAACCCTTTCTCTCCTCGAGCATGCTTTCGGCATAGGAAAGCTTAGCAGTAGAGTTGGGGCAGGGCAGCTTTCGTTGCCGGGCGCCATCGATGTGGTCTTTGCCTGTAAGCAACACCGGTAACTAGAACCTGCCTCGAGCTAACAGAGCAAGTAGTTCCGATTTACTTGGAATGTTTTTCCTTTCTATTTGCAATTAGCGCTCTCCATGGCGCTGTGCTGCAGTCACATTGTACTCAGTATGCTATCTTTTAGGCTCTCGCCATCGGCATTGATAATACTCCATTGATATTAGTGTGTGTGTGGGTGAGGGGGGGGGGGCTAATTTGACATAATTAAACTGTGCCGGGTGGCCCTAATGTCTTTTCAAAACGGGATAGAGGTAAATACTTGTTGATGTAAATTATAGACAGCTAGTCTGCGTGGAGTTGCATTGATTTGTGCAGAAGTTTTAAATTAGTCATATTTGATGAAGACATTTTAGCTGAAACCTTAAAGACCGGTTATTGAAAATGATTATAAATAGAGATTAAATGAAAGGCCGCCTGTGATAAAACTGTATACCATATGATAAATGTTATGAGAAAAACCGTATTAAATTGTTTTACGTTGCGGAGTTATTTCGCAATTATATTAACAATGTGGGTAGGGGGTCTGAAAACCACTGACAGTTGTTGACAAAGGGGAAGGAGATGGCATGGGGGGGGGGAGAAGATCGACTAAACTTACAGTCAACAGTACTGATCGTATACACTAATTGTTTGAATTTTACAATAAATTATAAATATCTGGGGAAAAATTTTCATCATTTTCTCTGATAAAAAATAACAATGTTAGGAGAGAGGGATAAATATTTTTTAGGGGGGGGGGGTTAAAATGCCTGACGTAATGTATGAACATCCAATGAATAATTACGCAGATCTTCCCACTGAAATGGTGTTACGGGAGTGTTGATATATTGTCTACCCTGTCTTCGCGTGCTGTTACCAACATGAGAACCCGAATACCCTCCCGTGGTATGAGCTTTATTATTATTAATATTATATAGTCGTGAAATGAATTAGGTGGTGTTCAGAAGCATTATGGCTTACTTTTGTATATAGTAGATTTATTTAAGGGGGGGGGGTGTTCACCCTTCAATCATTCCTTCATGGTATACCTTAACTTGTATTACTGAATGCCAATATTCTCATGTTTCTTTTTCAAGTACAGAGAAATTGTGGGACATACCTTGCTACAAGCTTTTGTTTAATGTTATGAAGTTCACTCCATCTGTATTGAGTTCGTTCATGTACAGCCACATTAAGTGAGACTAACTGAATGATGCTCTTTCCTTGCAATATTTATCACATATAGGATGGTGACATCAATATAAGATTAATACAGTTTCAAGGAGAACAATATGATCCATGGTCGCAAAATCTGATCGGGCATACTTTGTCTGTGAATCGAAATAGAGAAGACGTGGTCGCGTGTACTGGAGACAGTCTACAACTAATGAGTAATTTTCTCTAAGCAAACATTCTCACATTACTAAGCCAGGAAAGAGAATGTAAATACATTCAGAAGGTATTAACTAGCCACAGGCCAGACAAGCTTCTGAAAGGATGAAGAGGCATGAGTTGAATATATGAGGAAATAAGGAAAGCTATAGTTGAACCGTGGACATAATTTATCATATTGATTAGTGTGAATTTGTGATTACAACAACTGCAGATAATTTTGACGTCACAAAAACTGAACATCAAGACATTTCAATTGACATTTAAAAAAAATTAAATCATTATTCACCATTAAAATAATCTTCTTCCCTTGATGAAGGTCTGATATAATTTCTGCTATTAGGAAAATCTACTTGCCGGTTTCAGTTATAGAGTTGTTAGTAGATATATCATGCAAGCTAAACTCGCTAAAATAATGTGATGGTCATCGATCAGGGAAACTGACATCCAATAATGTATAATGTAATATTGTAAATATGCGGGGCTTAAACGTTCTTCACTTGTTGAAAAAGCAATCCCCTATTTATAGTTTGTTACTTCCTTTTAGTATCCATCCTAAAATCCCAGCTAGATATATCTGTTACAGCAGAAATATTGTCCTACAAGACTCCCAGCAATATCTCAAGTTAGTAAATGAGTTGGGTCCACTGTTCCCGCTAGCTATACTAGCGGACGCACGGATCCATTGGCGCACAGAGTTAGTACATGTCCGTAAGATTTACGTATGTAAATCTCAGTAAAACTTCCATGTAATAAAAGATATACCTGGTGTACATAGAGCACACTGAATAATAGTAGGCAGTAAGAGTGTTGAACAAGCTCAGTTCTGTCATTGGTTCTGTCGCAATTGTATGTTCTCCAATAGCCCAAACATCTGACATTGTCGTTAGGAATTGATGTAATTAGTATATTATTAAAATTATTTAGAATACCTAGAAGATATTGGGCACAACTTTAAATACGTTTTAATACTTACATATAAGCCAGTCTCCTGCGCGTGTACAACACGTGAGTAGTAATATACCAGCATAAATGTGTGTGCTGATACTTCAGCACAGAATCTAACACAGACAACTCAGCTCAATAGTTAACGCAGCCAATATAGAAGCTAACGCAGTCAACGCAGCAGCTAATGCAGTCCTACGCAGCAGCCAAGCGCGTCAAAGGGTAGAAAACTGGTGGAAAATGTCACGTCAATGGTGAAAAATAACTGACCCCATTGGTGTGAGAGGTGGGGGCAGAAACCCAATTTATACCTAATATACGATAGGAAGAGCTCAGTGATAGAAATGGATGCTGAGTGGAAACATCCTTTCACTGCTATGATTGCTAGACCAACTGGGTGTCTCCGAGCGATTTGTGTGCAAAATAATCTTAAAGCATTTGAATGACCTTTGGTCCCTATTCCGGAAGAAATAATCTGGTGTTACGGTGAATGGCAGTCTGATTATGAGACCATGCCCAATGTTCTTTTTTTTTTTGAAGGCCTACCAGACATAGAACAATGGAATAGTGATAAACCATGTCTTGTGGTTATCGATCATTTGATGAGTGAGACGGATTATTGAGTTGCTAAATTGTTCACTAAAGGGAGTCACATCGGTGTCTGAGTGTGTTCTACGTTGTACAGAATCCGTTTAGGAAGAACACAAATCAAAGGAGTTGTGGTTGAGACTGATCTGTCACACTTTATAAGATGTATCGACAACTTTCACCGGGCCATCAAGTTACATCTCAGATCTCTGCCTCCCATGTGGACTTCCGTGACATCCGTCCCCTTAACACCCTCATGTCTAGCACATCGATACATTACAAACCGACCAATGCCCATATTCTTCTCCTTTACATGTCCTCATTCTTGTTGTCATCACTCACTGCATTTTTCTCAACTTCTCTCCCTGCGGCGTCTGTAAAGTGATGAAATATTTCTCAAGAACGCCCATGAGATGATGTATTTATTACGCTGTCCTCTATACCTTGACATAGTTTTCAAGTATGACTTGTTTCGACCCTGTGTTCTCTCCCGCTAGGATACCATAAACAACACTTGGAGTTCTTCTTCCACGGGATGCCTCAAACGTTTCTCACCTTGAACTTCTATAGCACTGCTGTCCGTCATGCCTCATTCCGACACCTTTCACTTCTTCAGTCAGATCCTAAGATATGTGATGTGATTTGTTCCCCCCCACCCCATTCTTCTGTTGATGCTTATAGATGTAACATGAAGCCTATGGATATATTCGTCTGAATTTATATAAAGCATGACGTTCCTAATATGTTTAGAACTATCAGCTGCAAACGTAATAAATGCTACACTTAAGCATATGTTAACCAGACCGGGCCTGTCATATTTCCAAAAGCCTCCTACACCATTTAATAGAGCTTCAAATGTGTGTCCCGCAACGTCATATATAACATCATTTACAAGCGGTGCACCATGACATACGTAGTTCAGACCAAAAGGTAGACTGACTCTGTGAACATTTGTATAGTATCAAAAACCAGACTGGTACTCTGGCTGCGGACCACTTCAGTGTCACGGGACATCGGGTTGCCCATGATTTACATGCCACGACCAATTAAATCGTGCTTCTCAGATGATCGCACTCAACACTATATACAT